>PVKU01000524.1:393722-462025 GCA_004027475.1 Anoura caudifer
ACAGAATTGGTTGATTTTGCTCACAAATTAGATGAAAAAATGAAGGCTACAATAAGTGAAATGAAGAAAGATGCATGGGGAACCAACAGAGATGGGAGGAAAACTGGGACTCAAATCAATGGAGTGGACCAGAAGGAAGAAAGAAACAACCAAACAAAAAAACGAGGAAGAAACAAGAATTCAAAAAAATGAGGAGAGGCCTAGGAACCTCCAGGACATCTTTAAACATCCCAACATCCGAATTATAGGGGTACCAGAGGGGGAAGAAGAAGAGCAACCAGTGGAAAACTTATTTGAACAAATAATAAAGGAGAACTTCCCCAATCTGGCAAAGGAAATAGATGTCCAGGAAGTCCAGGAAGCTCAGAGAGTCCCAAAGAAGTTGGACCCAAGGAGGAACATACCAAGGCACATTATAATTACATTACCCAAGATTAAAATGAAGGAGAGAATTCTAGAAGCAGCAAGGGACAAGGGGACAGTCACTTACAAAGGAGTTCCAATCAGACTGTCAGCGGATTTCTCAAAAGAGAACTTACAGGCAAGAAGAGGCTGGAAAGAGGTATTCCAAGTCATGAAAATCAAGGGCCTACATCCAAGATTGCTCTATCCAGCAAAGCTGTCATTTAGAATGGAAGGGAAGATAAAGTGCTTCTCAGATAAGGTCAAGTTAAAGGAGTTCATCATCACCAAGCCCTTATTATATGAAATGTTAAAGGGACTTATCTAAGAAAAAGAAGATAAAAAATAGGACAGTAAAAATACAGCAAACTCACAGGTATTAACAACCAGACCAAAACAAAAGTGAACTAAGCAAACCACTACAACAGGAGCAGAAACACAGAAATGGAGATCACTTGAAGGGTTAGCAATAGGGGAGTGGGAAGAGGAGAGAGGGGGACAAGGTACATAGAACGAGTAGCATAGATGGTAGGTAGAAAATAGAGAGGGGGAGGGCAAGAATAGTGTGGGAAATGTAGAAGCTAAAGAACTTATGACACATGGGCATGAACTAAAGGGGGGAAGTGGGTGGGAGGGGGTGTGCAGGGTGGAGGGTAATGAAGGGGGGAATGGGACAACTGTAATAGCATAATCAATAAAATATAATTAAAAAAAGAAAACAACAAGTATTGGTGAGAATGTCGAGAAACTGCATCCCTTGTGCACAGTTGGTAGTAGTGTAAAATGGTGCAGCCACTATGGAAAACAGTATGGAAGTTCCTTAAAAAATTAAAAATAAAATTCCATATGATCCAGCAATTCTACTTCTGGATATGTACCCCAAAGAATTGAAAGCAGGTTCTCTAAGAGATAATTGCACAACCAGGTTCATAGCAGCATTATTCACAACAGCCAAAAGGTGGAAGCAACTCAAGCATCTATTGATGGATGAGTGAATAAACAAAATGTGGAATGTACATACAATGGAATATTATTCAGTCCTGAAAAGGAAGGGAATCCTAACATGCTACAATATGGATGAACCTTGAAGACATGATACAAAGTGAAAGAAGACAATTGCAGAAAGATAGATACTGCATGGTGCTATTTACATGAAGTACCTAGAACAGTTAAATTCTTAGACATAGTAGAATGGTGGTCATCAGGGACTGGGTGGCGGTGGTGGGTAATAGGGAATTAGTGTTTAATGCATACAGATTTTCAGTTTTTTGATATTTTGTTGATTATGCTATTTCAGTTGTCCTGATTTTTCCCCTTTGCCCCCTCCACCCAGTGCTCCCCACTCCCTCAGGCAATCCCCCCACCATTGTTCATGTCCATGGGTCATGTGCATAAACTCTTTAGCTACTCTTTCTTATACTGTACTTTATACCCCCATGGCAATTTGGCAACTACCTATTTGTATTTCTTAATTCCCTCACCTCTTTTCTCATTCTTCCTCCCCGCTACCCTGCAATCTGACAACCTTCCAGTGACTAACCTCTTTTCTCTTGCTTTTAAGAGTCTCTATCTGTAGATAGGGACTTCCGGACAAGATGGAGGTGTAAGTGGACACACTGTGCCTCCTCTCACAACCAAGATTAAGGACAACAAAAATACAGAACAAAAAAAAAAACTAACCTGAACAGATAGAAAATTGAATTGTACGGAAGTCCAACAATGATTCACCCAGACCAATAAGAGGGGCGGAGTGGATGGCCGGTGGAGAGGGGTCGCAGTGAGAAAAGGCGGTGGCTGGTAGTCCAGGCGCGCAGTCGGCAGTTGGCACAACCCAGGCGCACAGGTGGTGGTTGCCAAAAGCGAGGAGGCAACAAGCAGACCAAGCGGGGTGCACAAGGTAGCTGACTGCGGACACACATCTGCATGCAGATAAACCAGGCGAAAACAGGCAGCAAGACAGACTGTGTGACGCAGGGCCCCAGCGCCAGGAAGTGAAGCCCGGAGGCACCGATTGAAAACACATGTGAAAACACTTTTGGGGGTTGGGGTGCCGGGAGGGAGTCCCAGCCTCACAGGAGAGTTCAATGGGGAGACCCACGGGGTCCTGCAGCATGCGTAGGCCCACCCACATGGAGGTCAGCACCAGAAGGGCCCAGTTTGCTTGGGAAAAGTGGCTGAAGAGATTGGAATCCAAGAGAGAGGAGCAAGCGCCATTGTTCCCTCTCAATACCCTGCCCCTACATCCAGCATCATAACCCTGACTGGATTGCCCCGCCCTTGTGAACACCTAAGGCTCTGCCCCTCACTAGTAATAGCCGTGACTAGACCAGAAAAAAAAAAAAAATAGCTCAAACAGGAGAACAGATCAAAGCCCCAGAGCTAATTCATCTAAGTAACCAAGAGATAGCCAACCAGATGCACAGCTCAAAGCACTGGTGATTAGGAAGCTCACAGAATTGGTTGATTTTGCTCACAAATTAGATGAACAAATGAAGGTTACAATAAGTGAAATGAAGAAAAATGCACAAGGAACCAATAGTGATGGGAGGAAAACTGGGATTCAAATCAATGGAGTGGACCAGAAGGAAGAAAGAAACAACCAAAGAGAAAAGAAGGAAGAAACAAAAATTCAAAAAAAATGAGGAGAGGCTTAGGAACCTCCAGGACAGCTTTAAACATCCCAACATCTGAATTATAGGGGTGCCAGAAGGGGAAGAAGAAGAGCAACCAGTGGAAAACTTATTTGAACAAATAACAAAGAACTTCCCCAATCTGGCAAAGGAAATAGACTTCCAGGAAGTCCAGGAAGCTCAGAGAGTCCCAAAGAAGTTGGACCCAAGGAGAAACACACCAAGGCACATCATAATTACATTAGCCAAGATTCAAATGAAGGAGAGAATTCTAGAAGCAGCAAGGGATAAGGAGACAGTCACCTACAAAGGAGTTCCCAGCAGACTGTCAGCTGATTTCTCAAAAGAGACCTTGCAGGCAGGAGGGGGCTGGAAAGAAGTATTCCAAGTCATGAAAGTCAAGGACCTACATCCAAGATTGTTCTATCCAGTGAAGCTGTCATTTAGAATGGAAGAGAAGATAAATAACTTCTCAGATAAGGTCAAGTTAAAGGAGTTCATCATCACCAAGCCCTTATTATATGAAATGTTAAAGGGACTTATCTAAGAAAAAGAAGATAAAAAATAGGACAGTAAAAAGACAGCAAACTCACAGATCTTAACAACCATACCTAAAACAAAAGCAAACTAAGCAAACACTAGAACAGGAACAGAAACACAGAAATGGAGATCACATGGAGGGTTAGCAACAGGGGAGTGGGAGGAGGAGAGAGGGGGAAAGGGTACAGAGAATAAGTAGCATAGACGGTAGGTAGAAAATAGGTAAATGGAGGGCAAGAATAGTGTGGGAAATGTAGAAGCTAAAGAACTTATGGTACATGGTCATGAACTAAAGTGGGGAATGTGGGTGGGAGAGGTATGCAGGGCGGAGGGTAATGATGGGGGAGAAATGGGACAACTGTAATAGCATAATCAATAAAATATAATTTAAAAAATAAATTAAAAAATAAAAATAAAAAAAGAATCTCTATCTTTAAAATTTGGCCTTTTAATAATAATGTGTTTTGAAGTGGGTCTCTTTGCATCCATCATAACTGGGACTCTCTGTGCTTCCTGGACTTGCATGTCTATTTCCTTCGCCAAAATAGGGAAGTTTTCTTTCACTATTTTTTCAGATAGATTTCCAATCTCTTGCTTTTCTATTCTCCTTCTGGCTTCCCTACAAGGAGAATGTTGGATCTCTTAAAGTTGTCCCAGAGGCTGTTTATACTGTCCTCATTTTGGGGGGGATTCTTTTTTCTTCTTGTTTTCCTGTGTACTTGTTTTCTGCTTCCTTGTATTCCAAATCATTTATTTGATTCTTGGCTTCATGCATTCTATTGCTGTTTCCCTGTAAATTGTTTTTATTTCAATTAGTGTATTCTTCCTTTTTGACTGGGTCTCTTTTATGTTGCTGAGGTCCTTACTACGTTTCTTGAGCATCCTTATAAACAGTGTTCTGAACTCTGCATCTAATAGATTGCTTATCTCCACTTCATTTAGTTCTTTTCTGGAGTTTTGATCTGTCCTTTCATTTGGGCCATGTTTCTTTGTCTCCTCATTTTGGCACCCTCTCTGTGTTTGTTTCTATGTATTAAGTAGAGCTGCTTTGACTCCCAAGTCTTGGTAGTGTTGCCTAATGCTGTAGGTGTCCTGCTGGGTCCAGTGGCCCCGCCTCCCTAATCACCTAAGCTGGGTACTCAAGGTGCACCCTTTGTGTGGACTGAGTACACCCTCCTCTTATAGTTCAGCCTTAGTTGCTGTTGGCATATCAATGGGAAGGATTTACCAAAGCAAGTCAGCTGCAAGCACTAGCTGTGGCCACTGACCACAACAAACCTCCGCCATCCATGGAGGATCAGCTGTGCAGGGTGGTGGTACTCTGATGTGGTCTGTAGCTGTCCACTGGTCGTGTTGGCCTTGGGGTTTCCTGGGCGGTGCAGGCCAGGGTCAGCCCCAACCTGTGTTTTTCCCGGGGCGCCCTGCCTGAGCTGTAAAGTAATCTGAGATGGCTGCTACCTTTGCTGGGCTTGGAGATTCCCCGTGAAGCCAAGCTGTGAATCTAATCTGGCTGCCAATCAGACTCACTGAAGCCAGCTGTTGCTTGTTGGTAGGGTTTAGGATCTAAGGCCATCCCTTCTTATGGAAAAGCAGCTTGGGAGGGCCCATAAACTGGGTGAGGTGGAGCCTCTGTGGGTCTCTAAAGTGGGTCACACACTGTTAGCCAGGTTGATGGAGTTTCAGATATGGCACCAGCCTACCGGTTCTGTCGGGGGAGGGCTCAGCAAAGGGACAATGGCCTCTCTTCTCCCTAATGCCAGACACTTCAGTCTCTCCCTGTATACCACTGGTGCCCTTCAAACTGCCACCCCGGTGCAGGAGCTCAGAGGGAGTGAGTCTGAGTAGGAGAGTCCGTGTGGGTTCCCCAAGAAGAACTGCTCAGGGGTCCAGCAGCCTCCCCCACTGACTCAATCCCCGCTGGTTTTCACAGCCAGAAGTTTGGGGGTTTATCTTCCTGGCTCTGGAACCCTGGGCTCAGGGGGATGCTGTGGGTCTGGGACTTCTCACTTCCAAGATATCCCTCCTGATTTTTTATCCCCGTGGGTGTGGGGCCAGCAGGTTCCACATCCGTGCCTCTTCTACCAGTCTGGATGGGTGTGGTTTCTTCAATTCTGTAGCTGTCAGACTTCCACTGAACTCGATTTCTGACGTTCCTGAGTGATGGTTGTTCTATATTTTAGTTGTAATTTTGATGTGGTTGTGCGAGGAGGTGAGCCATGTCTGCCTACACCCCATCTTCAAGTTTCAGTGTTGTAGGGTGAAAACAGTTTTGGAGAAGGATGGACGGTGGTGATGACTGCACGAAAGCGTGGATGTACTTAACACTAACAAACTGTGCACTTAAACATGAGTAAGAAGGTACACTTTGTTATGTATTTTTCTTACCACAATTTAAAATTATGTTCTAAACTGCGGGCTTAAATTTGATTCAGAAGGGATTCTTTGCTCTCGGGGTGAAAGACAAAGCTGTCATTTTTTGTTGTCCAGTGGTCATGGCTGTGTGTCCTTGGATAACAACGTTGACATTATCAGCCTTTGTTTCCTCATCTGTGAAATGGGAAGACTAACCCCTGTCTAAAACAGGTCATGCTGTCATGAGGAGCACGTGAGATATTCATGTGAAAGTAAGTGGTACATAGCGGATGTTCAATAAATGTTAGTTGAATGTGAATTTGCTCACCTAAAATAGAGCTTCTGAGAGTAGAATGGAGTATCTCATGATTTTCCCTCAGGTAATTAGCATTAAGAATGGGACTGAAGGTTTTTATTAAACATGAAAACCTGCAATTGACTACGGGTTTAGTTCATCTGGGCTCCACCTGTCTGCCCTCCGTTAGCCATCTGCAAAGGGAGTGGCTTTTTCACATCCATTTGCTCTCTAATCACAGGATAGTGTCCCCAGATGAAGGGGTTTCTAAATTTCTGCATCACTGAATCCCTCCTTTGAGTGGGGAGAAGGCTTCAGGGAGGCGGTTTTCCTCCTCCGCAGGACTAGAAATCCTCCTGAGAATGAGCCTCCAGGGCACAGACCCCGAGAACACCGCCACCTCCCGCACCCGTGATCTGCCCTGGAGAGGTGCCTGTCTTCAAGGGGAGGACCAGGGGGGAGAGGGCTCTCTGGGGAGTCCGCCTACTGGGGCACAGGTTTCTCAAGGAGGCTCCTTGGGCAGGAGGCACTCTGCCCCTGAGCAGGAGCCAGTGAGAGCTACCGCCAGGGCCAGGACAGAGCAGGAGGACACTTTCAGGAACAACCCCCCAGAAACATGAGCGTGCGATCCAGGAATGAGAACCCTGAGGTTTCATGTTAAAATGATGGTTTGACCCGTGCAGTTAAATCCATGCCAGGCAGAGTTCTGGCTGGGTACAGGCTGACGGCTGTAGGTGATCAGAAAGAAGACTGACAGCTGGGAAGGAACCACGATTTGGGGGACAGAAAAATTTGCACTAAATTTTGAACTGGAAGCTGTCAGAGGCTCTTTTGGGAGTTCACACTTGTCACCAGTTGCTTGTGGGAGACCGTGAATTACAATAGCCGTCTCAGAAGCACTCTGAGATAGTTCTAGTAACGAAGACCCAGAGACGTGGGATAATTTATTTTCAATTAAAAGTGCAACTGATACTTGATTTCATTTAGAAGTGATGAATATATACAATTGGTGAACTATTTCCATCTCCTCTTAATTTTTTCCATCTCCAGCCTTAATTTTTCCACAATTATATAACATATGTTTTATAAACATAGAGCTTTGCATTGTGGATGGTTTAAGGTGAACTCTTACATTAAACCAATCTGGTAGCAAGAGGATCTTTATCTTCCTGTACTGACGAGAACGAAGGGCTGCCCAATTTTACATTGCCACGGGACCTTTGCTTCAGTTAATCAATCAGCTCATCAAACCTCTTTGTTGAATTCAACCTGGCAAAACCCATTTTCCTATCAGGACAGACTAAGGCTTTTGCTAGAACAGTGGCAAATGCAAAGGGCGTTCAGGCCCCTGAGATGTGCTTCAGTGCTTCTTCTTAATTAAAAGCCTTCTTAAAATTAACCCATATTTCTGATTTGATATGTTTTTTCTAAAAAGTGAAGCTTAAAAAAAAATCCTCAACCCAGGGCATTTTTAAAACTGATTTTAGAGAGAGAGAAATATCGATCAGTGGCCTCCTGCACCTTCCCCAGCTGGAATCAAACCTGCAACCTCTCGGTGAATGGGGTGGCACTCCAACCAACTGAGCCACCCAGCCAGGGCTAAAAAAAATGAAGATTTATTATTATATATTATATTATATTATATTATATTATATTATATTATATTATATTATATTATATTATATTATATTATTATTATATCTGCAAGTCCAGGTCTAACTCCATTGATGACCATCTGAGAGACCTTGAGCCAACGCAATTAACCTCTCAGGTGTCTGTACAAACCACCCCAAAGGTGAGGATGCACGAGTCGTCCCACAGGGCCTGATGCAGAGCGCAGCTCCTTTGCCCTCTCACTCTGCCTGTCTCAGCAGTGCGCTTGGGTAGATGAGTAATTCTGACATCCAGGTTTCTGGAGTGCCTGCTCTGTGCCCCTCCTCCACCCTCCCTGTGCCTACCCTTCCTCCCCAACCCCCACTGCCCACCACGAAGAACACGAAGAAATCAGCATATAAAATAGCATGACTTGAGTGATTACAACTGAGGGAAAAGAGATAAATTGCCCTGGATTCATTCATTCCTCAGACATGCAGTAAAGTGCCTACTATGTGCCCAGCCCTGTCCTGGGCCCCAGGCATGAGCTGTGTATGAGAAACATAAGACAGACTCTTTCTTAGGCTTCTGTACAACTTGACTTGTGTATATTGTGTACCCAAAATCAGCCAAACCAAACCCTAATAGCAAACACTTAAAGAAAGAGAGATACACACACACACAGGTTGGATGGGGGAGAACAGCAAACAGACCAACAAGATGAGCTCAGACAGTGCTGGTGCTGTACCGGAAGTAAGTCCATTTCATATGAAAAGTGTCTGGACTATTACAATCTGGGGACACTTCTGTTTGTTCATTATTTTTGCATTTTCCAAATTTGCCACAATGAGGTCGTATTAATTTTGTAATCAGACAAAATTAAAGAAGAAAAAACACCACGCCACACTCCAGGGGAAGTAGCTCAAGAGGAGAGTGAGCATACACACAGGTAGTGGAAGTATGGAGGCAGCGGGCTGGTGAGAGGTTTTTTTCTCCCCATTTTTCCCTGCTTTCTGTCCTGTTGTCATTATGTTGCACTTATAATTAAACCCGCTGCGCAGGGAGCCCCTGTCCCCGGGCCTCCTCGGTGCGTGTTTACCTCCTGCCTGTTTAACCAGCACAAAGGTGGCTCCCACGGGCCATGATCAAAACATGAGTTCATCAGGCTCATTCTCCTGGGAGGGCAACCCAGCCCCGCCTGGAGCCGTGTGTCCCTACCCCCACTCCTCCAGGGAATGTCCTCAGACCTCAGGAAGTCTTCCCTGGCCAGCCTGCTGGGGAGAGCCTGACCTGGGACCTCCTTTTGTTCCCAAAGCCCTCAACAGCCTTGGGGAGGGCTGTGGCCTCTGGTTTGAGGGGTAAAAGGAAATCACACGAAACCATTCTTACGCCCAGGTTCAAAACCATCATGTGGACTTACTGGCATCCAAGTGGCCCCTAAATGGACTTCTTGCTACAGCCACAGGCCCTCAGAAAGGCTAGGGAGTAGAAAAGGGGCTCTGACTTCAGTGGGGGAAGAAGGAGGTACCTGAGGCATCTGCCTGCAGCTGGGGGGATGGGAAGGCAGGGTTTCAGCAAAGGGGACTTGGGCAGGGGCTGAGAGGAGCTTCTGGAGACCAGAGCCCGACGGAAGCATCCAGTTCCAGGATGAAGGCCAAGAGCAAGAGTGGAATCAAAAGCAAAGGCCAGCAGAAGTGAGTCCTGGGAAGGTCCCTGGAGGCGATGCCAAGGGAGGGAGCTTTCCTGGAGACCCGCCCGGTCGGTCAGAGAAGGGAGAGGGCGCCTGTGCCCCTCCAGCCCCTCTGAACACACCACCCTCCATCCCACCCACGCTGTGCCCACGTTGCCTGTCCTTTCAGTCCACGAGCCTGGCGTGTGTGAAGGGGCAGGTTAAAAGGGAACTGAAGGCGCCTGTTACTTAAAAGCACCACAGAGTCTGGTGACAATGCAAAGAGCCCTTTTATCATAAAGTGACAGTTGCTATATGTCAAAAACAAATTCCTTTTTAAAAGCCTGGAAGAAAAATGCTCAATATTCCCATTGATTGCCTCAGCTAATGGATTGTAGGGAATATTTTCCCTCCCTCATCCATTCCTATTTTTAAAAAATCAAATTCTGAGTTTTAAAAGTAATACAGAAGTAAAAGCTTGTCATAAGATTCCGAGGATATGAGGTGTATGGAATAAAAATTGGAAGGCAAACTTGATCGCCCCTACCCCATGGTAACTGTTGGTATCAGTTTGGTGTACAATTTGTATTGTTTTTATGGTTTGTTTTTTTTTTGTTTGTTTTTGTTTTTAGAGAGAGAGGAAGGGAAAGAGAGAGAGAAACATCAATTTGTTATTCAATCCATCTATACATTCATTGTTTGATTCTTTTATGTGCCCTGACTGGGGATTGAACCTGCAACCCTGCCATATGGGGATGGCACTCTAACCAACTGAGCTACCCAGCCAGGGGATTTTTGTGTTTGGGGTTTTTTTTGTTTTTTGTTTTTTTTTTTTTAAAGAAGAGTTGAAAGGGTGAATATTGCATGGGCTGGAGAGCACAGAAAGTTCTTCTGAAGGACGGTTGCTTAACCGTGTTTGCATGCCTGTCTGAGAGTCAGGGTAGGCATTGCGCCATCAGACGCCCTGGGACACTGGTCCTTGCGCCATGATCCCCTCACTGCATTCCTGTGACAGTCCCAAGAAGACCAGGTCTCCTCTCACCCAGAAACCTCTTTGTCTGGCTGGCAACTGTGCACAAGGACATCCTTGGGAAAACTTACTTGAGGAACCTAGAATTCAAACCCAGATAAGAAATGTGTCAAAGAACATTCTCCAGCCAGTGAAAGACAAGTGGAAGAACTTTGGAGAAACAGGAGCAAACTGAGGCAAGAATGAAGGCTAACCTGCCCCCAACCACCCACCTTCCTGCTCTGACCTCTGCCTCCCACTTTTCCCCAAAGACAAATTCATGATGAGAAGGAGGCTTCTGGCTGAGAGCCCTGGTAGCCTGGTGCTACCAAAGCCATGAAGAAAGGAGAGGCAGCTCAGAAGCCCATCCATCACTCCCAGGGGACCCCCGACAGTCAGGTCTGGTCAACCTCAGCACCGCAGGCCCCAGCTGCCTGGCCCTGGGGCTTCCTTCTGTAACCACCTGCCAGCATCTTCCCTTTTCCTGACCCAAGTGATTGCCGTGGTGACTAGTCAGCTGTCCCTGTGGGGAGTCCAGGTTCTTCTTTCAGGTTCCCTGGAGCAGCAAGACCTGCTCCTGGAGCCCCTTCAGAATATGTTCGCCTAGTGCTTAAAAGTAATTTAAAGTTTTTAAATTATAGGTAAGAGAATAATTGGAGAGAGAAAACCTGGACACCTACGTGCCCAGCAATGGGAGAAAAGATGAGGAGATAAATAAATGATGGTTTGTGCATATTACACAGCCACTGAAAACGATGTTGACATAAAGTCTTTAATAACATAGGCAAATGCTTGGCTCAGCAAACCTAAAGTAAGTTTGCAGGAAAATGCTCCTCCCAGGGCTTGACAGGGCATCACATTTAAGAACTACTGCACGTCTATCCTCTCGGAGACTTGTGTTGCACAGCAGCGTATTGAAGGCTCTCAGAAGTCTTCAAGTCAAACGACTGTGTTTAGGTGTATTTAATTCAGTGCTTTCCTGCTCTGTTGGATGACAGGGCCCTTTCTCTAGAGCCCCCTCTGCCAGCCACAGGGCCAGAGCACGTCTCCCTGCCTCACTGTCTCCCTGGTGGTCCCTGTGTCTCCAGCAGATGGCTGGCTCCCCACAGCTCCCTGGAGGCCCCCGGAGCTCCTCGGTGTGTGGGCTGCAAGTCCTGTCTCCCCGCCTTGCCCCTTGTCTGTGGCTCCTTCAGGGCTACCGAAGCAAAGTTGAGTAGTTGTAGCAGATACCACATGGCCTGCAAAGCCTAAAATATTTCCTATCTGGTCTCTCACAGATCTCCACCCCACAGGCTGGCACCGGGAGCTTGGGGGTTGGACTGAGAGTCCACGTTTGTTTCCAGTTTAGAGCCTAAGGATCTGACCTTCCCTTCCTTCTTCTTTAAATGGCATCTATCATAGGTGTTACCGTAAGACAAGCAATTAATCAAGCCCACAACTATCGTTTATCTACCCATAATCACTAACTGGGCAGGAGTCAGGTGCACTAACCAGCCTTCCCGACGTGGCTGTGCGATGAGCTCAGCATGTTCTACTTTCTCACCTGGCCCTTGGTCTGTGCCAAAAAACAAAACAAACCCTAAAAAAAAAACACACACACAAAAAACCCTAGCCAGCTTCTACCACGAAAACTAACATACTGAATGGGTTTAGAGCAGAGGTCGGCAGACTATGGCCCACAGGCCAAGGACAGTCCACCACGTGTTCTAATAAAGTTTTGTCGGAACCCAGCCGTACTCATTCATTTCCGAACTGGCGAGCTCAGAGATATTGTAGTCAGGTTCCAGACTGCCGCAGTAAAGTGCATGTTGTCAGAAAGTCAGTCACAAACTTTGTGCTGGTGGAGAGTCTTGCCTTTAATTTGTAAAAATCTCAGTAAAGCACAGCACAATGAAACGAGGCATGCCTGTGTTCTGAGCTCCCTCAGGGCTGCAGGCACGAGCTGATTCGCTGTGACAGACTGCACATGGCCTGCAAAGCCTAAAATGCTTCCAATCTGGCCTCTTACAGAAAAAGTTTGCCAATTCCTGATTCAGAGGATTTCCCCAAAAGTCTTATGATTATTTCACGCTGTGCAATAAGGATAAGAAAAATGTCAAGTCTGGTGGGGCAAAAGTAGGTTTACAGTTGTTCATATGGAAACTAATACAATAATTAATAAACAACAATACTATAATAAGCTCTGTGTTTCATGTATTCACAACTGTAAGCCTACTTTTACCCGACTCTGTATCTTTTTTTTACTTTTATTTTAATTGTTGTTCAAGTACAGTTTTCTGTCTTTTACTCCCATCCCATCCGACTCTGTATCTTGCAAATACTATTTTAAAACAAGAAAAAGGTAACCTTGTGCTCTTTAGCAATTGCTAACTGCAAACTAACTGCAATTAATAGTAATAATGATGATGATGATGATGATGATGATGCTGGCTTTAATGTTGGTCATCTCAACTCTCTGCTTTAATACGGAAGAAGAAAGCAGTTGGGCGATAGGAAATAGGTATCTCCTCCTGATACGGCAACTTGATGAATCGGTGGCCTGGTGAGAGGCCCTGCTTCTGTAGAGACAGCGTAGTCAGAGGCAGGTGCCACTTAGGACAGGAGTGGGGACCAAAGCTATCTTCTTCAAGGATGGAGCCCTGGCCACAGGCAGGGCTCCCAGGCCTCCTGTGATCTGGCCATCCCAGCCTATCTGCTTCCACCCTTCCTGAGGTGTCAGGTGTCAGGATGTCCCTGGCAGGACACACCCCACCACTTCAGAACTCTGGGTCTTTGCTCAGACTGTCCCCCTCCTGCTACGTCCTTCTTTACCTTCCCTTCTTTCTGTTCCCACATCCAGCTCGGAGCCCAGCTGCGCAGGGAGCCACTGCCCCTGCTCTCAGCTGCTGGGGCTCCCTCTGCTCACTGCCCTGTCCTCACACAACCCAGACTTCGGTCTTCCTCACACGTCTCTCTCCCCTGAGAGAGCTGCTTGTGAGAGCAACTTACAAGCACAGACCACACTGTCTTCGCTCCGGCACATCTGCTCATGTAAATAGGAAGACTTTCAGCATAGGGTATTTGTGGCGCGATATTATTGTGAACTATTAACCACATTTCTTCTATTTTCCTGTATTTCCTTGAATCCTCATCTCCTCCATTCACTCCCATTCCTTACCTTAAAGTAGGAAAATGCAGAAAGTAAAAGGACACGATTCTTAGTTTTGAGTTTCAAAAGCCTGGTCTTTGGGGAGAAATAGGAAGAACTGGGGACTTAAGAAATGTAAGATGAGTCAGAGCAAGGCTCCTACCCTAGGACTCTCTGGTCATGGAGGAAGTGAGGAATGCAGGGAGGGGCCCTGTCTGCTGTCTTCCCCCTCTGGCTGAGTTCCCATGGTGGTGGTGGCAGTGAGGGGCACACTCAGTGCAACCTCAAACTGGTTTACAGGATCCAAGAACAGAGGGTCCCTGAGCACCTTTCTCTGGCTGAGCAGATAGAAAGGAGAACCCAGAGACGACAGCATTACCCAGTGGGTCCAGGCAGGCAGCACCTGGGACAGACAGCCTGACAATTTCCGCAGCCCCGCAGAGAAAATGTGAGAGAAAATTGATTGCTATTCAGTGTCCATTCCCACTTCCTGCCTAATAGAACTCTGACTTTCCTGGGAGCAACAGTGTGCCCAGCTAAGAAGACTATTTCCTAGCCTCCCTTGAAGTTGGAGTGGCCATGTGACACAGCTGTGATCCGAATGTAAAACCGGAGTCACTAGATGGGACTGCCATGAAAGCTCCTTAAAGGCAGCCTGCTCAGCTTTCACATGCCCTTTTTGCCGTCCTCCTTGCCATTTGGAATGGCTGGTGCTGTGGCAGCCATCTTGTGGTCCTTAGGCAGCGGTAGGCTCCGGTGGTGAAGCGAGAAGACTGAAAGCACCTGGATGATGACATCATTGAGGCATTGCATCTTCCCAGGCTACCTACCTTTGGACTTGTTAAATGACAAAAAATAACCCTATCTTGTGAAGACCAGTGTTGGAGGACCTCAGCCAAAAATATTTCTTAATAGAGTTAGTGAGGAAACAACTGAATTATCCCTGGGCGTGTGAGAGGGCAGAGGAGCAGTGGAGCAAGAGCCGGATGGAAGCAGGGGACTGAAGGTGGACTCAGCAGCCATCTGCAAGGACTAAGGGCAATGGAAGGGGGATGTCTCAGCGGTGACAGTGAGGGCCAGATTGTTTCCACCCTGTCCTGGACACCTCAGCCTGCTGTAACCCCCAGGACAGAGGAAAGAAATCTGAGCCAACTGAGCTTATGTTTCTGCCACCATGCCGAATGGGGGGAGAGGAGAAACTTGAGATTCAGCAGGATCTCTCAGAAGCCCCTTTGGCAAAGAAAAGTAGGATCTCTCCCTGAGCTGAGAGCTGGGGAGGAGCCTGGATGCCTCCCATTTGCAATCCTCAGCACTTCCTTCCCCTGATGAATCATTCATGTCCACGGCCTGGGGGCAGATCAATAATGCAGGAGGCAGAAGCCCAGGCAGGGCCTAGACCCGGCTCTGCCCTGGCTCCAGGATGGTCCTCTCCGCAGGCCTGTATACCCGGACCTCTGAAATCCATCTGTCCTCAGGGCACCAGGCTACACACAGACCCAGGCAGGGGACCTTTTAACAATTTCAGTACCTCCTCTGCCTGCAGGGACCCATTTGGTCATCAGCACAAAGGAACCATATGCACCAGGGTCGACCCTGAGCACAGGAATTCCTGCGGTGGGACAAGAGTGTGAGAGACACGGCAGCTTCTCAAGGTCCTTCCCTCTGCTGTCCCTCCCTCCCCTCTTCCTCCCTGGACCATTTGGGTTGCAAGTAAGAAGTTTCCGTGCAAGCAGCTTTACAACACCTGCTTGACTTTTCTCCATCTCTGAGCAGGTTCCAGCGGGTCCACAGTGGGGCTCCAGAGGTTGGAGGGGGGAATCCATGCTCCCTTGGGAACTGTGCTTTGGGGCACACCCACAGCACGCCCCCCCCCCACACACACACACAGGCTGCAGCCTCCCTGGCAAACACCCTTGGAAGTGGGGTACAGACATCTTCTGCTATGAGAGCCCCTGAACGTCTGTGGGGTGCCTCTCTTTGTCCTTCTCTTTGCTTCTCAGTATTGCCTAGATTTTTTTCAGTTTGTTACAATAGACCATGTAGTCAGTAAGTAAGAAAGTGATGATTTTTAGAAGGGAGATCAAAGACCCAGTGGAGAAGGTGTGCCTCAGGTGAGCCTGCAGCAGAGCTTGGTGGAGCTGGCCTGCCGGCTTCAGGCGCCCAGCCAGGAGCTTCCGCGGCTGGAGAGGGCAGGTATTCCAAATCATTGCATTAGGGCAGGGTGTGGCCTGCGTTTCTGTGTTTCTGGCAGCTCCAGTGACACCCACGCTAATGGTCCAGGGACCGCACTTTGAATAACAAGACTCTAGAGTCTAGCCCAGCAGCTCCCAGCCTCAAATGACCACTGGAATCACCTGGAAAGCTTTTTAAAAACTGGATGATCCGGCCACACCCCTGATCGCTTAAAGCACATTCTCTCAAGGAGTGGCAGCCAGGAGTCCGCATTTTTCAAATGTGGTTTCCCAGGTGGTTCCCACGTGCAGCCGGGGTGGAGAAGGCTGCTCTGGACCAGCTCAGCTCATGCTTTTACATGAGGAGACTGAGGCCCCGGGAAAGGAAGGCCTGTCCAAGGTGACAGCCAATGAGGGAAACGCTTAGGGCCTGGGCCAGAGGGCTTCCTTGTCTTCTGTTCTGCATCAGGGAGGGCTGGGAATGGAGGACAGTGGGACTCAAGTGTCACCTAGTAGGCCCAGAACCTCCCTGATTCTGGGGTATGCTCTGGGCTGTGTCCCAAGAAATTGTTATTCGTGTCCCCCACATGTCTCCAGGAAGTGCCATCAGCCCTCCAACAGCCCTGTGGGTACAAAGCAGATTATCACCCCATTTGCAGGTAGGGAGTCAAGGTTAGAGAGGGCAGGCCACTCGTCCCAGGGCACAGCTGTCCGGCCTTTGAAATGTCCCGTGTTGTGGAAGTGCCAACTTTTCCCTTACTGATTCTAACACATGTCTACCCTCCTTTCCCCCTTGTACAGTTTCTAAAATTGGGCAGTGTCTGACCAACGAGGCCAATGAAACATTCAGGCCACCACACTGGACACTGTTCCTGGTACTGCCCGTGTGTAGAAGAAGGTGGCAGTTCAGTTGAGTGTCATTAAATTAGTGGCATCACACAGGTCACATGTCACCAGGTGGTGCTTCAGACGCCTTTGAACAGGTCACAGTGCAGCACCGAAACAAGCTGTAGAGAGACCTGACTGTCATCCATCTGGCTGAGCAGCTAAAGGACACTGACTTGGCCAACCCCCCGGAACAGCCCATGGACTTTTTAAGGCAGGGGAGGCTCCTGTCACCAAGCATTTGAGAAGGACTGTCCTGCTTCCCCACGTCCTTACTGTATGACCTTGAGACCATCACTGGGCCTCTCTAACCTTCATTTTCTTCCCAGGAAAATGGGATGACACACCTCACGAGGTGCTGTGAGGATTAAATAACTTGCACAAACCACAGAGCCCAGTGCCTGGAACATGAGCTGTGCTCCTCTGGCCCCTATCCTGGTTGACAGGAATTCCCCCAAGGGGACTCCGCTAACACATGGCTGGGCAGGATTTGAACCCAGGCAGGCTGGCCCCAACTCCCGCACCCTGACACGCTCTGCTCCGCTGCCTCTTGGGTCCTGTGACTCTCCCTGCATTCCGGCCCCACCCCAGCCCTCTGCCCTCGCTCCTCCTTCCCCGTCCTCTTGCCCTCAGAGTCAGCAGCTCACCATGGCTGTGTGGCAATGCCTTCCCTTCCCACTGCCTGCCCAGGCTGGTGGCTCTGCCCACAACCCCCTGCCCACTTGGCCTGCCTTTCTGAAGTCCTCGCTACCTTCAACAGTCAAGCAACCCCTGCCTGCTTCGTTCTGTAACCTGGGAAATGCGTCCCCCACTCCCCCCACATACACCTCTCTCTCACCATCCTTCTGTAGGGCTTTCCTCTCTGGGCAGCAGCAGGACAGCAAGAAGCCAATGTGTGTGTGTGGGGGGGGGGGTCTGACCTAGGCATGGGGTCAGTTCGCCAGCATCCACGCAGTGTCTTCTGTGCGCCAGGCATGGTGGGGCCTGGGACCAGTCCCTGAACCTCTCCGAGCCTCAGCTTACCAATTTGAAGCCCCGGTAACACTAGTAACCCCCTTGGATGCCTTTGTAGATTTACCAAATGTGTCGAATGCCCAGTGTGCACCAGGCTGTCAGCAGTTGCCAGTTTCCTGCCCCCTTCTCTCCACTCCAGAGATCTTTTTTCATGTACAGAAAGAAGCACCTGGGGAAGATGGGACCTGCCTTACTCACCAGAGAAACTGAGGCTCAGAGAGGACCAGTGATTTGCCCGGGACAATGCCTGGTGCTGGCCGTGGTGCCCAGGCTTCCTGGTGCCCAGCCCTGAGACAACTGCCCCACCCCCGCACCCCAGCAGTTGTCTGGGACCCCTTGATCGGTGCAACCAGCAGCACAAACACACAGATCTGGGGTGCACATGTACGGTCAGCTTTATTTCTTTCCATGCTGAGAAATACAGAGGAGCGAACTGGTGAGTGTGGTGCCAGTGGAGGGGAGGGGCAGTTCTTGCTGCTCCCTGTGGGGCCCGGGAGAGGCCAGGTCAGCACCCGGAGCCGCACCGGGAGGCCACTGTGTTCATGCAGCCAGTGGCCGGGCCCACAACGGAGCTGGGGCAGCAGGGCCACTGTTCCTTCCAGCTTCAGCAAGGCCTGGGCGTGCCAGGCCACCTGTGGGGTGGGGGCATTGGGGACCCTCCCTCCCAGTCTTACCTCTGAAGGGTTTCTCATCCTCAGGCCCCGTGCTCCTCTCTGACGGAGGAGCTGGTCTTTGGGGCCTTTACTCCTTCCACATAGCTTGGAAACCTCTGAGCTACGCCCTTGGATGACTAGAAGACTCTCGAGTTGTTCTTGTCTGAATGGAAGAATGTTCCAGCTGTGCCAGTTCCTGTGGCTTCTTTCTCACCTGAGCTGGGTTTTGCATGTGAATGAGCATGCGCATGCGTGGGAGTGCGTGTGAGGCGGTGTCTGCACGGGACTGCGGGGGTGGGGCAGGTCTGGGCACATGCTGGGCCCTGCACACACACTGTTGACGGAGCCCCACCTCTGCCATCGTCTCCCCTGGTGCCTTTCTTCTCCCTCAGATGCTGAAGCTGAGGACCCCTGGGGCCAGCTGGGAGGTCTGTGACTGCTGACCCCTCCTTTCAAAGCTGAGCCCTATGACCTCCCATCTCCCCTGTCCTGACCTGACCTTGCAAATGACACAAATACTCTGGGTCACCCCCAGACTCCCCCAACAAGCAGGGCATCTTTATTTTGGCCTCAAAGTTTCCATAAAGCAAAGCCAACCAACCGCTCCTTTAGGGTGTGTGGCGGCTGCAGTTTATTCCCTGGTGGGGGACTGACCCAGGACAGCCTGCCCCAGAGGGATCCCTCTACTCCCCTCCCCTCCTGGTGGTCCCTGAAGCTTGGACTGCACTGAGGACCCGGAGCCCCTGGCGGACAGAGACTCAGTGCTAACAGATACCCTCCCAGTGGCCTATGCTGAGTGTGGGAAAGACTAGTAGGAACCCCAAGGGGGAAACATGCTTGGCCAACCTGGGGCCAGTCTGGCTGGGGCTGGGAACTGCCCTGCCGCTGAGCGCAGTAACCTCAGCTGCTGGGCAGGGCCTCCCAGGGCGGGGAAGCCTGGAGCATCCCCCTTCGAGAGTCTGGGAGCCAAAGCCAATGGGGAAAGTGGGCACAGGAGAGGCCCTGTGGACAGAGCCTGTACCAGAGAAAAGCTGGGGCAGAATCCAGGGCCAGAAGCCAGTCGGGAGGCCCAGGGTCCCGCTTGGTTCTTTCAGGCATCCCGTTAAGTCCTTAGACAGAAGCCATGGTGTCCAGCCCTGCCTCCCGCAGGTGGTTGTATTCCCAAACCTGGGGCCCCACCCTCTCCCACACACTGGATCCTTCAGCCAAGCTCTTCCCTCAGTCTTGGAATTCTCTAGACCAAGAAACAATAAACTTTCATAAAACCCCTCTGGCCCACCGCCCTACAGGAGCACAAACACTGCTAATGGCCTGGGAGCCCATGGGGAGCGTCCCAGGGCTGATCCCAAAGCCTCCTCCAGGGAAAGCCTCTGCTGTTTGCGGACGGCCAGGAGTGCAGGGTGAGGCACGGGAGCATCGGGTGAGGCTGGGCTGGGAGCTGGAGCCTGTGCTCCATCTGAGCCACTTGCATGGGGCCCCAAGTTTGTACCCCGGGCCACGCCAGGAGAAAGCTCAGGACCCTGGGCCCCACTAGCTGATGGGAGGGGAGGGCAGGTCAGGGCCCTAGGAGTTCTCGGTTGGTGCTCCAGACTACAGCACGGGTAGGGAGCAAAAGGCAGACTGGGTCATCCTGGGAGACTCGCCGGGATGCAGTCCTCAGCAGAGACGCTCCCGAGGCTGAGAAGTTCGGGAAGTGGTCCATTCCATGGGTCGTGCTGTCCCTGTTCCTCTCTTCGCCAACATTCCTCTGGGAGCCTCCACCCTGTAATGGGGGATTGAGGTGTGGCCGCCGCCTCCTTCCAGGGCAGCCTCATGTCTGTGTGCTAGAGGTCCCAGGGCATGTGCTGAGTGTCAGCTCCAGCTCTCGGCTTCTGAGGTGAGGGCAGCAGCTGGGATCAAAGCAGGCATGTGGCACAAGGCATGCAAACAGTCTTTATCCCTCCTCAAGAAAAATACAAAGATAAAGAAAGTCCCACGTCTTTGCTCCTGGTCGTGCAGGGAGCGTGCTGCCCCGCTCCCCACCGCAGTTCACCTGTTCGTGAGGCTGGTTTCTTCTGTCCGGCAGTATGTGCTACTAAGTAGATACCAGGAAATTGTGGGGATGAGGAAAAGCCAGAACACTGGGGTCAGAACATAGGCCTGTGTCCATGAGATTAGACACATTTCTCAGTGGCTTCACAGTAAATTAGTTTCCTGCCTTCTTTCCTCTGGCTTTTTCCATCTGATGTGGACTGACGATGTAGTGACTTGGGAGTTTCCCTCCGAGTTTGTGCTTTTGGAAGTTGGGGACAGGTGGGCCCTTGGCAGTCACATCTGTCCTCCGTGGTCTGTGGGGTGTGGGTTGGGAGCACTCCAGCTGGTGCGCTCTGCTAGAGCAGCGGCCTGGTTCCTTCTATTTCTGATGAACTGTAAGGGAAAGAACAGTGAAGGCAGAGCAGAGCCCAGAACACGGGTCTTTGGGTCGCCGTGTGGAGGATTGGGGTGTTTGTTTCCTGTGGGAAATGGCAACGGGGATCAGGGAGTGGTTTGGGGCTCGTGGTGGAACTGCACTCCTGCCAGTGAGAGTGCTGCGGCCTGGATGATGGCTGCAGAGCTGGGCATGTGACCCCTGAACCTAGAACCACTGAGGCTTGAATTTCTCAGTGAAAGCTAACCAGTTCCCTTGACCGCTGTGGGTTCAGTTGTTGTCATGTGCCATCGAAAGAGTCGTGGCTAAGATGACAAGCAGCAGCAAGACAAAAGAGACTGAGGCTAATGCCCTGGACGAGTGGGCTCCTGCCTCTCACGCACCTGCGTGTCTGTCAGACTCAGAGAGACCGTGGAGCGTGCTTCAGTCCAAGCGGGTGGGAAGTGGAGGGTGGGGCTTCCAAACCCAGGCGGGCTGATTACAAACCTGACCTCTTCCCCCTCCTCAGCGGCCAGGGCTGCCCAGGACCCCATGGTGGAATCCCAGGCTTTCTGTCCCATGTTCAACACTCTGTAGCCTAGACCAGTGTCTCCCAAACTTAGATTGGAAATCTCCGTAAATGCAGATTCTGATTCAGTGGGTCTGGGGTGGGGCCCAAGATTCTGTGTTTCTGACATGTTCCTGGGGTCAGCAGCCATGGCCTCTGGTCCATGGAGCACATTTGGCGGAGCAAGGTCTTTGGGGGAAAGCTTAGGATGGTCACTGCAAGGGGCAGAGATCCCTGGGGGCTGCCTGACATGAGTGTGTGAAGAGAGGGAGGTGGACCACGTTGGCTACGTAGCCCAGAGACTCTTGAAGCTGCATGGGCCTGTGAGCATCCGGGAGTCTCCCTGGAAAGTGGTCCCCCTGCTTAGATAACTTCCTTGGGCCACCTCTGGGTACTCACAGAAGTGTTACTTTCTGACTTCCACCATATGTGTTGCTCACCTCTGGCCTGTCCTGGCTGTCTCAGCGTGGACACTTGCGTGGCAAGCCACAGTTTACAAAGACAGTGACATCCATTACCTCGGGGGAGCTAGGGGCTTCTTCCTACCGCTTTAGACCTGAAAAGCCCTATGGCCCAACTAGACAGACACTGGCCCGAGGCCCAGTGCCGTCAGAGCCTCTGACTCCTAGGCTTTCGCTCTTTCTCTACCCTTTCCCCTTAATCCACTTTCCACGCATAAGGTGAGTCAGACAGCCAGGCCTACTCAGCTGGTCACTGCTGGGGACTGGGTTGTTTTTCCAGAGTAAGAGGATAGGCTGTGGCCCCCACAGGCTGGTCCCTTCCTTCCACCGCCCCTGCCCTGGGACCCTTAGCTGTCCTCACAGCGAGCAAGCTGGCACACGGCTGGGCCTCACCTGCAATGTTGACGGTCACGGCCACAATGATGATGATGATCCCTATGATGATGAAGCTGATGCTGAGCATCCTGGCCAGGCGGCCCAGCCTCCGGGCCCCGTCCAGGTCCCCCTGTTGCACGCTACCTCGAGACTGCAGAGAGAGGGTGGCAGAGACCTCAGGAAGGCTGTCCTCAGCAGCCCTGTGGGGGGCCCTGGCCTAAGCCTCCAGAACACACCCGGTCCCCACTGCAGCCCGCACTCCAGCCACCTGGACTCAAGGGGCAGGGACACCATTCAAGCCTGCCCCTGGCCAGCTGAGGACAGCTGGAAGTAGAAACAAGAAATGCAGAATCACAGAACCACAGTGGGGAACAGTGGAGACTGAGGGCCTGAGAGGGTGGACCAGGCCCAGGCTACACTGAGTTGGTGGGAGCAGGTAAACCAGGCCCCTCCAGACCCCAGGCCCAGGCTCACCGCTGTGGCTGTACCCAGATGCTACGGCTGTCCCTGTGGCTTTTTCTCTGGCCCGATGGGGCTGCCTCCTTTTCTCTGTGACCCCCTCTTGCCAGAAAATAAAAAAAAAATCCCTGGTCCTCCCTACCCAGGAGCCACACCCCTGCTCAGCCAAGCCCTTCCCAGATCATGCCAGAAAGGCAACTGCCTTCCTTGGTTTTGACCCAGGAAGGCTGGGCCTGGGGGGAGGGGAGCCACCCATGGCTTCACAGGGGCCCCATTTGACACTTCACTCCTCAGTGAGCTTGGGTTTTCTCGCCCGTGCAATGTGGTGAAGCCAGGGGGGTGAGGGGGTGGGGTGAGGGGTCGAAGGACAGAGGGCATCCTCAGAGGCCCCGGGGGGCTCAGTAGGCGGTGTGTCCCAGGCAATCCCATGGTGGCCCGGTGCCCCTGCCAGGGATGGTGCACTCGTCAACTTGCTGGCAGGGGCTGGCCTGTGACCCCGAGTTCTGGTGCTCCCGATGTTTCCTGGACTGCTAGAACAGGCACGGGCAGGAGCCCATGAAAGGTGTGACTGCCTCAGGTTATTTTTTTCTGATCATTTGAGACCCCTGAGTTCAGAGAATGGAGATGTAGTCAAGTGCCTTGATGATGATGATGATGATGATGATGATGATGATGACAATGATGATGATGGCTTATTATGCCCTTATTTTGTACCAGGCAGCTTGCTCAGGACTGTACCAAAATTATCTTTTAGCCTCAAGCCATCCTACGAGGTCGGCAGTGTTGCCCAGTTTTTTCTTTTTACTGCTGTAACTGTTATGAACGTGTCTAAGACAAAGTGCACAGGAGAGCAGGGAGTGACCCGGTGTGAGCCGTACCAGTGTTGCCCACCTGTGAAGCAGCTGAAGTTCAGAGAGGCCACCCTGCCCCTCTCTGTGCTCTTCACGTGGGCACCCCCGCCCCAAGGTGCCATCCCTTCCACCTCTCAGAATTCTGACCAACCCACCCCCACCCTCACCCCATGGTTCCCTGTTTCAAGGTCCTTCCAGGCCAGCCCCACTCTCCTGTCACAGGACCACCCAAACTCGCCGTGCCCCAAACCATAGCTTCCAACTTCCCAGGTCTGCTCCTGGCCTGGCACTTGTCCGAGCTCCAGTTATTGGCAACAGCCTGGAGTCCACCGGCTTCCTCACAAGTCCTCTCCCACCGCACCCTTCTAATCAGTTTCCGTTCTTGGTCAATTTCATCGCCACTCCCCTCTCTAGTTCCTTTGCACCTGCCCTAATTCCAGGCGCCACTTCTCACACGCAAGCCATGACAATTGCCTCCTGAAGATCCCCTGGCCCCAAGCTCTCTTCTTCTCCATTCTACCCCCCAAGCCACAGTTTCACTCCACAGGTAGTTACACCAGGCCCTGGGCTAGGCCTCTGGGTGCAGCAGTGTGCAGGGGATTTCCAGGCCCTAGGCCACAGAGACTCTGGCCTGATGGGGAGGCTGGCCTCCACTGGGACAACACAAATAGAGGTAAATTTGCAACTGTGGGGAGTGGCACAAAAAGAGGTACCTGGTACTATGAGGCCTTATAAAGGGGGAAAATCCAAGACTTCCTGGAGGAAGGACATTTAGACTGAGATGTGAAGGCTGAGTAAGACTTTTTTTTTTTTTAAAGATTTTATTTACTTTTAGAGAGGGGGAGGGAGGGAGAAAGAGAGGGAGAGAAACATCAATGTGTGGTTGCCTCTTGTGCACCCCCTACTGAGGACCTGGCCCACAACCCAGGCCTGTGCTCTAAGAATAGAACCGTGACCCTCTGTTTCTCAGGCCAGCACTCAATCCACTGAGCCACACCAGCCAGGACTGAAGGCTGAGTAAGACTTAAATAGACCTTTTTCAAAAGGAAGAAGAGTATTGCAGGCGGAGAGAAAAGTATGCACAAAGACCCTGAGGGAGACCCTGCATGGCAAGCATGTGGCTGCGCAATACATCATTGTCTGAGGGAAGCAGGAGGGACTAGACAGAGGCCAGTGTGGATGGGCTGAGAGTGAGCAAGAAGAGGGTGGAGCCAGGCCACGCAGGGCTCTGTCCACGCAGGGAGGAGGTTGGTTATTGCCCGAGCAGCAGTGGGAGCCAGTGAAGATGCGAGGCTAAGGCAGAGGAATGGCTTCTAAAAGGCCTTATGGGATCAGAGAGGAGGTTGGAATTCAGGAACTGATGCAAAAGGTTGGCAAGATGATGGTGACTGAGTTAATCACTCCCTCCCAGTATCTTCCATGGCTGACCACTGCCCGCAGACCAAAGACCAAACTCAGGTTAGCTTTGCATTTCCTGATTTTATTATCTCCTATTCTCTTCCACAACCTCTGGGCCCAGCCAATCTGAGCCACCCAGGGTATGAGCACCAACTTCCACAAGATTTGCTTGTGCTGTTCCTCCAGCCTGCATGCTTGCTCCCACAATACCACTTGTCCATCTCCTCTCCATCCTTCAAGGGCTTACTCCAATGCCACCTCCTCTGTGAAGCCTACCAAGATTCCTCCACCTTCACAGGAACACTAATTATCCCTAACATTAGTTGAAAATGTACCTTGTGTCAGGAACTATGTTAAATGCTTGCCATCCACTAGAGCTTTTTATTCTACCATGAGTTAGGGGTTGTTATCAGGCCATTTACAGATGAGGACCTGGAACAAGGAGGCATCATGAGAGCAGCAACTGGAGATGTGGAGAAAGGCCAGATCGAGAAGGGGCCTGGCTCTCACAACACTGAATCTGGATTCTGCCCTGCTGGGGAGTGTACAACTGGCTGAGACAAACAGCATTTCTCTAAGACAGAAAAGAAAAAGATCCAGTGCAGAGGGAGGGGTGAAAAGACCGAGGAGTGACGAGCACCCCAGTGTCCCAGGGCAGCAGCAGGTCTGGTCTTGAGCAAAGGGATGAACTATAGACAGCAGAAAAGAGCAGTCCCGTCTGTGGAGACTGGCTGAATGTGGGTGCGGGTGACCTCACGCCTGGACAGGTCTGTAGGCCGATCTGGGCAGGAAGTTGTAAGTGTTCCTGCCTCTGGACCTCAGGGCTCTCAGCAACAATGGACTGATGTCATCCAGTGAGAGGGAAAGAGAAGGTGGCTCTGGTTTCAGGAGGGCCATAGAGTGGCGCTCGGGCAATAGCCCTTCCTGAGACTCACCAGCCCAGCTGGACACATCGGGGACCCAGCCAGGAGCAGGTGTGTCCTCCAGCTCCCTAGAAGGGCACGGTGGCTGAGCACACACGTTCCAGAGCCAGACCTCCCAGCTCCTGTCCCAGCTCCACCCTTTACTAACTGTGTGACCCTGAACAGGTGGCTTTCCTTTTCTATGCTTTGATTTCCTCATCAGGTAAAATCAGCACCCACCTCACTGGGTTTTTGTGGAGATTAAGTGAGATCATACAAGTACGGGGCTCAGCGTGGTGCCCAGCAAGAGGAAGTGCTTAATAATATAGTAATGAAATACTTTTGTTGTTAATAGGAGACCCCCTTCCCTTCACTGAGTCTGAGAAGGATAAAGGAGCATAACCCATCAACTTGGCAGAGGAGGGCAGACCCGCTGTGGAAGACCAGCCTCTCTGGTGGGTCTCGGTGAAATTTACGGCCCTGCTTTCAGAGCTGCCCAGTTTGGGCGTTAACCACATATTGACTGTGTGTCCAGAAACCTGCCTCTCCTCCCTTTTCTCTGTCTTTCCTCCTCTTGATGGTGGTGGGATGGAGGATAGGGGAAGATCCGCCTGTATCTGCCTCCCCAGCGGAGCACAGCCCTTTTTCCATCCTCATGCTTGACGCCCAGCCTTCACAAGGCTCCTGCTCTGGCAGGTGCTCCATGAGTAGCAAAGCGTCATTGCTGAGCTGCGGGCTACTGCTCCCATTTCTGGGAGAGGATCCTAGCATCGCCCCTCCTGGACTTCCCCTCTGGCTCTCCCCACCCCAAATACAGTAAGAATTTCTGAACTTTCTAAAGTGCCTCAGCTCTGTCCCTACCAACTCCACTGCCCTAGCCTACGCCCTGTGAATATTGCATCCGGAGACTGCATCAGCCTCCTGCTCACTGGTCTCTCTGCTCCTCCGTTGCCCCATCCAACTTCTTCTGAACAGCCAAGGTAAAGTCTTTGAAATACAAACCTGGTCACATGACTCCCCTAACAGGGTCACATTTTTATGCCCTGTGCCTCTGCATGTACTGCTTCTGCTGGGATGCTTTTTCTCATTACCATGTTGCCACCTCAATGGCCCCTCCTCGTCTTTCAAGAGCCACCCCCAGTAAAACGTTCCTTGGCTCCCACAAACAAGCAATCGGCTCTCCTTGGGGCTCCCACAGCCTGTCGCCCCATTCTCTTTTTCTCTCTCACCACCTGGGGGCTATGTCAGTGTCCTTCCTCAGCCTGTAAGCTCCTCTAAGGTAGGTCTCATGCACCCTCAACCCTGGTATCCTTATGCACTATATTTTTCAGACTATAAGACACACTCCCCCCCCCGCCCCCAATTTGGGAACAATAATGGTTGTTAATGCTGCTGTTGAGTTCTGTTTACATTTACATTAGTGAATTATTATGTTATTTATGTTATTAAATATTTTACCACATTTTTGCTTCAAAAATTTTTTTCCTATTTTCCTCTAAAACCTAGGCGCGTCTTATGGTCTGAAAAATATGGTAACTTTGGGGAAGATGCTAGTAGTATTCAGTAATTGTTGAGGAAGTAAAGAATAAAAGCAGAGAGAAGAAGAATGAGAGGAGAGTCTGTTTTCTAACCATTGAACCAGCCAGTGGAATGCTCAACAGTAACAGGGATTAATGAAAGGAATAAGGGTAGTAAGTCCCACAGGAGAGATATCTGGCAACCGGGGCTTGGCCCCACCCCCTGACCCATGCCACCTCCAGCTCTCTGTGTGGCCAGCCCTGGTCACTAAACTCAGGACTTCAACACCGAGGCCACACTGGGAGGAAGAGAGGGCAACATAACAGAAAGGCTTCAGGGATTTCTAGGAGGTTGGGCTTCAAGGACTCTGGGGCTACCTCCAGCCCAGTTGTGACCAAGGGGCTGGGTCTCGGCTGCAAGCCTGGCGGGCCGTGGGAGGGGAGCAGGGTCTGGGAGGAGTCCTGTCCTACCTTCCAGAGAAACGCCTGTGAGCGCAGTGTCATTCAGGGCCGCCGGCAAGGGGCACATGTGGCTGCTTGGGGAGGAGAAAAGGAGAGGGGAGGACCCGGGAGGATTGTGCGCGTGACAGGGAACCGGATCCCTTCTCTGCCCACGAAGTCACCAGGCCTTGCTTCCCACTCAGGCTGGGCAGGGCAGACCCGACCTCGGCTGCCCTGTTGTGTCAGGCCCTGTGTCCACACTGTGCAGTGTGAACCTCTCCACTGTTCCGCAAGTCTCGGTTTTCTGATCTGTGACACGGAGGGGAAATGACTGCCTTTCAGAGCAGAACCCTACTTTTAGGTGTAGAAGTTTCTCACCAGCAGCTGGCACTCATATCTGAACCCACCGGTCCCTGTCTCCCGCCCGCGCCCACTGCCATTAATTACCAAACGAAAGGTCCATTCCGTAACTGCAGGGATGGAAGAAGACCCTTCATTTCTTTTTTTAAAATTTTTTATTATTGACTAGAGAAAGAGAAACATGGATTTGTTGTTCTCATTTATGCATTCATCGGCTGATTCATATATGTGCCCTCACCGAGGCTTGAACCTGCAACCTTGCTGTGTGGGGACAACGCTCTAACCAACTGAGGAGCTACCTGGCCAGGACACCTTCATTTCTTTTTATGAGTAAGAACCAGCTGCTCTCTCCTCCCCACTTAAGTGGCATCATCTTCTCCTTGTACCAAATGACTTAAGTGGAAGGCACAAGAACAGGTGCAGCAATGACTGTAATGCCTGTGATTAATAAACTACTGTGACTGCAGCGGCTGTGAGAACGGGAACAGTGCAGGAGAGATGGATTCAGGCTAACAGAGGAGCGAGGAAAGACACTGGAGAAGTCTGAGAGCGTGCAGGGTGGGGGGCGGTGCTGGGGAGAGCTGCCCGAGGCTGAAACCAGCCTGAGGAGGGCGGCCACAGGGAGGTGATTCTCCACGCCCCCCTCACAACCTCTCTCTGCAACAGCGCAGTTGCTTCCTGAATGCCCTGACCAGAGGCTAACCCTGCACTTGCTGAAGAGTGGGGAACAGTGGTGGGGAATGCCAGGGAGCAGTCAGGCAGCTGCGATGGCGGATGGGGTGGTGGATGAGAGGAACTGCAAATGCTTAGGCACCTGAGATAGCAGCTAGTTACCAACTGATTCAGAAGCTTGTCAGTATTTTAAGCCAGCTGCCCAGCTGACTGTCAGGCCTGGTTTGGACTCTGCACTCGTGTTGAGTGAACGGATGAATACATAGATGAATGGTAGTGAGCCTACAACATGTCAGTTAAATAGTGAGGTCACTTAAACTGTCGGAGAAACGGTGTGTTGAATCCACTCTGGACCTCTGCGGTGATCCCGCACGTGGCAGGAGCAACCTGCAGAGAAGGGGCTGCTCCGAGTCACCCACCAAGCCACAGACAGGGCCGCCTACCCACCCTGGGTGGTGCAGTGAGGGTGAGACGTCACTGTCCCCAAACTGGGTAGAGTCAGAATTGCGGGTCCCCTGGGGACCTGCCCTTCCCCCGACATTGCAGTTTCAGTCAGTGTGGGTAAGAACAGCAACCACTTCCACTTGCTGTGTGCGTGCTCAGCGCTCGGTGCTTTCACACACATGAACTCATCTAATCCTCCCAAGAACCCTGAGGTAGATGGTTTTGTGGCACCTATTTTACAGATGAGGAAACAGAGGCTAAGGAAGGAGGCTGAGTGATTTGGACATGGCCACATGGCTTAGAAGGGACAGAACTGAGACACTCACCCAGGTCTGATGCGTGTTTTATCACTATTGTCAAGCCAAGGCCCACTGCCTGGGGCCCGGCTGCCCTCATGGACAGGAGACCTTGCCAGCATTGAGGAACAGGGGCCATCCTCAGCCTGACCCAGAAGTAACACGGATGAAGCCAGCCTTGCCCTGGCCACTGCAGGAGGCTCACAGGAGGCCTGGTTCTGAGCACGGCTGAGTCTGGACAACTCAGGCACAACCCCTGTGCCACCAGGCCAGCAGGCCACTGTCAAAGGCTGTGTAATGGGTAGGAAGCCACCATGGGAAGGATGCTGCTGGTCCATTGTCTTCCACTGATGGATTTGAGGTCAGGGAGAATAGTGCGGGGAGGGGCCAGGAAACAGAGAAGGAAGGGAAATTCCTCCCGCCCTGCACAGGGTTTGGCTTCCCTGGGAGGGGCACGCCATCCTCATCCCCTGAGGGAGATGCAGGGTGGGACCATGGAGAGGACACTGGGTTCAGCTTGCAGCTGATGTGGCTCTTCCCAGTCGTGTGACCATGGGCAGCATACTGCTCTGTGTATCTCAGGCGCCTCGTCTGTTAAGTGGGGACATTTAGCCAGACTGTGAGCTGCATGTCAGGACACGCTCTGCAGACAGTAAGCTGTAGAAAAGCTGCCAGGGCTGGGGCTCTCCTTCCAGCCCAGATCAAAGGTCTGGCCCTTGGCCTGGTAACCAGTGGAAGGACCTCGGATGAGGAGTTCTGAAGTCTGTCCCGGGACCCGAGACACCAGCCCAGGAGACTGACTGCTTTTCCACACTCTCTGGCCCTCCTTCACCCTAACGCTGTTTGGGTGGGACTGAGGGTTTCAGCCCTGGGTGAATAACTGACCCCCTCCCTCCTTGGGAAATGGGAGTTTCCTATGAACTTGACCAGCTCCCAGAAGGGGGAAGACAGCTGTGGGCACACCCAATAGCGCTCCCCAGGTGGGTGCCCTCCGATTCAGGAGGCAGGCTGCGGAGCGGGTAGGAACAAGAGCTTGGCCTCCAGGCACCCTGTCCTGGGCTCCCAGTTAGTCACTAGCAGGTTATTTCACACATCCGTACTTCAGTTTTCTCACCTGCACATTGAGAGTAGTAACAATACCTAGACCTCACAGGATTAGAGTCTGACTTAAATGAGATAATATGTATAAAGTATTTGGACCAGTGCCTAACATTTAGCAAGCACATGGTGTTAGTAATATTCCCTCAGTCCTGGGCTTCCTCAGGCGCCTTCTCTCTGGCTCCTGACAGTTCCCTTTAGAAATTCATTTCCACAACTATACTCCGCACTTGCCTTGGCTCCTCCCCTGAAATCTCAAGCCCCCAATCTCTCTCTCACCCTTGCTCTCTCATAGCACCTGCCCTTTGACCTCTCTGAGCCCCAGCCTGTGACCAGCCTCCGTCTCTGCCAAGGCTATAGCCATCTTCCTGACCTCGCTCCCTCCCAGACCAGACCGATCCTGGGTACGGCATCTCAGCCACCCTGGCTCGCATCTTCTGTGCCATCTGGCCCTGCCCTCGTGGCAGCTCTGCCATCCCCAGGTTTGGGTGGGCCCAGTGTCACACCAGTGATTCTATGTCTGCAGTTGGACAAAAGCCACACCACCGTGCAGGCTGGTAACAGCTCAGACCCGTGGTCCGCAGCCTCAGCAGAGCCCTCGGGCCATCTGTCCCTAGAAACCGCTCCTTTCCTCTGCCATCAGGCCCTTGTTTCTCAGCAAACCACCTTGCCCTCCTGTCCCTGGCAGCATGGGCCCCATACAATGTGAACCAACCTCCTTTTCTTTGAGTTTCTATCTGCTTCTGCCCTCACGGCCTCTCCTCCAAGCTCCCGGGAAGGAAGTCCTTCTTCTGAGTCCCATCTCTCTGCTCTTCAGGGAACTCACCTTGTCAATCATTGCTGCCCAATCTTCTCCATCACCAGGGCCCCCAGGGGTCTGTGACTGGCCAAGCCAGGGGCCACTCCCATCCTCATCGAAACTGATCTCTCCGAAACATTTGACGACGCCCTCTTTCTTCAAACTCGCTCCTACCTGGGTGCCTCTCCCTCTTCTCCAGTTTTCCTCCCACTTCCTGGAATCTTCTTTTCAAAAACCTTTTCTGTCCACTTCCCTCTGCCCACCCCTTAAATGCTGTATGCTGCGGAGCTTTCCCTAAGGCAGTTCCACTGTTTTGGGGCTGAATATCGGGGAACTAAAAGCAATCACTGCTCCTACCTCCTTAGCAATTCCCTCCTCAGTGCCGGCCTTTCTGGGCCCACTGCTTAGCTCAGGCCTTCGCTGCCTGGGCAGACTCAAGAGCCTCCTGCGGGGTCTCCCTGATCCCCATCCTGCCTGCTCTCATTCATTTCCCACAATGCTGTTGGGTATTGGTTTTAAAATATGATCTGACCACATCACACCTCTGCCTAAATTTTTTTAGCGGCTCCTGAGAGCACTGGGATGAAAGTTAAATTCCGGGAGCAGGCCCGCCTCCCTGCACCGTCACACTCCCGCATCCTTCTCATGCCGAACAGGCCTCGTCCCGTCTGACCGCTTCCCAAATGCCTAACGTGGTGCCTGGTGCGTAAAGACTCATTCATTCACGGGTCCTGATTACCCCGCACCACTAAGTTCCCTGCAAACAAGCAACTCGCAGTTCAAGTGAACGGCTGACAGAGTGGAAGGTCCGTGGCACTCCTGTGAGGAGGTTCCCCTGCCCCCGCCACCGCCCGGCCTCCTCACTCTCACCCGCACTCCTGCACAGGGCTTCTCTCCCGAATGCCCAGCTCGGAAGGGTCCCGTGGGTCCCTCCTTTCACCCTACACAGCGCCGATCCTCCAAAATGGACATCTGACCACACCGCTCTCTGACTCCAGACCCTACGAAGCTTGAAAATGCTATGCCAAGTGTGAACAAGCCAGTCATCGAGGGACCGCGTACTGTCTGATTCCATTTACATAAAACCTCCAGAAGAGGCCAATCCATACAGACAGATCAGCGGTCGCTCAGGTTCAGGAGGGACTGAGGAAGAGGTGGGTGGCGGGGGGGCGGGTGATAGGAAAAAGGTAAAGTTTCTTTGGGAAGTGAGAAAAATGTTCTAACACTGAGTGTGGCCATGATTGCACTTAACTGCGAACATACTAAAAATCATTGAATCATGTGCTTTAGGTAGGTGAATTGTATGCTATGTGAATTCTATTTCAAAGCTCTAAAAAATACCCACAGCAAACATGTGGTGCTTTCCAACCCTCACCAGGGAGATGCGCAGCCGCCGCAGACTCGCCATCCCTGTGTGACAGCCCAACCGTGTGCCGGGTGCTGTTCTTGAGCACTCTCTAGGGCCCGTCCCAACTCACCCTCGCACGGCTCCATCAGGTAGGTGCTGTGGCGACAGCCCACTTTACAGATGGGAATATTGAGAAGAGAGGTTTGAGTCACTTGCCCAAGGCGACACAATACCATGTGGTTTTGTCTAGCATGAATATGTCTCGCAATGTGTTGTAAGGATCTGTTTACGAGTTTCTCCCCGCTGGACCCGAGGCTCCCGGGAATTGGCGTTGGCGTCTGCTTTAGCACCCTACTCCCTGCCCCTGGCCTGGCGACAATCACACTTGACTCAGAACTTGAGAAGGACATAGAAATTCGAGCTCAGGCTCACTGGTTTCACAGTCTGGGGCTCAGGTTTCCTTTGACAAAGACAGCTCCACCTGCCCGCCTGTGCCCTGCCACCCCCACCAGGGGACAGATTCTAGCAACTGTGTTCTCCTGGGCCCTTGTGCAGTTTTCCTCCCCAAAGCCTGCCTCCCCTCCTGGGCTTCTCCTTGTAACTGAGAGGCGGTCCTGCCCAGAGCGCTGGCTGCACCTGGGGCTCCGCCCTGCCCCCAGCTGTCCCGAGGGCAGCAGGCACATGGGAAGCTCCTCAAAGACCCCACCCTGGGCCCTGCCCAGCCCTGGCTCTAGTGCCCATGCCAAGTCCCTCTGACTTAGGAACACTGCCAGTGTGCCCTGACATCCTGGCAGGTGGTGCTGGGTTTGGTGGGGGCTGGGGAAGGTGTCCCCATCTGGGGACTGGGCATCAGTGGGGTAGACACGGAAGTGTGAGAAAATAGGGACTTTCTAAGAGGACAGCTGGGAGCAGCAAGAGTGACCACAGCTCCAAGGGGCTTGGTGATAGATGACTCAGCAGTGACGTCACCACAGAGGGAAGCAGACAGTCTCTCCCACCCTGTCCTCTGGCCTCGGCCAGCCTGGACTAGCTGTTCACTGTCCCCGGCTCCTAACTTCATTCTAGAAGTCACTGCCTGCCCCATCTTTCTCTCTCTCTCTTTTTCCTAGACCTCAAAAGTCCCATCTACTGACATTTTCTGTGGCTCCTCTGTAAGGAGCTCTATCCCAATGTCTTGGTTTGGAGACAATCTGAGGTGATGTACTCAAAACCCTACAGCACAAGTGTGTGAAAAGCAAAGATGGGCCCACATGCCCTCCTTGGCAAGTCTAGCCATGCCCTCTGCCACATTTTTCACCCAGGGCTCAGACCTCCCCTACCCTGAGGACAGATGCGAACTCAGTACAGCCACCAAGGCCCAGAGGGCTAACCCACTGTGGGGAGGCTGGCTCCCCCCCCCTGAAAATGTGGGCCCTGGGACTCCACGCCAGCTGCAACCTCTGCTGATAACACAGCTCTGCTCAGGAATGACTCCTCAGGAGAACCCTCTGCCACTGCACCACCCAAGACAAGCGCACCCCCCCTTGACTGTCTTTCTGTAGTTTGGAATTTAGCCCCGGGGGCTCCCTGGGGCCCCCTACCCAGCAGGGCTGTGTGCCAAGTCAAGCTGGATCCGGGAGCAGAGATGAAAGAGGATGGCAAACAAAAGCTCTCCTGACCCCCGGGCCCTTCTCCCAGGGGGAGCAGTAGGCCAGCCGAGAGAAGGAGTCTCGCCCCCCAGCCCCTAGCACCCAGCTCTCTTTTCCCTACGCCCACACCAGGCACCAGGGAGTGTGCCTGCTGCCCCTGGGCCCAGCCCCTGCCCTGGAGCAAACAGCAGCACTTACCATGATAGAAAAGATGAGGGGGATGAGGTTGAGGGGCCAGACGGGGCAGAAGCAGGAGGCAATGGCCAGGATAAGGTAATCTCTGGGGACTTCTTGGTCCTGGGCATAGGAGGTGGTAATAACGGAGGACGCTCGTCTGGAGCTGGTGCGAGAGGGCGACCGGGGGAGTGAAGCCTCCTGGTGCCCCCTGGGCACTGCCTTGAAGGGCAGGCCATGGCCATTCTGCTCCAGGTCCAGAGCCCCTGACAGGGACTTGGGCAGCTTTGGGGGCTTGTCATCCTTGTCCCCCACCTTGGTGAGAAGCATCTCCATCTCAGGCAGGTCCGGGGGTGAGGTGGTGCCGGGTTCCCGTGCCGGGGGAAACTGAGGCTGCACGAGGTTGGCCATGTCGGCTTGGGCCTTGGGCTGCTTCGGTTCCAGGCTGTGATAAGGGGGTTCCAGAGGGACCTCAGCGCACCATTCCTCAGCCCAGCCTGGGGGCCTACAGGTCAGAGGCAGAAGTGTCCCCAGGGAGCAAGGTCCAGCTGTAGATTGGGAGGGTCGGCTTCTCCAGGCCAACAAAGTTCAGAGTCTGGGTCCTGCTTGCTGCCCAGCAGAGCTCCTGGGAGCTGGAGGCTTCGGTTCCATTCAAGTTCGAGGTCAACTTTGCTGGTGCTGCTGACAGCACGGATGGGCGGGGAAGCAACAGAAACAGCTTCAGGAGCCGAGAGAAGATGCTCCTCTCCAGACTGAGGCTTAGGCTAAGTCAGGGCGGCTGTGTGTGTGTGTGTGTGTGTGTGTGTGTGTGTACACGCCGCAAGGCCTCCCTCCCTCTCTGCCCTCCTCAGAGATGCTTTCCCTTTTCAATTCCCCTCTCCCCAGAGAATGGCCCAGCAGCGTTCTGCCTCTGCCCCAGCCCAGCCCTGCTCTGCCCAGCCTGGCCCAGCCCAGAGGGACTTGGGCTGGCCTCCACTTTCTGTTGCAGCCACAAGACCTGCTCCTCTGGGCTGGGGGCTCAGGACAGGCAAAAAGATAAGGTGGGTCTCAGAGGGGTGTGTCTTCAAGTATCCCGGGAAACTGAGCCCTCTGCTTTTGCTCCACTGGAGCAGGCTGCTGCTTCCTCCTATCTGTAGGGAAACACCAGGCCCTGAACCCCAACCATGACCTCAAGCTCCCGGAGGCGTGGAGGCCGGGCCCTGGGAGCCAAGGAGAGATTGAGTGCCAGTGAGGCCTCTGCAGGATCTTGCTGGGACCCATAGGGCCCTCTGAGTGGGTTTCTGAGCTGCTCACCAAGGTGAGGGGCAGAGGAGTGTTGGGGGGAGAGTGTTGGCCCTATCTTAGGCCCATCAGAGCTTTTCTGTGGTGCCAAAGAGTAGAAAAATATCCTCGTATTAGGGGCCACTGGGGGCGCATGCTGACTCTGAAGGGCCTTGGTCCCGGCTGCCTGTGCACTCTGATTCTTGGTGTCTTTGTTCCCTTATGTCTCCTCCCTGCGTTTCTGCCTCCTTTTCTATTCCCTGCGTCTCTTTCCGTGTCCCCAAAAGAGTGACCTGGAACCACCAAGGTGCGCATCAGTGTATCTGTGTGTATGTGGTTTAGAGGAGGGGGTAGCTAAGAGTTTCAGGCCCTGGGGTCATGCAGGAGAGGAGGTGGGAAGTTAAAGATGGAAGGGGCCTCAAAGGGGTCGCAGTTCAAATCCGTGTGGATCACAGATTAGAGGACCAAGGCCTGGACGTGTGTGGAAAGAGACGCCCATCTCAAACTGCATCCTCACCAGACACCAGTCTCTAGTCAGATCTGGTTTGGGGGCTAGTTTGAAGCAAAACGAACCAGTTTAGCAGAGAGAAATGGCTTTGGGTTGTGTCTCTAGCTGGCTTCCAGATGCTGCTTCCAGCAGGGGTGGTGCGGGTGCAGGGGAGAGTGTGGCGCCAGAGACAGTGAGGACCCGGCCACAGAGGGAGGTGAGGAGGGCAGCGAGGAGCCCCGTGCCAGGGGGGCTAACAGGACTGCTGGAGGCAAATAAGTTTCAAAAGTAGTTTGGGACAAATGTTCAGGTTCCATGACTATGACTACATTAAATTAAGAACTGCTGCTCAGTAAAGGAAATCCACTGTTACTTGCAAACTGCAGACCTCCAGGGCAGTGAAACAAAGGCTCCCTGCCCTGCTTGGGGTGTGGGAGGGCTTCCTCCCCGTTTAGGTCCTCAGAAAGACCCTCACCCGCCCCAGGGGCAGGCTTGAAATGGGGGGGGGGGAGGGGGGAGCCGAGCTTCCTTGCCCAGGAACTCCCGGAAATGTGCTAATGCCTTTTTGAACATGAGACTTCCTGCAGAGGGTGGTAGGGTGGGTCCCTGAGACCCCGAGACTCTAGTCAGCATCCAGCTTGGACAGCATTCTATGTGACAGCCTGGTAGCCAGCCCTCCGGTGGCAGAACTCAAGGCCTCCACGGGCCTACCACTGCCCAGCCTGCTCCGCGTCCTCCAGACAAATGGCTTCAGTGTTCGCAATGTGGCTAGTCCTGTTTGACATGGGCTGTGAGTATAAAACACACAGAATCTCAAACACTTAGTACAAAAAAACAGAATGTAAAATATTTCACCAATACTTTGTACATTGTTTTGGCATGATATTTTGGATATACTGAGCTAAATAAAACATTATTAAAATAATGTCACCTGTGTCTTCTTACCTTTTTTAACGTACCTACTAAAAATTTTAAAAAGTGGTTTGTGTTATATTTCTACTGGGCAACGCCAACCTTGAGGACAGAACCAACCTGACACAAAGGGGACTTTAGGACTTCATAAAAATTCAAAGAGAAAAGAAAAAGCCAAGAAGTCCCCAGGGCAGCCCGTGGCTGGGTTCAGGACGTGGGGACTCAGGTTCGCTCTGTCTCTGTGAGAGGCTGGGCTCCTGGTGCCATCTAGTGGCCTGATGGTGCAGGGCATGACCACAGGTGGAGTGGAAACCAGGGCAAGGGGAAGATGGGGAGAGGCAGGGAGAGGCAGTATCTGGTTTGGGCTCCGGAGATGCTGAGCCCAACCCAGCCAGCTGCTCCTGTGGCAACCGGGTCCTGCTCCAACCTCTCACTCCCTCAAATCCCAAATGAAGTCTTATAATAAAGTAAGTTTGGCTCACACAATATTGACTCAACAAGTGGTGTGTGTGTGTGTGTGTGTGTGTGTGTGTTTTAATCTATTTCACAAAAAAATAGGCATTTTAGACTTTTTAACACGAGGATCTGGGAACCCTGGGCCCATTTTCTGCAGAGCTGCAGGGTCAGCTGCAGCGTTGAGAAGGGAGCACTGAGCTCCTCTGACTCCACCTGCACCTGGCCTGCCTGCCTCCCCTGCCCAGCCAGACTCTGGGTGGCCTCCTTCTGGTCCGTAGCTGGCTGCTTCCTAGTATGGGCACAGGGAACTGAAGAACCTCATTCCCTTCCCTGTCCCTCTTCCCTGCTGGGCTATGAGGTCACAGAGGAACGGACATACACCCTGCTCCCTAGCCCAGTGCCTGGCTCATAGTTACGGGCAGCAGGGTGAACTGGAGGAAGATGAAAACTCCAACCAAGCACCCAAGGTGAGTCTGCACCAACGCTCATGCCAGCCCTGCCCTCCCCCAGCCTCAGCCACCCTGAGCACAAGGGACACTGAGGTGTGTGCAGTGGAGAGGAGAGTGGACCTGCACACCGGAGGGTGTCCTTCAGGCAGTGGGGTGGACGGGGGGTGGGGGGGCAGACCTCAGAAAAGAAGAAGTTGGAGCCTAATCAACGAGGAAGAAGGATTACAGGCCCTCTTGTCTGTGCCCCGCAGCCCTTCCTACCCTTGGCTCACTGGGGTCAGGGATCCCATGGGGCTGACAGGGTGGGGTGTGGAAGTAAATTCCTCTTCTCACTGAGGACTTCCTGGGCCCTGCTCACCCTGCTCATGGGGTAGTAGTATCTTTACAAACACACACGCCAAGTGTGAGGAAAACTCCACGTGATCAGCCCTGGTTGGTGTGGCTCAGTGGGTTGAGCGCGGGCTGAGAACCAAAGGGCCACCGGTTCCATTCCCAGTCAGGGCACATACCTGGGCTGTGGGCCAGGTCCCCAGCAGGGGACGCACAAGAGGCAACCACACATTGATGTTTCTCTCCCTCTCTTCCTCCCTCCCTTTCCTTCCCTAAAAATAAATAAAGTCTTTAAAAAAACAAATTCCACGTGATCATGCTTCCAGCACAAGCACCCGTTTCACACCTGTAAGGATGGGGTCCCTCCAAGGGAGATACTTGAGATCCTTTGTCCTTACTGTCCTTCCTCAAAACATTTCCCTATTTCTCTTTGGAAGGTACTCTAAGGAGACAGATCTTTCACCTTTTAAAAACAATTACAAAAAACCTGATGGATACTAACCCTGTTTACATCCCTCCTGCACCCACATGTTTGTCTGCAGTTAAAATCAGCGGGCACAGAACATTTTATGACCTGCTTCCTACCTCTCCGTGGTTTTCATCCTGGTGGAGTACAGGAGTGAGCTTTCCCAGGCCCCTCTGGTTGGGCATTTGTGTTGTTTCAAATCCTTCACTATTATGCACGGTGCTGCCAGGACTGCCTTTTTACAGATTTGTTTTCCTTTTTGATTATTCCTTGCAGTATTTTTATTTTAGTTTTGCCAAGTTTTTCTTTACGAAAAAAGGAACAGATACACAGTACAACTAGAAATCCGTAAATGTGCCTTTTCCTCCACATGCCCAATGACACTGGGTGTTACAATTGTTATTGATTCTTGCTGGCATGTTCCATCCATTGCTAGAGAGGTGAGGTCTTGTTCACTGGGATGGAGGCAGCGAGTGGGAGGCAACGGTGTGGAGGGCACAGGCCTCCAAGACATTGAGTGCACGAGAGCGCTTTGTGAGCTGTAAGCTTGTTGAAAGTGCTATTGTTTGTTTTTTTTAATCCTCACCCTAGAATATGTTTATTGATTTTACAGAGAGAGGGAAAGGAAGGAGAGAGAGAGAGAGAGAGAGAGAGAGAGAAACATCGATCAGTTGCCTTCCAAACACACCAGCCGGGAATCAAACCTGCAACCTAGGTGTGTGCCCTGACCAGGAATTGAACCCACAGCCTTTTGGTGTATGGGACGATGCTCCAACCACTTGAACCACCCAGCCAGGGCAAAAGTGCTATGATTTTTATTACTCTCTGCCCTTTAAAAGTTAACTCTCCCCTCTAAACACTATTTGAGTGGGCTGTTGGTACTAACTATAGATACATAATTTCTGTCTTTATGCACATCAGTCCTTCCTCTCTTTCGGCCTTAAGTTTAGCAGCTCTGTCTTACGTATGTTTTCTCTCTGCAGTACTTTCCATTTTATACTCAATTAATAACTCTCCTGGTACTAGCTGTTCTTCTCTATATTTGGACAAACCTGTCTTGGTTGATGACTTCCATTTCTTCAACAGTCACAGATTTATCTTCTCTCCACAGCAAATAAGTTAGCTCGGAGAATGGACACAGTCTTAGGAACAGATGACAAATCAAACAAAGGTTCCAAAAAGCCTGTAAAGCACACAGTTAAAGGGTATTCTGGCCTAGGACCCCCTAAAGCATCAGGGGCAGCCTGTGAGATCAATCATACACATATGCACACAACTACTCACACGTCCACACATCTGTGCAAGCAGGAACGTGATGTGTGCGTGTGAAAAAAAAACCAGAATGTTAGGCAAATACTTATCAGCAGGCAGATATACAGGCATGTGCACTCAAACCCATAGCCCTGATAAAACAGTGATGGTAACTAATATGTTGTGGACTTTTTATAAGACACCTTCCTATGCATGCTCTGCTTATAACAACCTTGCAAATAGAATATGTCTTAATAGCTTCCAGTCAGTGAGTGCTTGCCTGGGCCAGGCACTACTCTAAGTGCTTTAAATGCATTATCCCATTTAGTCTGCCCCACAGCCTAAGATGTAAGTACTTATGTAAGTCCATTACACAGATGGGAACATCAAGGCTCAAAGTCATGAGGCAATTTGCCAAGATTATTCTGCTGGTAAGTGAGGAGCCTGAGAAATCCCCTTGGAAAACTGGGTGGGGTTTGAACTGCGCACCTTCTCACACCCAGTTCAAATCCTTCTCACGAGGATTTTTTCAATTTTGTGTTTGAGCAGACCTGCAGAGTTGAAACCTGTGATATTCGAAGTTCAACTTCATTTTCAGTCTGCAGCTGGGAACCCACATATGTGGAAGACTGATTTAAATTACAGGCAGACTTCTGATTGTGTGTTTGGTCTGTGCCCTTAACCCTCCCGTATCTGTCAAGGGTCAGCTGTACTTCAAGGGTACTTGAGGCTTTCACAGCCCCCAGCAGACCTTCCACTTCGGCTGTACACTCGCTTTTCCACCTGCAGGGGGCACCCTCGCCACCCTGGTGCCAAAAGCACCCTGGGACCAGGGAACCCTCCTCAGCTTGTTCTATCCTGGAATTGAGGAAAGCGGCGCTTGCTGGTAATAGTACCATGTTAGCAGAGAATAAGAGCCTCGGGCTGAAGCAGGGTGGGAACAAGGTCCAGGCTGGTCTGTCATAAGAGCATAGTAATATATAAACAGTGACAGTTTATGGAACACCTTCTAATTGCCAGAAACTGTGTTTCGGAGGAATGTGAATCCTCACAGCCACCCCGAGGTGGAATCATCTGGGGCAGAGGTGAGCAACCAGAGGTTCAGAGAGGTTAAGTGATGCCATGGGTCACATGTGCAGCTTGCGGAGGAGCAGAGACTGGACCCCAGGCTCGCCCGTCTTTTTCTGTCACTCTGACTGCGGCACTGCCTCCATGACAGGGAGTCTCAGTGAGCAGGGCTGGGGCCAGAATCCCACATTTCACTCCTAGCTGGACCCCATGACCCTCACAACCCCGAGTCAAAGCCTTCCTGTGACCTGTGCCACCGCCACTTGCCACGTGAAATTGGGCGTCTGTGAGCTGGGGACAGGATGCCAAGTGTACCAGCCAGAAGGCAAAGCCTCCTTCCAACTCTTCTGGGGAACCCTCTCTCCTCCAGGGCTGAGGGCACCTCTCCAGCTCCTGTGGGGCTCCCCATTCCACGCTGTATAACTGTTCTTCCCAGCTGGCAAGCTCCCTGCTCTCCAAGGAAGCCCAAAAGCTCTCAGCCCCCTCCTGGCATATGCAGACCCTCACCCAGCGAGTGGGACCTGCACCACCAGCCAGGCCAGCCTGAGTGAGGTCAGACCCGAACACAGGGGCACTCGTCCTGGATGAGAGCAGCTCCCCAGACACCTCTAGGGAGAAAGGGGATACTTCCCTGAACCTCCTCCCCATAATCTTTCCCGGATTCTAAGGCCACCCCTCCTCACAGTGACCCTGGCTGCACTGGTTCACTGGGAGCCCCATCTCATCACTTGGGGTACAGGCAGGACTCACTGACCCCCAACCCTCGCTCCTACCTTCAGCTCCCTCCTCTGAGACTGGCACACACTCTATTTTCATTGTGTCCTCACTGTGCCTGGCTGCAGATGGTAGATGTGCAGGGGTCTGGAGATGGGGCTGACCACATCCTTAGTCTCCCAGGCCTTACTCCCCCTCTCCCATAATGTCCTTTCCCACAGTGACCCTTGTGCGCTCAGCCACACCTGGAGCCTTGACTCAATGCCGCCACATACCTACCTGGGCCTTCAGGGTGAGCCCCCAGGCCTCAAGTCACTCAGGCCTTCCTGCCCCCCTGGGCCACTGGGCCCTCAGGCCTTCCTGCCCCCCTGGGCCACTGGGCCCAGTCCCGGAGTGCTGGTAGCAGACAGAGATGACAGCTTCCTTTTTATTTGGTTGCTTCTGATCACCTCTCCCAGATTACAGACTTGGGGCATCAGCACAGGCAGGGGTAGGGGACCCCACACTGTCCCATCAGACCACATGCGGTGCCACCCACACTCCCGCATACAGGTCCCCCTGTCCCAAAGACCCTCTTCTCCTAAAAAGCAGCGAGGGACAAAAGGACTCAGGCACATGTGAATACAAAAGTCACTTTTGAAGAAGAGTTCATCAAGTCCAAATGTAAGAAAGAGTCCAGCAGGGTTCTGCTCCTTTCCCGGAGTTGCCACTCCAGGCTGGAATTGCGGAGGTGGGGTGTGACGCCCCAGGCTTCAGCACTCCTTCCCACAGGCAAGGAGGTGTCAGCCTATTCAGTTTTGCTGAGTCCAGTTGGGTTTTTTGTTTGTTTTGTTTTTTGTTTTGCAGTCTTCCTGTAGTCATCCTGCCATTGGCTCCTCCCTCTACTGGCTGGTGCGCTCAGTGGGCAGGTCAGGAGTGCTGGTAACTCGGCTGGGAATCCACCCGTGAGTGGCCCAGTGGCCAGGCAAAAGGTGCCCCTGGACACCGGCGCCAACTCCCAGTGGAGGCCTGGGCCAAACCCTGCGCCTCGGTCACTGGCCGTCCCAGGGGTGTGTGCGGGGAGCAGGAGGCACAGCGCGGTGCGAAGGGCGGCAGCCGGCTGGAACCCGGGTCCCCGGCATCCCCGGCGCTCTCCTCCTGGCCGTGGCACTCCAGATGCGTGCAGGGCCAGCGGGGCGGGGGGCTGGCGCGCAGGACCAGGGAGAGCGCAGTGATGCGGTGGATAGCCCTGCGCAGCGTGGCGATCTTGGAAAGCCTCTTGCCGCCGAGGTCGTGCCGCAGAGCCCGGCGCAGCGCGTTGAAAGCCTCATTATAGTCCAGAATGCGCTTGCGCTCCCGCACGTTGGCCGCCACACGCCGTGCTTTGGACCGCACCGGTCGCGCGCGCTTTCTATTGCTCGGCCCCTCCTCTGCCTCACTCAGGCCGCGAGGGACGCCATTCTCCCTCAGCACCCCAAAATCCTTCCCGGCCTCCAGGCAGGAGCCCCCAAAGTCCTTGGCAGAGCCCTCGGCCCCCTTCAGGCCCTTGAGGCCTGGTCCGGGCACACCTCGGTGCATGTCCTTCTCCAGGCCTTGCTGCTCACGGCAAGGCTAACAGTCCCCCTTCTGAGCCTTGGCTCCTGTAGGCTGGGCACTCCCAGGACGGCCCTCTTTAGCTGGGTCTTATGGCACCACGTGGCTCTCCACCCTCCCCATCCATCCATCTCCCTCCTCCTGCTTTATTACCTGCCTCCAGGTAGGTTGGCGAGGGAGGGACCAAGAGGAAGAAAGCAAGGAAGGGAGGAAGCATGCAGATTCTTGTATGAGGGGACCAGGGCAACCAGGCCACGCCCCCGGGACAGTGCTCCAGGGAGAACTTGCCCCACCTCACTCAAGGGCCTCTCTGGGGTGGTTGGGTTCCACATTCTTCCTCCCCTCTGCCCTGCCCCCCAAATACAGTGCCAAATTTCAAGGACCCTCAAAGTTCTTGTCAAGTCCTGTGGGCAACCACAGAGCTGTCACTGAGGAAAACGTGACTGTTCCCACAAGAGCAGTAGGGGAGGGGGTCTGATGCTGCAGGATCCGCAGGTGCGAGGGGCCTGGGGTCTCTGGCGTTTTCAGCTGGCAGAGTGAGGGTACAGGAGTCAAGTTTGGGTGGGTTTTGAGTAGGCCTCATTTTCCCCTACCTCCCTCTGGCTCTCCTTTCTGCCGGCAGAGCTAGGCTGAGTCAGCAGAGGATGACGGAGAAGATTGTCTTGTGGCCTTCTGGAACCCCTTGTGGTACCCATCAGGGGCATCTTTGGGGGTCCAGAGCCCTTGGGCAGCCCTGCCTCATGACACAGTGCTGCCATGTTATGAACTTAGTAAAACCACCTGCCACCCCCTTCTCTGAGGGATTTGAATTTTAAACAGGGTCTCAGAAAAAGAATAAAGCTTAATCCTAGAGAAAGAACCCCCCCCCCCCCAGTGGAATCTCAGGCATCCCCGGGTGAGTGACTTGGAGCACCAAGGCCAGTCTCATTCCCAGCCATAACCCGAATGCCTTCAAAATGCCAAGGCCTGCAATGGTGTCCACTGTGATGGCATGGGGTTCCCACCCATCTTGCCAAAGGGTACACCATTAACCCCATTATTGCTAACTGTGAATTGGTCTGTGGAGAAAAAGAACTGGGCACTAGGCAACAAATCCCTGTATTTGTGTGACTATTTTTTTTTAGATTTTATTTATTTACTTTTAGAGGGAGGGGAAGGGAAGGACAAAAAGAGGGAGAGAAACATCAGTATGTGGTCGCCTCTTGCACACCCCCTACTGGGCACCTGTCCTGCAACCCAGGCGTGGGCCCTGACTGGGAATTGAACCGGCGACCCTTTAGTTCACGGGCTGGCACTCAATCCACATCAGCCAGGGATAATTATCTGTTTTATAGTCTGCCTTGCCTACTAGATGTAAGCATCCTAAAGATGTTTGTATTTCTGGGGCTGTACCCCCCAAATCTGAACTATCTACGGAATTAAAAAGTGAATGAAAGCAGCTAACACTGGAATCCGTTTCTCACCACCCCCACAACATGCACACACAGGCGCACGCACAAGCACATGCAGACACACAGAAGTGCCTGCCTCAACCAGAATTCCACATGGAGCATAGGCCCTGGAGGTCTGAGCATCCACGTCCACCCCTCCAAATAACACGATGTCAGTCTTGATGGGTGTCAGAGTGGGAGGCAGGAAATAAGGTCTTTTAAGTGCTTTTTTAAACACCCTCCCCCAACCCCAGTCAGAGACTCCTCCCAAAACTTCCCCCTTCTAGGGCTCAGGTGGACACAGGAGAGCTTCCAGAGAATTCTTCTGGACCGGTGGTCAGGAGGGAGGCCTGTTCTTGCTGCATGACCTTGTGTCAGTCATGCCCCTGCTCTGCACCTCAGTTTGTTTTGTTTGCAAGGAAGACGCCCTCTCCACAAAAAAGAGGGTGGGCAGCACCAGCAACATAATTTGCAGGGCCTGGTGCAAAACGAAAATGAGGGCCCTGTGTTCAAAATTATTAAGAATCTGAAGATGGCGACAGCAGAGCATTAAACTGAGCTTGGGGCCCTTCTAAGCATGGAGGTTCCCTCACCCACGAAGCTGGCCCTGAGCGTGGGGTAGAGCAGGGTAGTGGTAATGAGCTCAAGCTTTGGGCCCAAACTCACCCGGTATCTGACGTTTTCATACAGACCTTGGGAAAAGCTCTGAACCTCTGATTTCTACCTGCAAAATGGGAGTGATACCAGCCTCGGAGGACTCAGTGACATGGAGCAAAGTCAAGTGTGGGCCTTAAGAAATACTGATCTGCCCTGATGAGTGTGGCTCAGTTGGTTGGGCCTCTTCCTGAAAAGCAAAAGGTCATTGATTCAATTCCTGGTCACAGCATATGCCTGGGTTTCAGGTTCAGTCTCCAGTTGGGGTGCATGCAAAGCTGATCAATATCTTTCCCTCTCTCACATCAATGTTTCTCTCCCTCTCTTTCTCCCTCCCTTCCCCTCTCCCTAAAATAAATAAGTAAATAAAATGTAAGAAAGAAAGAGAGAGAAAGAGAGGAAGGAAGGAAGGAAGGAAGGAAGGAAGGAAGGAAGGAAGGAAGGAAGAAAAGAAAGAAAGAAAGAAAGAAAGAAAGAAAGAAAGAAAGAAAGAAAGAAAGAAAGAAAGAAAGAAAGAAAGAAAGAAAGAAAATACTTATCTGGTTATCTGGAGGACAAGCCCAGCCTGAGTGCACCCAGGGAGCCCACAGGACCCACAGTTGGAGGAAATCAGGGGGCAAGCCCAGAGCATCCCCATGGAAGGATGGAGATGACCTGTCCACGTGTAGTCTTCCCTTCCCACTCATCGTGGGCAGGCTCACAGAGGGGAGCACCTGCCCGGGGCAGCGCAGGAGCTGAGGAACGTGTGTCAATAGGAGGATAAACAAGTTTAAACTGTTTCTGGAGCCCAGCCTTCTTCCAGTGAGAACTCACAGTCCACAGGATGCTGCTTAGTAATAATTAGTAATAATAGCAATAGTAATATTGATACTGACTTCTATTGAGTGCTTACTATATATAGGCCATGCGTGGTACTAAGTACTTTTTAAACATACATTTTCTTGGCCTCACAACAATCCTATACTGAAAGCCCTATTATTATAATACCCATTATACATACTGGAAACTAGACTCCAAGAGAGTTAAGGAACTCGCCCCAAGTCAGGGGGATGAGCTGTGGCTGAGCCAGAATTTCAATTCCAGTAGTGCGGCTGCTATTCGAAGACCAAGCTCTTAACCCTTCTTGGGCTGTACCTCTGGTTTCGTTCAGAGAGCATCCCCAGCCCCCTTAGCCCCCAGTGACCCCCTGTAGGTATTACAGACCAGCATCTGCCCTCTCAAACAAAAGCCAGTGTGATACATTCAAACGTGAAAAATAAAAAGAGCATGGCTGATATAGAGAAAAGGTGGGGTGGGGTGATAGGGAAGGAGGGTACCGCAAATGAAGAGACAAGCAGGAGAGAGTGGAGAGTATGGGCTGGAAGCCAAGAGAAGTCCAGAGCAGCTCAACTGCCTGCCTCTTGGGCTGAGACTTGCTGCCTGTGGTTTCTTGGATAACTCAAACTCCGACTGCAGCTGAGCTGATGGCTGCTGGGACCCCGGGCAGGGAGCAGAAGTGACAGGCCAGTGCCCAGCAGTAGACCCTACTGCAGGTGGGCAGGAACCCAATGAGCCCCGGATAGCCTGAGGGGATTCAGGTTCAGCCTGCAGCCCCCTGCATACCTGTGCTGGGCGTCTCCTCGCCTCTTTGCCTGTCAGAGTCCTGGGTTGAGTTCAATGGCTTGTAATGGTCAGATCCGCTCGATAAACTTTCCTCCTTCCCGAAGCCAGTCCTCAGCCCCCTCCACCCCCTCCACCCCTGACTCTCACCCCACCCCCCCCCCCGGCCAGAGCTCCCCTGTGTTTCTTAATTCCACCTTAGAATTTAGCAGATCAGATTGTACTTTTATGTTCATACTGAGAACACATCTGAATCACTTCGAGATTTCCAGCTCCTACCTAGCACAGTGCCCGCCGCCACGTAGGTCGAGAACCTATGTGCTGAATGTTGAATAAACGGGGTCATCTCTGAAAATCAGATATTCATGAAACTCTGGAAATTCCACACTGGTCTGATCAAGCAAGCTCTATATTCAAGTCCAGTAAACATTTATTGAGCACCTATTAAATACCAAGCCCAGTGCTACAGGCTTTCACCTGAGTTGACAGCCACCAATGTGTATTAACTTGTCTTTGAAGCTCAATATTAAAAAGAGAAGAAAGTAAGCCTTGCAGCCAAATAGAAATGCTTTCGAATTCCTCCCCCACCAGGCACCTGGGGGGAATCTGATGGTTGTCTTAAAACTGTGGTTCTCAGCAGCGGCATCCTAAACTTCAACTTCGCAGGCTCCACCCTAGATATTTTGAATTCAAACTTCTGTCTTAACAGCAAAGCGGCTTGAATGCCGCGGAAAGATGTAACAGACATTTGTTCTTCCAGAGTCTGTTCCAGCAGCTGTTTCATTTTAGCTTGCCTACCACTTACTGTCCAGGGTTATATCATAATGCCTTGCATACTGCAATTTAAGTATTATTCCCGGATAATTTTGACTACACACAATTTCTTTCTTGCGCATTAACCTGAGAACATCCCCACCCACGCATTGATGGAGGGAAAATTCACCACAATGGACAACTCTGGGCCTCAAAAAAGAACAACAGAAAAGCACTAAGGAGAAAAAAAATGGAATTGAAACACAGATATCTCTGCTGCCCCCCTAACCATGAACCGTCAAAACGACATTAAGAGGTTAGTAAAACCAGCCTTGGCTGGTGCGGCTCAGTGGATTGAGTGCCGGCCTGCGAACTGAAGGGGCATCTCTTAGACTCCCTGTCAGGGCACATGGCTGGGTTGTGGGCCAGGTCCCCAGTAGGGGGCGCTCAAGAGGCAACCACACATTAACGTTTCAAAACAAAAACAAAAACAAAAAAAAAAACAGGTTAGTAAAACCAAAGAAGATGCCCAGGCAGCAGTGCTGGGAGCGGGCCCTTTCCCAGAACTGGCCTGAATTTCTGCCCTTGTTTCAGACCTTCGTTTCCAGACCGGCCCCAGCTCGAAATTCGGAGGCCACACTCTCTTGACTAATGGCCCGGGCTCCCGGAGGGAGGCCCCCTGCCCACGGACTCCGGGAATCCGAGGGGTTTCCCTTGGATCGCTGGCTGCGACCCGGGGTGAGGGCTCCGCGGGGGTGCGGGCGCGGGGGGCGCGGGGTGGGGGCAGGCGCAGGCGCGGGCCCACTTCAAAGGCGGGCGGCGCGGCAAGTATTTCCGCGGCACCTGCAGCGGCGGCGGGTCGCGAGCCCGGAGGATGGAGCCCGCCCCTGCCCGGGAGCGCAGCTTCTCCGGGGCCCGGGAGGAGGCAGGCGCGGGGAGGAGGGGCCGCGGCGGTGATTTAGGGCCAGGCGGTTCCGCTGGCGGCCGCGAAGGTGCCTATTACCGCTCGGCTCAACCTGGATTTCAGAAATTCCTGCTCATCCCCTGGAAGTTCCGGCGTCGCTCCCCCGAGGGAGACAGAACTCCCACCTTGGGGACGAAGCCGGGGACCGGGACTGTTCGGAGAAGCCGAGCCTACGGGGTCCTGAGCCCTGAACCATTCCCGGAAAGCGGGCCTCCGCAAAGGCCAGCAGTCTCCCTTCTCTCTTAGTCCGAGACCCTCAGCGTTTCAACTGAGACAGACTCCGTGTGCCGGGGTGGGCATTGGGAATCGGCAGATTTGGGCCCTGCCCATTTATTACTTCATTCATTTATTCAACAAAAATGTATTGACTGCCTAATGTTCTAGTAGAGCTGTAAATAAAACAAAAACCTGCCCTTGTGGAAGTCACATTCTAGTGTAGACAGCAAATAATAAGGAAAATAAGTAATCTATGTAGTAAATAAGAACCATTAGGCCCTGGCTGGTGTAGCTCAGTGGATTGAACGTGGGCCTGTGAACCAAAAGATCTCTGTTTGATTCCCAGTCAGGGCACATGCCTGGGTTGCAGGCCAGTTCCTGGCAAGGGACTCACGAGAAGCAACCATACATTGATATTTCTCTCCCTCTCTCCTTTCCTTCCCCTCTAAAGATAAATAAATAAAATGTTTTTTAAAAAACCATTAGCAGTATGTTAGAAAGTGATGCATGCTACAGAAAAAATAATATCAAAAAAAGTAGAAAGTGTGAGTATGTGTTTGGGGTAAAGGGAGGTGCGGTGAGGGAAAGCCCACCTGGGAAGCTGACCTCGGAGCAGGAATTTGGATGAGACAAGGCACTGTGGCTGTCTCGGGAAAGAGCTTCCAGGCAGAGGGAACAGCATGTGCAAAGGCCCTGAGGCCAGAGGGCACCCAGGAACAGCAAGGTGGCCAACGGGTGGAGCAGAGTGACAGGTGAGCCTGGGTTGGGGACATGCATGCACGGACTGTTGCAGCATCTTCCACTCTTATGTGGCAAGAGATGGAAAGACATGAAACATTTACCTGCTCCCCTCACTTCATGGATCTTTAAAAACAGGAGAGAGATCACTAGCTTTCTCCTTGCCTGACCACCAGATGGGGACTCCATCCATCATACCCCTGTCTGGGCAGCACCCACCTTTATATCTTAATTCCTCCCTCCCCCCCAGGTATCCCTGCCTGTGCTCTGGCAGTCGTGTCCTATTCTCTGCCTCCACCCCATCCCCTCTGAGGGCCTTGCTCATCCATTGCCCCTCCCTGGATTTTAAGGCTTTCCCTCTCCATTCACCCCTTCCTTGGAAACACAAGTGCATGTGGGCTGCTTTCTCCAACTGTCCTTCCCTACTCCCTGGAATTGATACCTTCACCCCCTCCTTTCAGCTCCCTGCTTAAATTCTCACCCCTCAGAAGCCAAGGCGGGCTCTTGCCACCTTCCAACTTCTAGTCTCCTGAAGCCCTCTTCTCTTTCATCATCCTCTGCGCTCTCAGTAAACCTTTCCAGGTCAATTAAGTTACACAGTTATTCAGCACCTACTATTTGTCAGGTCTCGGGTTAGGTACTGAAAATATAGTGACGAACTAAAACAGAAGGAGCTTGTCACCTAGTGAAGAAACCCAGCTCGGGAACTCTTTCAATAGCACAAAATTGAGAGTGTGAGCAAGGTTTGAAAGTGGTGCAGAGGGTGGAGTAGGAACTTCTCTGAGGGGTCAGGAAATGTTTTACAGGGGAGGTGATCCTGAACTGGACTTCAAAGGATGAATAGGAGTTTGCTGAGGAGACAAGGGGTGGAAAGGCATTGAAGACTAAGGGAACAGCATGTGCCCTAGGGATCCCTAGGCATCATGCTAAAAAGCTTGGTTTTTTGTCATGTGAGTAACTAGGTACTACAAAGGGGTATTCCACTGAGGAGTGGAATGACGAAGTCATATTTGGACTGTCAGTAGAATTCCTTTGAACAGGGTGGAGAACGTCTCTAAAACAAACTCCTGCTAGGAGGCCACCCTAAGGGTCCAGGCTGATACAGAGATCGCATCAAGTCACTGGGGAGGAGAAGGGAGGGGACGTAGGAGGAGGTTACAGGAGGTAAACAGTCCAGGACAGGATTGGCTGAAAAGCTGAACGCCTCCAGAGCGCGTGGAATTATGGGCGGGAAGATTCGAAATAAAAGAGGTCTCTCGGGCCTGCTGGCTCTGGGGCTCTCCTTCTCGAGGATGCCTGGGTGGTTGTGCTGCAGCTGCCTGGGTTTCCCAATACACGGTATTTTGGATGGGGAGGGACTCAGTGCAGCTGGCCTGGCAGGGGAGGCAGCTGTATTCTTCGGGTGTTCCAGAGGGGACGAGCTCTGAGGCAACAGCCTGCCATTCTTCCAAAGTTGTGTAGCTTTGTATCTTATGTTGTTTTAGTTTGTAAAATAGCCCTATGGAAACAAGATAATTAAAACTAACACGGGAAATGATAGGACTCAGGTGTGAAAGAGTTTAGCTTTAATTGATAGGTTTAAGTGATTAAAGCTGTAACTAAAGAGTTAGAGTTTAACCTTAATTGATAGGCTTAGGTGATTAATGCATGTGGAAAGCTGTTATTCCAAAATTGTACACTTTTTGAATAAAGACTCCTTTCCTTTATCACCAAACCTCTGCCTCCAGAATTACGCCTAGAGGGTGGTGGCGGGCACTGGGACCCCACTTGCTGTTGGGTAACAAGGGGAGAGCAGAGGAGCTAGAGCTGTGTGTGTGTGTGGGGGGGGTGTACAAGAGGGAGGCTGGAGCCATCACCTGTGTGAAAAGTACCATATGTTTTGGACTATAAGATGCACTCCCCCCAAATTTGGGGGGTGGGGTGCATCTTATAGTCCAAACGTAGCTTACCTGGCTTCCGGGGGGGGCAGCCTATGTTATTTATGTTATTAAATATTTTACCACATTTTTTGCTTCAAAAAAGTTTTTTTCCTATTTTCCTCTAAAACCTAGGTGCGTCTTATGGTTTGGTGCGTCTTACAGTCCAAAAAATTCGGTAGAACTAGCACATAGGGGTGATGGATGGGTGTAGCAGAGCCTGAGGCCTGAGATTTCTGAGCAGCCCCTAGTGATGGGTGCTGAACTAGAGTTCATTGTGGACATGGGTGAAGTCTCAGGAGGGGCAGAGAGCTGATGGCACAATGGTCACCTCTCCCTGGGGGGCTGGGGGACCCGGAGCCCCTGGGGCTTGTGGTGGATTTTTTTGTTGTCATAGTTGCTGACTGCTGGGCAGCATCTGACCAACCAGCCCCATCTGGAGGGGAGGACGCCCCCTGGTGGAGCTGTGGGCGGGAGAGGTGTCTGACTGGGACAGGCAGGAGTCCGGGTCATTGACTTGAATGTGGAGCAGTTGCCCTACCAGTGCCAAGGCCAGTGGTCTCCAGTGCCCTGTGGGAGCATCCACAGGAGGTCACTGGCTGTGTTGTGGGTCCAGCAACCCCGTTTCCTATAATTCCTATAAGTTTCCCAAACTTAATTCCCTGTGTTTCTTCCCAATAGATCTTGTGAGAGACCTCGGAGCTGCCCAATAACTTCCTCTTTGGCTTACATGACCCAAGTTTGGTTTTGTTGTTTACAACCATGAACCCTGACCACAGAGGAGGGCAGCAACTGTCCTGCTTCTCCTCTCTGCCCCAAGCCAGCCCTTGTCCCTGCCATTGGCCAGACCTGAGCCTCGATTTCCTCATTGGTAAGATGGATTGGTCACTGTGTCCTAATGGAATTGTACGAATTAAATGACACCCTACATAGAAAGCCCTTAGTACAGTGCCTGAAACATAGAAGGCACTCAATAATATTTAGTTATTGTTATTATTTTTATCCTTACTTGAGGACGTGCTGATTGATTTTAGAGAGAAGAGAAGGGAGAGAGAGTAGGAGGAAGAGAAACATCGATTCTCTTACATGCCCTGACGGGGGCCAAACCCACAACCCAGGCATGTGCCCTGACCAGGAATCAAACCCACAACCCTTCAATTTACAGTAAGATGCTCCAACCAGCTGAGCCACGCTGGCCAGGGCTGCTTGTAGTTATCATTCTCCTCTTTCTAGCAGACTGACTCAGCACCCCAGGGGTTCTTTCTTCCAAGCTCCTGTAGGCAAACAGCCCTTTCCCCTGCCCCTACTCCCAGCCCACAGAGCAACCCCTCGACCAAGCACCCCCTGACACGTTGTCCCTTCTTGGTCTAAAGCTAGAATGTTTCTTGGTCCTTCACCTGCACCCAGTCCTGCTGTACCATAGCGCTGAGAGCAGTGCGGTTGTTAGGACTCTGGAGTTACACCATTATTTATTAGCTGTGTAGCTTGGGCAAGATGCTTTATTAACCTCCCTGAGCCTCAGTTTCCTTGTCTGTAATTGGGGATATGTTATAATGCTGCTTCATAAGGTTTGTTGTAAGGATTAAATAAAACAGAACACAGTATGCTTCAGCCCAGGGCCTGGCCTCTCTAAGAAGCTCTGTGAATGTTAACTTTCTCCTCCTCCTGCCTCTTGGCCCCCTTCCCCAGCCAGCCTGGCCTCTGAGGCTGTAAATCATCCAGGTAACCCAAAGCATCCTCCTCTCTTCCACCCAGTACCAAACTCCTCATCACCTGCACTCGCTAATGACCTGGTGATTAGCTTCTCATTAAGCGATGACAAAGAGGTCTGTGCTTTTAGCCAGAGTCTAATCAGCCATAGATCTGTCCCTGGGTCAGTCAGGGCCAAGCAGCAATTCTGGGTCTAAGGCCTGACTTGGTGTAGACAGAGGGGTCTGTCTCCCTGTCTCCCAGAAGAGGCAGCCTCTGTCCCAGCCTGGAATTCTCAAGACAGGCTCCAGCTACTGTGAGGAGGGGAAACGGGCTCTGTGACCAGTGGCCAGGAGGCTGAGCCATCTATGGTCTGAAGGAACCATTTCTGCCCTTGTGAGGTTCAGTTTTTTCATCTGTCAAATTGCAATAATAAATGAGAATACCTTTTAGGGTTGGTGTGAGAATAGAATGAGGTAAATCAAATGCAAATTTCTAGCATTTTGTAGATGTCAGCAAATGGTAGCCATTATTATTGTAGTTATTGCTTTTGTTAGTATCAGGTTTTTATGTTTAGTATTGGAAACCAGACACCAATCTTTCCAACTCCAGTTGGTGACTAGTTTATGCTATCTCCAATTATTTGTAAGGCTACAACTCAATAATAATAATAATAATAATAATAATAAATAGAGATAATATAATGCCACCTACAAGCATCTCTGTTTAATGCTTATTTAATGTCTTGGCCTCCTTGTTCATTTTCAGAATTGTCTTTGGGCGCTCTTGGCCCTTTTTACCTCTGTGATAATTTAGAATCGCTTTGTTTTGTTTAATCATCCCTATAATTATAAGTATTCTTTTGTGACCCTTTCATACACTGTCTGTGTATGTTTATTTCTCAAAGTGGCTTCCCTCATGGTGACAGAATGGCTGCAAGAGTTCTAGGAGTCACATACATGCTCCATCATGCACTAAAGGAGGACAGAACCAGCCTAGGTAGGCCGCTTCTGAAATCCTGACCCACAGAAACTGGAATAATAAATGTTGTTATTTTAAGCCAATAAGTTTTGAGGCAATTTGTAACGCAGCAACATCTAATGAATACAGCAGTTCCACCATTTCCCAGCCTTTCCTGCAGTTGGTTGAGTTCTCCCATGCATGTGAGCAGCGTGCTGTGCACCACTTCCGGGCCAGCCCATAATAATAGCTTCCCATGTGCAGCCCTGATTCTCCTTCCCCTTCCTCCTGGCTGGAAGACCTAGGACAGCCATGGGATTCCCCCAGCTAGAAGACAGTGAGCTGTGCCCTGGCTGGGTTGCTGAGTTGGTTGGAGCATTGTCCCGTACACCAAAAGGCTGTGGGTTCAATCCCCAGTCAGCGTACATACCAGGGTTGCAGTTCAACTCCCTGTTGGGGTGCATATGAGAGATAACCAATCAATGTTTCTCTCTCACAATGATGTCTCTAAATTAATAAAAAATATATATATTCTTAGGTGCAGATTTTTTTTTTTTAAATGGCAAGCCAGAAGGGACAAGATGCCTGTCCTTCGGCATGCCTGGAGGACAGCTGTCCAGGGAGGCTGTCTGACCAGGAACACCCACGTCGGATGAGCACCTAAGTGAGGACACGTGTTTAAACCAGAGATTTGTCTGCGACAGCATCTGACATCACCTTAATCGACATACAGAGCTTTACAGATAACTTTTTAATGCAATCCATGTTTATTTAAATTTGCTCTTTGTCACCTCCTGCCTCTCAAACATTCCATCTGGGATCATATTTTTCTGCCTGACTTCCATTCTTGAGAAATTCCTCTAGTGAATGCCTGCTGGTGAGGACTTTCTCGCCTTGACTTCTACTGGTGGAGTCTTGGTTGATGGTTATGTTTTTTGGTTGCTTTGAGGATATGATGTTGTCTTCTTACTTTCATTGCTACTGATGAGATGTCAGCTTCAGAGTAACAATTGCTCCTTTGAAGGTAATTTTTTTTCCAGATTTGTTTTGAAAACTTTTCATTGTTTTTGGCTTTTGATTTTTCACCACGGTGCATTTACATTTTTTATTTTCTAGGACTTGTCGGACGTCTGGAACGTGTGGACGTCCGGGATCAATAAGGTCCCTCACTTTTACCTGTTGCGCCTCGTTGCTCTCCTTCCAGGTGGTTCCCCAGTCACACATGGAGGAGACTCTGTCACTGCATCCTTCACATCTCTTCTCACTTTGGCTTCATTCTACAAGGTTAAAAAGCATTTCCAGGGTAGGGCAGAGGACCTCTTTTGCAAATGAGGACTGAGACTTGGCACAGTAGGGGCATCTGCTCAGGGTCACACAGCTCATGGGGGAAGCAGGAAGACAGTGAGTCAGGCATGTGGTAGCTAATAGGCAGGAGAAGCTAGATAAAATTAAAAAAAAATTAAGCTCCAGGGACAGATAGCCAGGATTATGCGTCCTGGATCCACTACCCACTGGCCTGGAGACCTTGGGCAAGTCAATCACTTCTTGCTGGAATTTCTCCATCCGCAAAATGGGAACAATGATGACTAACTTGCAGGACTGTTTGGGGAAATGAATGAGATAATAATATATGCAAGATTACTGGCACCGAATAGGCATCCGATAAATATTTTAAGAATGAATCAATGAAGTGTTTAGCCCACTCAATTAACACTAGCTAAGGTTACTAAGTTTATATTTTATTTATATAATTATATTACAGTTTATTACTATCAAGGTTGTCATTTCAACAAGACCCTCAGAATCTGGGAGCCGCTCAGGTCTCCTGCCCAGCCCTCCCACCCCATCCCCCACCCCCAGTCCCCACCTCCGCCCCGCCCCTCCAAGGCTCCCACAGACCGCCAGCCAAGCGGTAAATCAGGCCCCGCAGGCCTCCGCCCCCGGCCTGTAATTAGCCCGCCGCAGTGCGGGGGACTGGGAGGTCCTGCCCACCCTGTCCCAGGGGCTTCCTGCGTCTCCGCCCAGACGCGGGGAGGGAGGGCGCAGGGCGCTGGGGGATCCCCACCACTTTCTGATTTATCGCCCTCTGTGCGAAGGAGATTTATGAGCTAAGGCTGTGTCGGAAGGCGCTGGGGGAGTGGGGCCCAGAGGAGAGGGAGGCCGTGGTGCCCCCCTCAACCCGCATTAAGTCGTTCACGGGAGGGACCCAGGGCCCAGGGCTCGCAGACCCCAGGTTCTGGCGGTTCTCTCAGTCTGTCCCCCAGGGCCAGGCTCTGAGCTGGCGCTTACTGATTCTCCATGACGTCCTGCAGCATCCTGGTACCTGTCGAGGTTCTGTCCATTATATTCAGTTACTTCTCATGAATAGATACGTATTTATTTTTCCATTTGGCTCATCCTCCCATTGGCAGAGCCCAGGTCTGGATCGAGCACCTGTTTGGGGTGGGTCAGGGAAAGGGGGAGAAGGGAGTGGACCCTCTTCAGGCACGGCAGAAGTCCCCTTAGCTTTAGGACAGCCCTTGGAGCTGTTTCACAGATGTGGAAACAGCGTTCCAGAGGGTTAGCAGCTCATGGGAAGTCAGGCATGTGGACTGGTTTCCATGTGGGGTCGGAGGAGGACCGATGAGAACATGGAGAGTTCACCACCTTCACAGAGATTGGGGGGGGGGGTGCTTCTGTGAGGAAAGGGGCTTTGGCTCCAGGGGCCTGCCAGCAGAGGAAGAGACCACCCAGGCGGGTGTAACCAGATCTCTCTCTCTCTCTCTCAAATATTTTCAATAGCCAGTAGTATCAGCCACTCCTCTGATGGATTAGGAATCCTGTCCTCAAATACAACACCCCCCACACACACACCTTATCCCTGGGTGTATGGCAGCTCCTGGGAGGGACGAGGTTTCTCCCCTCAGCCGCCGCCCCCCCAATACTTACAAGGGGAGGAGTAAGTGTAACCCTCACCTCTGGTTATCAGGAGGCAGAAGAAAGACCTGTCAGCAGAGTGTGAGCCCCGCAGGTTCAGGCTCAAATCCTGGCTCCACTTAAACTCTCGGAGCCTATTTCCCCACTTAGGATAATAAAAATTAGCATAAATAAGTAATAAAATAAATAATAAAAATTAGGATAATAAAATCCTCCTCATTGGCTAGTGGGAAGGTGAACTAAGACAAAATATGGAAAGCATTTAAGAGAGTTCCTGGCCTCCCGGCACAAAGGAGCCATCCAGCACATATTTCCTCCCAGGGCACAGGGCCGGGAATCGTGTTTGTTTGTTTTTGTTACAGTGAGCTACACGTACGTAGTCTGCATCAGAAGGACTCGCGGTCGGATTTCATAGACTCCAAGAATGTTGAGACAGAGAGAGATTATCTTATTCCAGGATTCGGAACCTTGGCTCACTTCAGGTGTGTGTGTGTGTGTGTGTGTGTGTGTGGCGGGGGGGGGGGGGTGTGCGTCTGAATTCCCCCAAATTCATCAGTATTTATGGAACATCTACTTTGTGGCAGGTCCTGTTCTAGTCTGTGGCAAAACAGACAACAAACCCTGTCCTCGTGGAGCTAACATTTCATGGTAGAGACAAAGAGATAACATATGTATTGTGAATCTAAAAATGTTACATCTACAGTCCTGCGTAGCTCAATGACAAGTATACCAGGTCTGTCCAGAAGGAACCCAGCCAGGTAATATGAAAAATAGAGACATTTATTGAAGAAGATACAAGATACAAGAAACATTGTACACAGGACAATGATGCCTCAGTCCCCTTCAAAGTAGGCACTTTGGCACCTCACCCAGTTCTCCCAATCACCGTCAGCTGCCCCACTGTATTTTCCTGAACCTCATTGAAGTTCTGAAATCTTTTCCCTTTCAAAGGTGATTTTAGTTTTGGGAAGAGGCAGAAGTCACAGGGTGCCAAATCTGGCCTGTAGGGGGTCTGAGTCACCTAGGTGATTCGATGTTTCACCAAAAAATTGTGTATGAGACGTGATGGATGAGAGGGCATGTTTTGATGATGAAGCTGCCAATCACCAGTTGCCCATAGCTGCGGCCTTCTGAATCATCTGAATAGTTTCCACAGAGCAATGTTCAAGCTTAATACAAAATTTGATGCAGACTTGTTTCTCTAATCGCTCAGTCATTTTGAATGAGACAGCCACACAGTACACATGCTCATGCAACAGCACCTACCACCCCCGCTGACTAGTACAGTGAAGTCATCATTGTTCACACATGCACATTCCAGTCCACTCTCCTCACCTGCCAGGTTACATCGATGGCACACAGACCATTCTCGTTATATTAACAATGGCTGCACCTTTTCCAGACAGACCTCGTATGTTCTGAGGAATGCGTTGTTATGCAATCTCATCACTGTGTGAATATCATAGAGTGCACTTGCACCAACCCAAATGGTAAAGCCTACACCACATGGTGCAACCTACCACACACCTATTGCTCCTCGGCTACGAGCCTGTACACCATGTCTCCGTACAGTGCAATGTGAGATGAAGTCAAGCACAAGAACAATGAAGCCATCAGAGAGGCACAGTGAACACGGTATATGAGGCTGCTGGGGTAACACACCGTCCTGTTTCACAGCAAACTAGTTTTTATAGAGAGGGTACACTTTAAAACAACAAGAAAAGTATCGTACAGTAAATACGTAAACCAGTAACATAGCTGTTTATCATGATCATCAGGTATGATGTACTGTAAAAAACCGCACCTGCTGTGCGTTTGTACAACGGGCAGCCCCGCAGGTCTGTTTACGCAGCACTACAAGCCCATGAGCATGCTGCAATGTCACGTGGCAGTAGACATTTTTCAGCTTCATATTATGGGATCGCCACCATATAGGCTTTCTCACAGGTATGTTTATATGGGAAAAACATAGTCATGCAAGGGTTTGTACTATCTGCCTTTTCAGGCTTTCACCGGGCGGCTTGGCATGCAACTCCCCTGCAGATGGGGGCGCTGCTCTGCTCAGTAATGGGGTCGTGTAATATCTAAATTCTTCCTCTCCAAAGGTGTTCCTTTGAGCTCTTTTCAAAGAGTTTCTCATCTTTCAAACATGAGAAACTCATTTTCTCGGGTAACTCAGAAAATACCTTTTTACTCATAGAATCAAAGCCTCTGGAACTTTGGAAAGAGAATACTGGGAAATCTAGGCCCGAGGCGTGCAAAACCGAAAGAAAAGTTGAGTGGTATCTCAGCGCCCTCTTCTGGTCAAGATGTGAAACTCCAAGGAGATGGGTCAACCTAGGCCTGCAGGCAGCCCAGATGGCTGATAAAAGGAAATTTCTCTATTCTGCCCCAGGTCAGCTTCCTCCAACTTCCTTTTATTTATTTTTGGCACCCCGGGCTACCGAGAACCAGGTTTTCTCCTGCAGCTGGAACAGAAGACACTCACTCCTCGACCTTTGAGGCTATGGCTGACATTACCCTCAATGACCATTCTGTCAAGCTCATTTCCTGGTATGACAATGAATTTGGCTAGACCTTATGGTCCACATGGCCTCCAAGGAGTAAGCCCCCCTGGACCACCAGCCCCAGCAAGAGGAAGAGAGGCCCTCAGCTACTGGGGAGGCCTTGCCCCAAACTGATCCCCCCACCCCTGAGAATCTCCTGAGCACCAGTTTCCATCCCAGACCCCCTGTAGAAGGGGAGGGGCTTAGGGAGCCTACCCTGTCATACACCATCAGTAAAGTTCACTGTATCGAGTCAAAAAAATTAAAAAATGAACAACCTCAACTTCACTATAATCTGAAGTTTTGGTGGAATACAAAAATACAGGTAACTACCATCCATCCTCTTTCCAGAATGGCCCTTCTTGAAATGCTCCTTTGGCAAAGCACTTACTAGTTCCCCCTCATGCACGCTACCAACTGTCAGCCTTGCATGAGAAGTCCATAATGGGTAACTTCCCCCCTTTTGAATATGGGCAGGCATCCTTTCCCACCCATTGTATCAGCGACTTTCGACCGATGTGCTGCAAGGATTTTTGAAACATGTGATACCTGACTATTTAGTCAGGGGCACTGCTCTCTTTTCCCTTAGATTATCAAATTAAAAAAAAAATGACAACAACCAACACAACAATAACCATCCAGTGTGAATGAATCAAAATTATACCTATTTTTTGGTGTGCCACAGAATTTAGTAATTCATTTATGTGCACCATGAGATGAAAAAGGTTGAAAATCGCCACATTATGTTATTAGACTTGTTCATTGGGTATTTAACACCTGATTCTATTCTAGAAACTGAATGTGAGAGGCGATATCTCCCCCCAGTCTTCACAGTGAGGCAGCCGAGCAGCGTAAACATGACAGACAATTCAGATGGAACACCCACAGCTCACCGTGCAAAGCTCAGGGTACAGCTGGCTTTGAAGACCAGCCCTTAACCGTCTCTAACCAGTGATGAAGAGCCAGCCCTGTTCTTGCGCACTGACCTCCACTGATGCATCTTGGAAATGGAACACTTTGCTCCATTCCGATCGTAGGCCCATTGCTGAAGATTCCTAGTTCCTTGTTACAGCCCGTGCCCTTCCAAAAAGAGCGGCCATCTCCTTTAATAGTTTGCCAAACGTAGACTCAAATTTACAGATGAACATCCGAGTGCAGTCCCAGCTTTCTCAGCCAGTACGTCTTAACGGAGCGAGGCCACACCCCATTTATTACAATGGGTTGCTATATAAATGTGATTTATTCAACAAACACGCATTAAACCTTTATATGGATCAGACCCAGTTACCAGTGCCATGAGTACAAAGATGTAAAGTGATTCATTCTGTCAAACAGCACATTTTTACTGAGTGCCTACCAATAATTGCTAGGAAATGGGGATGTAGAGGTGAACATGACAGACAGGTACCCTGTTCCCTCAGGGAAGTTGATGATACACTCAGGGAACCCAGGAAAATGTAAACCAGAACTGTCGTTTTCTCCCCGGAACACTCTGATGCAGATTATTCAAAGGCATGTGCTTTATTACAAGTAAATATTTGTACACCAAACTTTAGAGGCTGAAAAAGCTTATACATTATTTGCAATTGAGATTTTTCTTAGTACATAAAAATGATACATGTTTTCTTTTCTTAGCTTGCGCCCTGGCTTCGTGGAGGTCGCCTTAGAAACGACAGAGGCCCAGATGTCACAGCTCCAGCTGCAGAGGTTCCCTGACCTCCCTGGAGCAGGCACCTGGGTGTGCTGAAAGGTTTTTCTGGAGGTGAGGTAGAAGCTGACGGTCCTTTTCCTTCACCGCATTTTTGATCTATCATATTATTTGATTCCTAAAACTCTGAATGCTTGGAAAATGAAAACTTTTCCAGTAAATTCAAACAGTGACAAGAACTGCTTGCTGTGAATGAACACGGTAGCACTGGCGAGGACGGCCTTCGAGAAACAGCTGTCTGACTACAGTAACACCGTATAAGACGAGAAAACAGAAAACCAAGCTGAAATTCTTCAAAGCACCTTCCAGCCATCATTACTGTGCCCAAGAGTCCAGTGAAAAGCCTCAGGACTCAGCGAGGGAGGCCTCGTCCCAAAGCAGAAGCTTTGGAATAGCGTCCCCGTGTTGTCTCCTCCTGGTGGTTGGGTTGGATGCCAAGCAACAACTAGGGAGTAATTAGATAATTCCGAGTGTTGGGGTTTTGTTTTGTTTTTTTCAGTTTTTTTCAGTTTCTGCTTGGAAATGGATTACATTCAATGCCACATGGAAACAACTTAAACCTGTTTTCTTTTTTTTTTTAATCCTCACCCAAGGATTTGTTTACTGATTTTTAGAGAGAAAGGAAGGGAGAGAGAGAAACATTGACTGATCACCTCCTGTATGCATTCCGACCAGGGATAGAACTCGCAACCTAGGTATGTGCTTTGACTGGGGATCGAACCCACAGCCCTTTGGCATACAAGATGATGCTCCAACCAACTTGAGCCACCCAGCTAGGGCAACCTGTTTTCTTGTGCAAGAAGTTATACTGAGGTAGAACCTCCATCAATTCTAAAATTAGGATTCTGAATAAATATCAATTATTTATAATAGTAAAGTACGTATTCAGGAAGGTCTCTAGGGATCAGGAGAATGTTCAGCGATAGAACTCTGCTAGAGCCCTGACCCCAGACCAATCTGGGGCACACACCAGACAACTGGTGAGAGCCGGGGCTGCCCGGGGGGCTCCAGAACACGAGGCTATTCTTCGTCTGGCACAGATGCCTGATTCCCACCCAGTTTAGGGAGGGGGCAAGGTAGGTGGGAAGCAACCTGAATTTCATCATTTATTTTATTAACCACTTAGGATGCGGTGTGCAGTGAGCATCACCTGGTTTCATTGCTAGTTTTCCTTTTCATATTCCTTCCTGATTATTACTTTAGAAACAACATTCTTCCCCAGGGACCAGAGAGGGGTCAGGGGGTCAATGAAATTGACCAAAGTGACAATGACTGAGGGCAAGGAAAGGATAAATATTCCATCCTACCCCATCAGCAGAGGGATTGGGTCCAAAAAAACACTTAGCCTCACAAATTGCTCACTTATCTTCCCTGTAGTGAGTTTGTTGCAAATGGTTTGGAAAACTATTGCTGCTAATCAAAGGCGACAGGCCTGCGGCTGGAGCAGGGCCAGCCCCAGCCCAGCAGGAGTCCAAGTGGAGCCTGGATTCATTATCTTTCTCTGGTCCAACATTTTGTGTAGGTTTTTGTCTGATTTCAAAGTGAGACGGTTAGGTCATTATTTGTTAAATTACAGCTTTTAATTAGCGGATCTATTGAAATGAAATGCCTGAAAGAGGCTCACATGCCTCTAAGTTTTTGTTTGGAATTTATAATTAGCGCTGTTTGGAAAAGATTAGTTGGGGGCGTTAAAGTTTTCTTTTAAGAAAAATCCTCAAATTATATGCTCTTGGGGGAAGGGAGATGCCGGCGTGCTAGACATGGTCTTCACAAATGATGCTCTCTGTGTTATTACTCACGCCCAGGGACCTTGTATTTGCAGAAAAAGAGGGGACATGTGTTTTTTCCCCAGGGTGAGCCCAAGGTGAGAACTGAGGCACCAAGGAGGTAGTGAGTTGGCCAGGAGAGTGGATAGCCGGGGACCTGGTTACAGATGGAGTTTTGTTTACCACTTACCCATTCCTGATTCCCCCGGAAGATCGGGATGGATCAGCCTTGGTAGATTTTTATCCTTGGGGATTAGCTTTCTGCATGTGGGAGGAACATTGTTCAGACTTGGGCTCGAGCCCCCACCTTCCTCCTTGACTCCCTGGACACTCGCTTAGTTGCAGAACGGTCGTGTGTACAGCAGGGGGCGCGCCGCCGCCTGATTTAAAGCTCTTGCTTCTATCCCCCGGGGGTGTGGTTTCCTTCCCTTCCCTGGGTTCGTTTTCCTTCATTAACAGCAAGGATGCAAATTACAATCTCTGAGCGTTTTGAGAGTCTGTCAAGGCCGGCACTCCGGTTTCCTTCATCTTTTCACACGCATCGACGCTCACTGCACTGGCGGCACAGGCAACTAGAGGCACCCCGGAATCTGCGCCATTCCCTACAAGACTCCTTCGTTTGGCTTCTGCAGGTTTCACCAACAGCTGGTGGGAAGTCTGTCTAGAGCACGGGGTGAGCACTCAATTAATGTCTCTCCTCTTACCTCCTCTGGAGTTTGGACATTTTATGCCTTTGGGCTAGAAACCCCATGAGGGCGCAGACTAGGGGTGTCCTTTGATCTATTACGGACACCCAGCACAGGGCCTGAGCCAGGTACCCCATAAATACTCAGTGGATGAGTAACTAAATTCATGTAAACCATTATCTTAATAACTTCATTCTTTCATGCACTGAGCATGTATTGAGTGCCAGGCACTGCAGAATCAGAGACTGAAAATGTAAATCCCGTCCTTAGGGAGATTGTAATCTGGTGACAGAGACAGTTGTGAACCTAGGCCACTGAAATGTCTAGCTTTCCCCAGTTAGTGGCTGACTGACTTCATTTAGCCAGCGAAATCACACCAGTCACATAGTAGGGGTGCATAATGGCTGAATAAGACAATGTCCGTCTGAAATTCAATCACTTCTTACCTTAGCAGTGAACTTGACTCCAGCCCTCTTCCCAGGGTCCAGGGTGTGGGGGCGGGGCTGGGTTCCAGTTCAGATGCCCCCCCCCCCCTCCTGTTACTTTGAAGCTCCAAATTACACTTTACATCCTATATTTCCTAGGAGAGCAGGCCACTCTGCAAAAGTCACTTCGACCCCAGGCCCTTTGGCTGTGCATCAGGGTCTCTCTCAGGGATTTTCCTCAAAAGGGGAGATGAGAAAAGAGCCCATTAAGAAACAGCACTTTGCCTAAAGGAGTTTCGGGCTTTTGCTGCTATTGGGGTTTTGTTTGCTTGTTTCGATTTTGCAATCCAGTACAGATTTGATGTTCTGCCTCCCCATCTTGCCTTCATCTCTATTCTTAATGATCACAGCTACTCCCCTTATAGGGACAATAAAAGAGTTGAGACTCTCCCCCTTTGGAAACAGCGCACAGAAGAAGCCTAGAAACAGGAATTGTTTTCTGATGAGCAAACTGTCACATTTTATAGAAGATTAGCTTTGGGGATTGCAGGGGGGTTCTCATTGTGGCCTGAAGCAACTAGACACATCTCCAGAGCTCTAAGGGACCAGAAAGCTGAGTAAATGTTTGGGAAATGGTTCGATGAACATATTTTGGTCTCTGAAAAAGGCTAGAGCATGAAATAAATTTTTTTAAAAGACCAGAGCTTTTTGACTCTTGTAACAACAAAATGCAAACATTTGATCTTTATACTATCATGGTATTGAAAATTTACTAGGAATTTTTAAAAATCAAGCAATTACTCCAGCGCCAGCTGCGTGCACTGGCGTGAATCACATGTTGTCTGTCATTTTGATTACAATTCTTCCCTCCACAGCCCCCCAGCAAGCCAGCAAGGGTCCTGATGACTACAATTAAAACCACCGCACTGCGTGGTTGCACAGGGGAATTCTTCCGAACCTTTAAACAGAAGATAACCCCAGGGCTGTTTAAACTGTTGCATGATACAGAAAAAGAAGGAACATTTCCAATGGCTTTTAAAAATGTGAGCAAAAGACTAACGCCAAATTAGTGAAGATTTCACTAAGCACATAAATATAGAGAATCTCTCTCTTCTTTCTTTTTTTCACTTGTGAGAATTTAATGAATGCCGCTCCATGTGACTTCAAGCCACCAGCACACAGGCCCCACCAACACTCTTAATCTCCTCAGCTCTTCTGCCGAAGAATTGGGCCTTCACAACGACAGGCTGCTTTGGGAGTGTTCCCTTCCCCAGAACTCTGTAGTAGCCCGATCGCACCACATCAGCGATGGGAGCGGTTCCAGTCTTGTTTTTGGCAGCATTTACCCGTGTCTGCTCACTGACCCAGGTCCACAGTCTGTCGAGGCTGGCAGTTGGGCAGAAGCTCTGGTTCTTCTTTAAGTGGTGATGCTTCATCCAGCTTTCCCAAAGTTGCCTGGGTGATACTTATTGAAATTGATCTGTGATGATGCAAGCCACCAGCATTGCCTCAGCCTCCCGGCTGCTTCCCCCACTTGCTGATGCTGCTGTGGCCGTGGCTAATGTGGCCCAGAGGTTTCCGGGTCTTCCTCAGCCTGGGTGGCACGTTGGTGGCTGAGATGCCTAACTATAGAGAATCTCATGAATTAATGTAAATGCAAAAAGTCCAAATACAATATTAGTAAATAGAATATAGCATACTAAAATTAATGTATCATGACCATAAAGATTTATTCCAGGAATTGAAGGATTGTTCAACATAGAGAACTTTACTACCCAAACCCAGAACTCTCTCTTCTGGTGGTAGTAGACTAGGTAATTTAGAACAATCCTCTCCATAAAGAATAATCTACCCTAGTTGGTGTGGCTCAGTGGGTTGAGCGCCAGTCTGCGAACCAAAGGGTCGTCAGTTCGATTCCTAGTCAGGGCACATGCCTGGGTTTTGGGCCAGGTGCCCAGTAGGGGGTGTGCAAGAGGCAACCACACATTGCTGTTTCTCTCCCTCTATTTCTCCCTCCCTTCCCTTCTCTAAAAATAAATAAATGAAATCTTAAAAAAAAAATGATCAAAAAGTTGAACAAAGTATAATAAAAATATTTTTTAAAGCATCAAAGAGTTAACAAGATAAGAATGAATTACTGGATGAGATCTGAGATGAGATCTTGGAAATGCAATTGGGTAAGCAAAGCACTTGGGGTCACTTTTAAGATATACTTTGGACAGTCCCACAGAGATGGGGGACAAACGATGGAATCCACCTAAGGTAGGGACTCTGGTAAACCACCCCATCCCAGAGTACTCACACAGAATCGAAAGCCAGTGGGAGAATAGATTGATTTCTCAATATGTGCTGTTGGAACAGCTTGAGTAGCCAATGGAAGAACAAAGTTGGATCCCTATTTCACACTGTATATGAGGACAAATTCCAACTGGATCAAAGTTCAAAAAAAGAAAAAGAAAGAAAATCATGAAAATAATAGAAGAAAATATGAGAAGATTCTTTTATAATGCCAAAGGGAACTAGGAACTCAAGGCTAGTAAGTGACCACAGTCTTTACTATCTCCCACTGTTTCCACAAATGATCCCTGCTCGGGTTTGCATCTTATGTCAGTCTTCGTCCTAGGGTGGAAAGGATTTCGAAGGACTCCTGACACCCTCTCCGCCCCCCTCTCCCCGCAGCCACCACAGGAAAGACAGATGGGTCTGCAGCTTCTACCCCATCATCCTGAATTGGAACCAGAGCAGCACCTCTCACTATCACAGTTGCTTGTTCTTTTTGGCATTGGCTAATGAAAATTCTGAGAAAGGCTGCATGCACTTGAGCCATTTGTTGATTGCCTCCTGACTTCTTCTTAGAGGGCTACTGAGCAGGGCACCCTAAACAGCATTACAGCCCGGCGGAGGCATTGCTGAGTTCTTGAAATGAGCCCCCTGCCCTGGCTGGTGCGGCTCAGTGGATTGAGTCCTGTCCTATGAACCAAAAGGTTGCCAGTTCGATTCCCAGTCAGGGCACATGCCTCAGTTGCGGGCCAGATCCCCAGTTGGGGGTTCCTGAGAAGCAACTACACATTGATGTTTCTCTCCCCTTCTTTCTCCTTTCTTTCCCCTCACTCTAAAAATAAATAAATGAAGTATTTTTTAAAAATTAAAAAAAAAAAGAAAAGAAAAGAAATGAGCCCCCTGCCCTGCGCACTTCTCTGGCATCAGCTTTTGCTCACCCTGGACAGTGAGCAAATGACTATTTTCAAGGCTGCTTCCTCTGCGTAAGGCATCTCCAACCCTGGTCCGCCTAGATAGCTCCGGTGGCTGGAGTGTTGACCTGATACACCAAGATCGTGGGTTGTGCTGTTGATCCCCAGTCAGGGCACATAGGAGAATCAACCAATGACATTTCATGGTAAAGATGGCATCGGGCAGAGGGACAAAAAAACTTGCACTGTCGCCAAAAGTGGGGCAAAGGTGAATATGAGAAGCTCGCTGAGAAGAGGCTCACGGAAGAGAGAAAAGAAGGAAAACGAGTGCAGCCAGCCAGCCAGGGGGGGCCTCTCCGGCACCAGGACTACGAGCTGGACCAGGAATCTAAGCTCGGGAAGACCGTTGTCATTACCAAGATGGGAGAGTGTCACTGTGATGTCTGCGACGCTGCCATGCAGGGCTCACCGGGGAGGAAAGGCTACCCCGGGGCAAAGTCCTTGTTTTCCCAGTTTTGCCCCTTGTGTTCAACTCTCTGTGTCAGTTTCCCTGTTCCACTTTCCAGGGAATTTTCGTAGCTTTTCACTATCCTGTCTCACAGCCAGCAGGCCAAGTCTGGCTCCTGCTTTTATGCATAAAGCTTTATTGGAACACGACTATCCT
>PVKU01000525.1:0-321732 GCA_004027475.1 Anoura caudifer
ATACAGATGTTGTTTGGCACATAAGACGTGCCATGAGACTTTCCTAGTTGAAAAAAAGATGATGATTCAGGCATTAGTGCTCAGGTTGCTAGAAGAGACCACTCTGCATCTCTTCACCAGGCGGAGTGGACTGGATGAGAACACAGCTGTCTCCTTTGCATCCTGTGACCCCGGTGAGATTGTCGGGAAGGCAGCAAGCCCAGGGGGCATCAGGTATTTCCTTCTCCAGGGTCTGCTCTGCCTGTTGTTATAGGCTCTTATAGTCCCCTCCTACAGGCTCCCAGGACAGAGGGTTCAGCTCCAGGAGGGTCCTCAACAATGCCTGCACAGAGCCCACTCCCATCCTTGTCTCCCTGCAGCACCCATCTGATGGTAGATGCCCCAGCAGTGGTGAGCCATTGGCCTGGGAGAGCTCCTGCCCTGCACTTGACTGTTTCTCCTCAACAGAGCAGGGAGGCACAGATTGCTTTCCTTTCTAAGGTGCTCTACAGCCTTGTAAACCCAGCCGTCCCCCTCTCTACCCCCAGCTGAAGGTAGGGTTACCCTCAGTGCTACCTCAGCTGATGGCTAGCTGTGCTCTGAAGGCCCCTGACCACTTTCTTTTCTGCCCTTTTTGAACACTGAGCACCGAGTACCAGCTTTTTAGGGCTCCTGGATGGGCTGTGGGACTGCAGGTTAACCATCCACCTGCCCATCCTTCAGGGAGAGAGAGAGAGCAATGATTAGTTTCAAGGAGGACATCTGTACCCCTGGGGCCCCTTGGATTGCATCATGGAGACAAGCCCTGGCTTCGTTATGCTAGTGTGACATCTACTTCCCCTGTCTTCTTACCTCTTCTCACTGGTCTTTATCTCTTGCTGTTCACGGTCCCTCCATGTCACTGTGCTTGCTTTGGTTCCCTCTGTCTCTCACCAACTTCTGCTCCACCCCCACGCCCAGCTCCCTCTTCCCTCACCCTGCTGCATCCCCTTCCTTCCTGTGCAAAGGGAAAAGTTAAGTGGAGACACACTTGTCCTGTCTGTTGCAATACAGAAGCAGCAACTTTCTCCTCTAATCAATCTGTCAGGCATGATTAGGCTGCCCTGAGATTCAGATCACGCACAGCCCAGCCAGCCCGATGGGCTGACAGCTTCTGGCACTGCCCGGATAGATGCATGTGCACGCGCACACACGCGTACACACACACTCAAGCACACATGTATACACAATACAGAAACTCTTGCACACGTGTGTGTACACACGAACACTTGCACTCACACATGCACACTCTGCAGAGACTGGGTCCAGGGGCCTCACTTTGTGACCATGGCAATCTATTTATACAGAGAAGCCCATCACTTGGGTGACAACCTGCCCCTCAATCATTTCTTCACTCATTCCACGAGCATGGGTGGAGTAGCCACGCGACAGGTCCTGTTCCAGGAACCAAGAACTGCTTGCCCTCAGAGAACATAGAATACCATGGAGAAACAGCTAACAAGTGAAGGTTAGAACATGATCAAAGATGCTAACCAATTGGTAGAAGTAAAAGGGAGAACACCTTTGGGGGAGGGGAGTGCTCAGGGGCCTGGGCAGGGGTAGGAAAAGCCTCTAAATCACCTTGTTCTGGGAGCTGCCCACCACTGGGAGTGGACATCCTGGGTTTGAGCCACTCCTGCCACTGAAAGCCTTGTGACCTGGGGCAAACCTTTTAATTTCCTTGTTCCTCAGCCTCTTCATCTTAAAATGAGGTAATTACACTAGTTACTCCTCATAAGGTAGTTCTGAGGAGACCAAGTTAACGCATATGAACTGCTCAGAACAGGTCCTGGGATGGGGTAGGTGCTCAGTGAAGGTTTCCCATCCAAGATTGATCTGATGAAGGAATTGTCCTCAGCAAGTAGTTATCACACAGAAGATTCAGAATTAGCATAGGTGGCCCAGATAAACAGAGCAGGGCCCTGAGGTTGGGGACCCAGGGCAGTGGGGTGGGAGCAGGGCATGGAGGTCAGGCAGGTCAGACCCTGCAGATGAAAGGGCTAGTGATTAAGGTCAGCAGCCAAAAACATGGTGCATCCACTCAGGTTTGGGCCAGGTAGGGCCTGCAGGTGGAACTGAATTGCATCCTCCAGGAATATATCTTCTGCCAAAGCCTTCTTTACAAAAACATTATGTGAAATAGCACAGATTGGTCCACAATCTATCTATTGGTCCACTATCTGTGCGATTGTTATTGGTTCTTGTGCGAGTCTGGGAACTTGGAAGTCCAGGGCACGTTTCAATGAGCTGCTGCTCAAAGGTCCATCCTCTTGCCTCTTTCTTCTCCCCCAGACCCTCCAGCACATACATCCCAAAATGTGGCAGAACCACTGTCAGTAAACTCACTCTGTGTGGACCCCTATAAATAAGCCAAGTGGAAAGTTACACAAACAGAATTAAGACATCTTCAGTTAACACCTGGGCTCTCTGCTCCCTGTCAGTCAGGCAGGGAAGGATCTTAGCCTCCCAATGCTGAATCCCAGAGCTGCATCTGCTATGGCATCTCCCACCCAAGGGTTCCTGCTACAGCCCTGCCCTCAGGGAGCCCCAGGCTGAGAGAGCATTTTAAGCAAAGGAACACAAGATTAGTGTAGTGAAGAAGAGAATGAGGATTCTTGGAGAAGAAGAACTTCCTCTGGTTGTGACCTTGAGGTGCCATCTCAGGGGCTTCATCCCTCCTGGATCAAATCCTGATGATAAGGGCTGGGAATAGCTCCCCAGGAAAACCCAGTACATTCTCCATCCTTCCTCTCTACATCCTTCTCTTTCACACTGAATGTTGCTCTCTCCAAAGTTTATTTGTGTTCTTCATATTGTTGGAGCTTTACTTGCCCTGTGAGGAGGGCAGCAAGGAGCGTGACTGTTATTGTAAAAGGAGGGGAAACTGAGGCCCCTGCCATAATGCAGATTCTGCAAAATCCTGATCTGCTTGTGCAGAGCTGGGTGTGAGGTCTTGGATTTTGGCCACAGGTCTTCCCTTATGGGACAGTTTCCTTCTAGTACCTCTATTTTCTCCACTACGAAGTGGAGATAATCACAATAGCTACTCACGGAGGCATCGTGAGAATTAAATGCATAATGAAAACTGAGCAATTCCCAAGGGGCCTGGCACATGGTAAATTCTCAGTGTGCTACTGCTACCACTACTTGTTATTCTGTTTACTGGGTTCCCTTCAAAGCAGACCCTGAGTCATAGGTTTGGGGTCACATAGTTTATCTGGAAGGTGAGCCCAGGAAGAGTGAACAGGGCTGTGGGGAAGTGAGGCAGGAGGGGAAGGGAGACACTATCGGGTATGTTAATGAGCAGTTACCACCGTGGAGAAGTGGGTATCCATCCCACTGGGGGCCACCTAGCCACTGTGCAGAACTTGCCTCGAAGTTGTCCCAGGGCAAGGTGAGGAAGCCAAGATAGTCACCCTGCAGCCCTTAGGTATTACTGGACGCTACTGGGCCCATGATGTCCCTGGCACTTGGGCCTGTCCTGTGTGCATGGGCCAGGAGAAAGCCCTGAGCCAAGTCATGGTGCTTGCAGTGTGGCCCCATGAGCATGAGCTGGAACAGTGCGTGGGGAGAGCACTGACCCCATCTGCTATAAGTGGCACAGCCCCTCAGTGAAATGCAGCTATTGGGTCCCACCGCACTCTGGACATAATTATAAAAAACTTTTGGATGAAGCTTTCAAAGGCAGGGTCTCTGCCTATTTTGGCCACTGCCATTTTTCCAGTGCTCAGCACAATGCTCTGTTCACTGTAGGTGCTCAAGAAACATCTTTCAGAATACAAAGTCCTCTATACTAACATTTTGTAGCACATCTTTACTTCTAATCTATATCTCTTAACACACATGCACACCCACTAGGGTGGGCTGGGGACTGTGCAGCCCTCATACCTAACACAGTACCTGGCACATGGCAAGCAGTTGAGGCACATGTATTGATTAAATGCAGGGGATCCCTGGAATCTAAGGCATAATAGCGGTCTGTCTAGGATGAGGAATAGAAGCCAGAAGCCAGACTACTCCATGCGCACATTGGCTGGAGGAGAGAAGCCTGATGGATAAAGATTAAAAGTGTCAAAGTCCCCTGGAGAAAAGGTAGGAGATAATGTCTCATTGTCTCACCAAATTGGCTGGCTTGTGGGATTTCCCAAGAAGCTAGCCCCTGGCTTGAGAAAGCCACAGCAGAACACATGTTATATCAAGGAAATATAAATAGGAATTTTTAAGAAATGAAGGCTGGCAGAGAATGCTTTTTGAGTGACAAATGAGAGGCCCCACTGGGGACTGTGCAGCCTTGGCAGTAATTCAGTGGCTGAAAACAGAGGATGCAGCAGAGGGATGGCCACCTGAAGGGGGATGAGAGTGAAGGGCAGAGGGGCTTCTGTGGGCTACTTCAGTTCCATGGTGATTGAGGAGGGAAAGAAGATGAGAGGAGGGGACAGGAGCAACCACAGGAGCAGGGAGTCTGCCTTGAATGTCTTTTCTGGAGTTTCATTTCCTCCTGACTAGATTAGCCTTAAAATAATGGCTGACATCTAGCAGGAAATTATTTTCAAAGGTATGCCAGTCAGTCATTGCACAATAATGCTGTGTAACAAATCACCTTAAAATTCAGTTTTCTAAAACAACATTCATTTGTTTACCTCTCAAATTTTTCCACACTACTTCCATCAAGATGTGGGTTCTATGTCCTTTTCCCTTGAATCTGAGCTGAACCCAGTTACTAGCCTATAATCAACACTGAAATGGTTTATTTCTAGATTTTTGTTATGTGAATAATAAATATTATTTTAGTTAGATATTCTGTTACTGACATCTGAAAACAGCCTGCTGAATGCAATGGTATTTTAAGTCATACCCAAGACCAGGGAGAGATTTTTAACCAGGGAGCTTTCCCCAGAGCCCCAGAGACATGTCTTATAGGTCCAGCTGTGGAACCAGTAGAAATAGTTATTGTCTGTTACTACCACTCTGTAAGTGGTTCTCTCCCCATCTCCACCTCCAACAAACCAGAATACTCTCACATCCTCTCTTATCATGGCTTGCGTGTGTGTCCATCCCCGCTTAGGACCTGTGGTTCCACCAATGTCTCCTCCTCCTAATCCAGCAGGATTGTTAGACTCAGGGATTCAGGGAGAAGCATTATTCTACCTTCTTGCCCTCAGGAAACCATCTGCTGTTCAGATCCTCTTCCATGGGTGGGCTTAGAGCCATAAGCATCAGTTCTTACAGCAAGAAGCCTCTATCTCAGCCAAAAAGGTTTAAATGCAAAATACACATGGATTTGGAAAATCACTCATTGTAGTATAGCTGCTGGGACAGAGGTCTGAAGTGTGCACTCTTCAGGAGATACAGCCAGGGGATCCCCAGTGCTGGAGGAGCAGAGGTGACCAAAACAAATGCCATCTGTTTAACTGGGATGTTAATGGATCCTCTACCATTCTTTGTGTATTTATAGCTTAGTCTAGGCATGGAATACTGGGCACCTCTCTCTGCCTTCACCAAGAGGCAGGCATGTATGTATATATCTGTATTTCCATCTTTTTCTCAGTCTTCGTTAGTGTGTTGCTCTTTCTGTACTGTGTTTCTCTTAGTCTCCTTTTCTCTCATGTGTACAGAATACTCAGCAAATATGAGCCAAATATTTGCTGACATTCTGAGAGTACATGTTTGTCTCTACCAGGTCTTCATTAAGTCCTCCTTCAGTTCTTAAACTCTTAAACATTTAGGTCTAGGGGTGATAAACAGCTGCAGATGGCACTTGAAAGCAGATGAAATTTTCTTCTCCCAGCTGATAAGTCCCTTTGCTCCTCTGGCTGTGGCAAAATACAGATGCCCTTGTCTTTCCAAGTAATGTGTTTTTATTTGCTGCATAAGCTGAAATGATGCGATGTCATTTTCCTTAATTTTAACAGACGGAACAAATTTGCTTGTGGGCTGCATGAGGACCTTTGGCAAACTGTGGACTGCATGGTGGCTAAAAGGCATGACCCTCCACCCCCACAACTCCCCCAGCCCTGGGGCTGGGCCTAGGGCACTGTATTAAGGTCTCTGGCCACTGCTCATGCTTCCTGGGAGAAGGTAAAGGAGGAGGGTGTGCCTCCTCAGACATCTGCCCCATCGCCTGATTGGCAGTCATCCCCCACATCCATTTACCCCCACTTCCCCATCTGGGAGCTGAGCTGTTGTATTCTTAAGCATTCAGATGACTAATGCTGGAACAGAATTCTCAGTGATCTCTGAGGGGGCAGGAAACTTTTGAGCTTGGCCCCCTTCCACAGTCCCTGGTAGGGGGATGACATTTTCTCAAGGCAGAATAGCTATGCAACATCTGCATCCTAGCTTTCCTTGGCTCCATTTTGGCTTGCTTAACTGAGCTAGAATATTTCAGTTGAGCCTGTGGGGTTACAGGCTGTGTACCTGGATATAGTCCTTGACACCTGGATGTGGGTGGGGAAGTGAAGAAGCATGCTTCCCCTGGCTGGTAGAGCAAATCCAGAATTGCAGATCTTTGGGATTCAGTTTTGGTGTAAGGAGTTAGGAATGTCAGCTGCTGAGAAAGATCCCTGGACAGAAGGGAGAGCCTGCACTTCTCCTCCTGCTTCCCTTTCCCCACCCTTTTCTCCTGTGGGAGGGCAGGGAAGGAACTGGTGGGGGGCGATGGGCTTACAAAGTCAGTGGAAGCTGGCTTCTCTTAGTGACCTGTAGCAGGGTCAATATATGACCTTCATATAGCCCAGCATCCTCTGGGGGTCAGAGGATATACTCTGGTTCCTTCAGCCAAAATGCTTCTGCCTTGATATACATCACTCCTAGACACAGGGTGAGGCGGGGGGACACAGCCAAAGAAGGTGGGACTCCAAAGTCATAACAGGTTCTCCGATGTCTATACTGCTGTCTCCTGAAGGTCAGAGCCAGAAGGAACATTGGTTCTTTTGTGGAGCCCTTTCTTGTCACCCTAGGGAAAATTGAGGCCTAAAGGGAGGGGAAATAAAAACAGATCTGGAGAGACTCAATAACTTACAGAAGCAAGTTTGTGGGAAAACTGGACTTCGAAGTTTGCTGCCTCTGACTTCAAACCCGCTTCTCTAAATCCAGGATTCTCAAACTTAAAAATACCCCTGAATCTTAGAAGGTGGGCCTGGGTATTGGTGTTTAAGTCTTTTTATTGAATTGTAACATTCTTCCAGGAAAGTGAACCCATCCTAAGTGTACATCCTTAATGCATGGTCACAAATTAAATGTGCTCATGTAACTGTCACCCAAATCAAGAAATAGGGTTTTGCCAGCCCCTCAGAACTCCCTGGGGCCCTCTCTCCCAGTCATCTCCAAAATCACCCAACAATATCCCGCCTTCTGACATCCTAGATTAGTTTTTGCCCATTTGTAAATGTCATACAAATGGAACAAAAAAAGTATGCATTTTTGTGCGTGTTTGGTTTCACTCATGAACATCATGTTTGTGAGGGCCATCCACATGGTGGCTTGTAATTGTATTTGTTCATTCCCATTGTGCCTTCAAATCTCACTGTATGAAATGCCACCCCTCATTTATAGTCCTCTGATTGATGAGCACATGAGTTGTTTCTGGTTTGGCTTCCTATGAGCATTCTTACTTGCTGTGAACATTCTTGTACGTGGTTTGTTTGTGTTTTTTTTGGGTGAATATATGCATGCCTATATATCCACCTAGGAAAATGCTGAGTCAAAGGGTATATGTCTGGTCAGTTTAGATACTGCCAAGCAGTTTTTTGGTGTGGTGGCACAGTTTCCACTCCCAGCAGCAGTGTGTGAGAGTTCCGGGCTCCCACCCTTACAGGACTCAATGTTATCTGGACTTTGTGTTTTACAGCCTGTGTGGTGTATGGCAGACTCCCAGTGTGGCTTACTCTGTCTTCCCTGATAGCTAGTGGAGTTGATCACCTGGACATATTTATTGGTCTTCATACACCCTCTTTTGTAAAGTGCTTGGTAAGATTTTCTCCAGGCACCTGTATTCTTTAAAACTCCCTGGATGATACTAAAATAGAACCTGGGTTGGGAACCTCTGTGGCTTAGCCATTATAGGAGGGAGCTTTAGCTTTGGGAGACAGAGATAGTGAAGCTGGTGTGTGTGCATGTGTGTGTTTGTAGGTGCAGCAAGGGCACTTACAGGAGACATAACACAGGAGTCCAGGGTACTTCTTGGGAGCATCTGAGGTGGACACCTCTTGAGGCACTCTTGTTGAGATAAAGTAAGAAACCTCTGCCCAAGGGAGAAGAAAGCCCTACATCACAGCCACAGAAATATGTTGCAATAGCAGGTGGACAGAGCCCTGTGCAGCTGACCCCAGGAACTTCCTTCTATCCCTCTGATTTAATGTCCTCTGAATGAAAGGGCTCGCCACAGGCCCAACCCCACTGGAGCCTTTCTTATTAAGAACAAAATAAGGGAAGGTCACTGAGCCACTTAAACCAGAAAAAGTGACATCAGATATTGACTGTAACAGAGGGGGATTAGTGATGGTTTGTAGACGGGAAGTCAGGAGACGGCCTCAGCTGCCCCCACACCTCAAGCAGGGACCTGGAGGCAAACATTTCATTTTGACATCTGCAAGTATAGCCCAGATAATCAGATTTCTCTGGGAGGACAAGGCAGAGGCATCAATAAAAAGAGGCATATTCGTCCTCCTGGCCACCCAAGTTTAGCATGGGCTGTGCTAGTCCTCCAACCACAGCAAGACCTAGACATTGTCACCATCACCTTCCCCTTGCCCAGTGCTCTCTTAGGTTGTTCAGTACAATGGGTAGGGTAGAGCCTCCTCAGATCCCTGCCCTCCTTGACTCATCTGGAGGTTTAAGGGTCCCACGTAAGGCAGCAGCTTCTTAATGTCACTTGTGCACCCCAGGTGCCCCATGGTCCCTCATATAAGACACACACAAGGCTGATTATCTTGTGGGCTGTTAACAACCATATGCTCCACAGGGTAAGGACCCATCAAGGAACAAACTACAGGCTCAGCAGCAGTTGCTGGTTTAAAGATGAGCCCCAGGACCCATGTCAAAGGCACTTGAAATTCCCCTGAACAAAGACTTCTCTTCCTTATCCTTCTAAATAATCTGCATCTTCTCTCCAGTTTCCCTCTGCAGCCAACCTGCAGAAAAAAATCGCAGAAGATTTCTTTAATCTGACCATTTTAAAAGCAGTGTTGAAGTATCTGGTTTTCTAGCTAGAAATACTAAGGATCATCAAATTCTTTCTCTCATTTTATGTCATCATCATCACCATCCTATTTACTAATAACTTACCATGTGCCAGGCACTGTTCCAAGGGCTCCACATTTGAGCTTATTTGATGCTCATGACCATCCTATGAAATAGGCGCTTGTCAGTGCCCTTTCACAGACAATTGGGACACAGAGAGGTTACAAAATTTGTGGCTACACTGCCACATTCTATAAAGAAACAAAAACAGAAAAATAAAGTAATATTATCATCATAACTTACTGAGTGTACACATTGTGTTTTATGTATTTTATTCTTAAGTCTTATAAAACTTCTTTAGGGCAGTGGATTAGTTTGCTAGGGCTGCCACAACAAACTACCACCAAGTGGGTGGCTTGAACAACAAAAATGTACTGTTCTGGAGGCCAGAAGATTGAAATCAGGATGTTGGCAGGGCCATACTCCCAATGAAGGTAGTGGAGAAGGATCTGGTCCAGGCCTGTCCCCTAGCTCCTGGTAGATCCTTGGCTTGTAGCACAACTCCAGTCTTCATATGATGTTTTCTTTGTGTTTGGCTGCCGGTGTCTAAATTCCCTCTTTTTGTAAGGACACAATCATATTAGATTAGGACCTATCCTAATGACCTCATCATTACTTGATTACCTCTGCAAAGACTTTATTTCCAAATAAGCTCACATTAAAAGTTATTAGGAGTTAGGGCTCTGATATCTTTCTGGGGCACCTAATTCAACCATCAGAGGTAAATGTTCTTCTCTTTTCCCAATGAGGAAACTGAAACTGAGTAGTTAAGTGACTTGGCAGTGTATGCAGGCATTAAAGTTAATAGGTGTAAGGGCCAGGACTCAAACACAAGGCTGCATAAGGGACTCACCTAGGGAACTTCCAGAAACACTGAAACTTGCTCCATCTGAAGAGTTTCATTGGTTCCCCAGGTGATTCTATGCAGCCAAGTTTGAGGACCTTGGGGTTGGAGTCTGGGCTGTCTACCACAGCGGTGTTGCCTGTATTCTGTGTTGGCGAGTGTCAGAGATGATCGTACTGCAGCCTGCTGATGCCATGACTGCCACCCTCCCCTGGGTCCCCATTCCTTACAACCCTTCCATCAGCCAGCTCCTTTGGGACATCTTTAGTTTATTCCTGCTGTCCTTAAGCACCCTTTGCTTTCCACGTGGGTGCTTCTCTCTGCAGTTCAAACAGAAGCTCAGGATCTTCCCTAAGCTCCTGGGGGTGCTGAGACATATCTTTCATGTTAATTTCAATGATCTCTTAAGACTCATCTCGATATCAGCATGTAAGTATAATAAGTATTTAGCGTAGAAAGACAGTCATGGAGCAAAGATGCACAGAAGGCAGCATCATGCCAACTAAGAGATGCACATAGCTGGCAGGATGGAGGTCTCTGTCACACAGAAATGCAGGGGGCAGTCTCCCCTCCTGAGGACAGCCAGTGAGAAGTTAGTGAGTTTGGGGTCCAGGTCCAGCCACAATCACAGCATAGATTAGATTCATAAAGATCTTTACACCTGTAGATCCCTCCAAGATCCAGCCCTTGGTGCCAGAGGTCTATAGGATCAAATCTTATTATCTTCATTCTACAGGCAGATGATTTAGAGATGACATGTGATTTATTCTCATCACAGGTTGTATTTGCGGAGTCAAGACAAGACCTGGGATTCCCCCTCTAGTGGTCTTTCTAGTCATCTTATCCAGAAAGAAATTTTCAGTCTCAGGTGGTTTCACTGGTGAATTCTATTAAACATTTAGGGACAAAATGATAAAAATTCTACTCAAACTTCGCTATGGACTAAATTGTGTCCCCCCAAATTTGTGTGTTGAAGCCCTGCCCCCCAATATGATGGCATTTAGAGATGGGATCTTGGGGAGATAATTAGACTTAGATGAGGTCATGAGGGTGGAGCCATCAAAATTAGATAGGTGTCTTTATAGAAAGAGACACCATACACATCTCTCTCTCTCTCTCTCTCTCTCTCTCTCTCTCTCTCTCTCTCTGTCTCTCTCTCCCTCCCTCCCCCCCTCCTTTTTTTTTGTCATATAAAGACACAGAGGAAGGCAGCTATCTGTAAGCCAGGAAGAGAGCTCTCATCAGAACCTGACCATGCTAGCACCTGGATATGCCCTCCAGAATGTGAGAAAATATACATTTGGTATTTTGCTACAGCAGACTGAGCTAATACAAATTCTCCCATAAAGTAAAGGAGGTGATTAAAAAAACCTAACTCATTTTATGAAGTCAGTATTACCCTAATGCCAAAACCAGAGAAAGACAATTTAAGAAAAGAAAAGCTATAGATCAATATTCTTTATGAACCTAGATTTCTTAACAAAGAAAAGAGCAAAATTCTTTAATAAAATATTTTGAAAAATGAATATAGCAATACAGATATATTTATATGACATGACTAAATAAAGTTTATTCTAGTAATGCCAGATTGGTTTAACATTAAAACATCAATGTAATTTGTTATATTAATAGAATAGAAGAGAAAAATGATCATATCAGAAGATACAAAGTATTTGACAAAATGCATCACCCAATTATATTAAAATCTCTTAGCAAATTAAAAATACAGGGAGACTTTCTCAATTTGATTAAAAGTGTCTATAAAAATCTTATAGTAAAAATCATACTTAATGGTTAAAAATTTAATGCTTTCTATCTTGTCAAGAAGTGTGAAGAGTCTGAATTTTACCCTACTTGCAAGCTAGCAGGTTAGCCTACCAGTTATGAATGTTTTATTTGTTGGCTTGGGCTGCCACAGTACCATAGACTGTGTGGCTTAAAGAATAGAAATTTATTTTCTCACCATTCTAGAGGTTGGAAAGTTTAAAGTCAAGGTTCCAGCAGGATTTGATTTCTGGTGAGGGCTCTTTTCCTGGCCTATAGACAACACTTTGTCCTCATATGCCCTTTCCTGTAAGCATGGGAGGGGAAGGGAGTAGGGGAGAGAGAGAGAGAGAGAGAGAGAGAGAGAGAGAGAGAGAGAGAGAGAGACTCTCTAGTGTATTTTTCTTGTAAGGACACTAATCCTATTCGATTTGGGCCCCATCCTTGTGATCTCATTTAACCTTAATTATGTCATTATAGGTCCCACCTCTAAAATACAGTCACATTGTGGGATTAGTGCTTCAACATATGAATTTTTGTAGTAACACCATTCAATTCATAGCAGATGCTGGCAGGAAATGTGAGATTTGTTGGTCAGAGACAAAGGACTTTACTCACAGCACACAAGGTAGCATGAGCTTCAAGCTCTCATGGTTGACCCTCAGTCTTATTGGGATTAAATGGATGCTTCATAAGAAGTGGGTTTGGGTCACAGATGAGGAGCCCCAAGGTTAGGGAACCCCAATCTTTTATAAGGGGTTTCAAGAAAACCTGCCCAGCCTTTGCCCTACCTTTGAGAAAACTACCTTTGAAAGCAAATAAATAGTCCTCTTCTCTAGAAGGAGACACTATCTCTGTGTTCCTGGGCTGTTTGCTGTACAAACATTCTTGAAAGATAGACTCTATGTATAAGCATTTCTCTTACTAAAATGTCATACAAATGTGAGGGATCCACAGATAATTATTTCCAACAATCCTAAGCTGGAGAACAAGGCAAGGATGTCCACTCTCACTACTCTAATTCCACAATGTACTGGACACAATAGCCAGTGAGATAATGCAAGAAAAGCATAGAGATTGGAAAGTAAAACTGTATTTGTAGATTACCTAGCTGTTTGCATAGAAAATGCTAAAAAATTAGAGCTTGTACTACAAAAGACCTCCTAGAAAAAAATAAGTGAATTTACTAAGATTGAAAAATATAAGGTCAAATACTAAAAGCAATTGGATTTCTACATGCCAGTAACAAAACAAGTTTCTTAAAATTCAACTTACAATAGCAACAAATCATAAAATACTTAAGAATAAATTATGAAAATAAATGCAAGACTGAAAAATACAAAACACTGAGGGAAAGTAAAAATCTAAATAACTGGAGTGATATCCCATGTTCATGAACTGGAACTCAAAACTGATATGATGTCAAGTCTCCCCAAATTAAAACTGTCCCTTAGATGAAATTGGCATGCTAATTTTAAATTTTATATGAAAATACAAAAAACTTAGAATATCCAAAGCATTTCTTTAAAGAAGAACAAAGTTGGGTGACTTACACTACTTGTCTCCAAGACTTACTATAAAAGTTACTGCAATCAGAACAGTATGGGGTGATATAGGCTCAGCAAACAGATCAATGGGACAGAGCAGGAATCTGGAAATAGACCCAGCTATCTATAAACATTTAATTTTCACCAAAAACACCAAGTCAATGTGATGGAAAATGATACTGGAAGAACTGGATATTAACATGGAAAAAATGAACCCCAACCCTTGCCTTACACATATGCAAAAATTAATTTAATATGGACTATAAACTATAAAGCTTCTAGAAGAAACTGAGAAAATATCTTTGTGACTCAGGGATAGCAAGGGTTTCCTAGACAGGATTTAGAAACACAATAACTATGAAAAAAATATTGTTAACTCAGATTTCATAAACATTAAAAGCTTCTGTTCATAAAAAGGAAAGCCACAGATTAAGGGAAATATTTGCAAAACACATATTTGACAAAGGACTAATGTCCAGAATATATCCACCTCTCCTGCAACTCAATGATAGAAAGACAAATAATCCAACAAATTTGGGCAAAAAATTTGAACAGGCAGTTCACAAAGGAAGATAAATGAATGGCCAATAATTATAGGGAAAAAAAGATGCTCCACATTATTAGTCATCAGAGAAATGTACATTAGAGCTACAGTGAGGTACCATGGCACACCCATTCAAATGGTCACATATAAAACTCTTGACAGCGCCCTGCTGGTGAGGATGTGAGGCTGGAGCCAGAATTCCCATACTGCTGATGGGAGGGTGAAATGGGATGATCACTTCGGAAAGTACTGGTAGTTTTTTAAATAAAACTAAGCATGCACCTAACCTATGATCTAATAATTTCATTCCTGAATATTTGCCCAAATAAAACAAGACCACGTGTCCACAAGAAGTGGTATATTCAATGTTTGTTTCAGTGTTAATTCATAATTGCCAAAACCTGAAAACAGCCTAGTTGGCCATCAGCAGGAGAATGAGTACTGAAACTGGTATATTCATTCAAGGAACTGCTACTCAGCCATCAAAAGGAATAATTTACTCTTTCACACAGTGTAGATGAAGCTCAGCAACATGCTAAGTGAAAGAAGCTTTTATGCAAGAGAGTGTGCACTGAATAATTATGCTTCCGTTTCCGTTTCCATAAAATCCTAGAACTGGCAAACTATTCCATGGTGAAAAATCAGAACAGTGCTTACCTGTGTGTGGGGGGGAGTGTGCAGAGATTGGCTGAAAGAGATGTGAGGGGGCTTTCTGGAGTGATGGTAATGTTTGGGTTATAAACACATGTGTATTTGTCAAAACTTATCAAATGGTATGTTTAAGATTGATGCTTTACACTATGTAAATTTCCTCTAACATAACTGTCAACAAATATTAAGTTAATGATATGCATACTAATGTATTAAAGGTGAATTACGCTGATGTGTGGACTATGCTTTGAAATGCATCAAAAATGAGGATTTACTAATGGATGGGACGATAAATGATAAAGCAAATGTTCTAAAAGGTTGATTGTAGAATATAGATGATAAGTATATGGGTGTTCCTTAAAAAATTCTTTTCTCTTTCAATATGTTTAAATTTTTTTCATTTAAAAAATGCTGGAAAAAAAATAAACCCCCAACATTTGTGAGAAATAAAGTTTTTCTTTATAACTTAGCTTTTAAGCAACAGATTTGCAACAAAAGGCTGCCCCGAAGAACAGAGATGGCATGCATTAATTAAAGAACTTTCAAAGAAACATTAGCCTCAAACCTAATCTTTTCTGTTTTTAGTATGATGTTCCGCCTTCATCAAAGTCATTAGTGGGAATAAGAATGCAATTATATCTTCACACGTCTGTTTGCATTTCACAGCTGCTAGTCAGGCTCAGTCAACACTTTCACATGCTAATAATTGTAATCAACCTATTTGTTTACTTAAGACAAACGAATGATTACTCTTTGGGGGAAGAAGTACCTTGTCCCAATTTGTTAATTTTTAGTTCTTATGAACATTAGCCACTTACTCTGTTTTTCTTCCCAAACTTATAGAACCTCAGAGCTACTTTCCTTTCTTTTCTGAAAGATTAGTCTGGGAACTTTCTTCTACTCCCCACCTAGTTTGTAAATGCACAATTAAAAGAAATATGCCTTTTTGAACAACAATTAAAATTAAATAAATAAATAAATAAATAAACAAACAAATAAATAAATAAATGAAATATGCAATGGACATTTTACACACACACATAATAATGGGAAGAAGGGAGACATCTCACTTTAGTACACATATTATAGTTTAAATTTTGCAAAGCCTTTAAAAGCACTTTATAATAAAAAATCACAATATGCATGCTACAACCATGCCAGGTGGTGAAAGGGACAAGCAATGTGATTACATTAGGGGATTTGACATATCTGTTCAGCTGTGTCCGGGCCCTGTCCCCAGCAGCTCTGTCCTTCCATGGGAAAGGTCTGGGTCAGAAGATACAAATCCTGCACCGAAGATGTCTATGAGTCTCTTCTGAAAGTGGAATAAAGACTAATGAAAACTCATTGAAGCTCTTTTTGGCAGACTTCCTAGAAGAAGAGAGCACAGAGATTAGCTGAGAATGACAAGAAAGCATCAGAACCAACAAAGAGAGGGAGAGATTGTTCAGGATGCTGTGGAGAAGCCAGAGTATAGGAAAAGGAAACATATATGCTGATCACCATGCACATGGGGAGATGGCTCAACCAGCTCGGTGACAGCCCCCAACCCCATGACATCCTTCTTCATGGCCAGGTCTTCACTTTGGGGTCCTTTGGGATAAGCAGTGGACAACCCTGACAAAGCTGCAGGGTCAGTGCTGTGGGTCCCAGCCCCTTAGTCAGAGCACCTGCTTTCCTAGAAGATAGCCAGCTCCCTCCTCTTTCCCACACACGTCTCTCTTGGGTGCTCTGCCAGCCAGCATTGCTTTTTTTCAGCATTTGTGTGCTGAGGCCATGGAGATATTACCTACTTACCTATTTCTCTAATATGTTCCCTCTGTCCTTTATGCTGGGACAAATGCTAAATAGGAAAAATTTAATACAGACAGATGTTTAAAAAACAGGAAGGAAGATGGGAACCAGAAACCAGGGGCCCATAATGGGGAGACCAAGGTAATTCTCTAGTGTGACCTGCTTTGTGCAGGACTTGGCCAGTTTCAGCACAGAAAGTCCCACATCCTGGGAACCTGCCTCCCTCACCTCAGTCCCAGGCAAACTGAGATAGTTGGTCATGATGCAGCTCTCCTGGACCCTTCAGGGGGCTGGGATGTGACTGTGCTCTACCCCCAGGGCAAGGCAGACAGACCCTCAGCCTAGGGCATCCCAGAGGGAGCAGAGGTGGCAGAGATGATGTCTTCTTACCCAGGGGTTTCAGGAGCCTATCTTAAGGAGCCAGAGTCTCTAGCTAAGAGCTGCCTCATCCCAGTGTTTCTCCCCACCCCCCAGACTGTTCTGGAGACTGAGGAAGGGAAGATGATGGACAGTGTGGTCTGTCTGCCAGCCCTGCAGTGGAGGAATCTGAGAAGCACAGTTCCGTTCGAGCTTGAGTCCCTTTGCGTTCTGGGCTGTTGTTCAAAGAATGAAGGGCTTTCCGTTCTTGCCATCCTCAAAGATTGGGCAGCCAACCTCATAGCTCCTCAGAGTCTCTGGCAGGAGTGTGATAGTCATGTTAGCTCTGTGTCGGGCCTGTCTCTCTGGCTTCTGCTGTGACCACTGTAGCAACCTGGATCAGCGCTGCAAGGCACAGCCAACCTGGAGGTGGGTGTGCTGGGGAGGAGAGTGCATGCTCACTAAGATGCATGGCTGGCAGGGGCCCTCTACTTCGCCTACCAGCTGGATGGGGCTGCCAGCCCTTTACATCATGGTGACCTTGAGCCAGCATCTCAGGCTTTCCCTGTGCCAGCAACACCATCTGAAAAATGGATTTGTGACTAATAATAGAGGTTCAAGAAATAAACTCAGTGAAGGAAACACTGGGCTGCAGGAGTTGGGATGGTAAGCTATATAAGAGGCCCAGAGAGACTGTGCTGGCTGGTTGTTCTGGGCACGTTTACAAATCTCAGCATTCAATTACAGGTGTACACTCACCTGACATTCCTGGTAATGGGCACCTGGGACATGCAGCCATGTGGAGCCAGGCATGAGAATGGCAAGGAAAGTGGAATCTGTTTTTGGCAGTCAACGCAGGAAGGAGAGTGGATTTGAACCTAAGAGATGGAGATTGAGATGTTATTAAACAACTAGTACAGTGCCTGGCACAAAACTGGCCCCCTATAAAGGGTGACTTTGTTACTCTAGAGAGTCTGAGATGCGGAGATTGACATGAGAATCATGGGGGCGGGGGAGTCATGGAGAAAAGAGGCCACTGAGGCAGAAACCAAAAATCACAGGCAAGTATCCATAACCCGTCAACTGACATGTTAGAAGGAGTGACAGTCAAGCCTGCCACCATCCTTCTCTGGAATGCAGGCTGCTAGGAAAGAAGCCTCCGTTTACAGCTGAAGATGTCAGTTAAAATTGGAGCTGAGATTTATTTATAACCAGCTTCAAAGACCATGTGCTTCCTTTTTCGCATCACACCTCTAGTAGCCTTCAAGTTTTGGGGTGAGTTTGTGACAGCTGTTAACATGGAAACTCCTTGAGGGTGAGGGTGTGTCATTGCCAGCAGACTGGAAGCTCTTTGAGAGCATGAACTGTATCTACTCATCAGATGGGAAGTCCTCGAGCCAGATCTGAGTCTACTCCTCAGGTGGGAATTCTAGGCTCATGCAAGCCTGTTACAGGATGGGGCAGAGGGTGAGCCTGGGCTGGTCCTGTCATGAGAGACACCCTGAGCTGAGCAAGGCTTTTTTGAAGCTTCTTTGTGCAGAAATGGTGGCGATTGTCCTAGGGCCCCGTCCAAGGGGTGGGACTTGGGAATACCCCAAGGAGAGGGGATGGGTGTAACAGACAGTGGACATGGTGTCAGGTCACAATCCTGTCACAGACAGCTGCTTCCGCTCACCTTGGGACTATTTCTGAGTGGGCTGCTCTGGGAGCAGGCCTTGCCATACGGGAGGAGCTGGCCTCTATGGAGCTCCAGGAATACGACAAATAAGTGTGTTATATTCCCTGCTAAGGTCTGAGTTACTGCTTTTCCTTCCCCTCAAATGAAAGGAGTATTTTATTGGCTTGGGTGTAGAAACAATGCATAAAAAGTACTTTGTTTTTATTTTCTGACATCCTGAATCTATAGCTGGAGAGAGAAGTGGGAGGGAAGGCAGGGAAGGGTGGGGAGTGGTCAGAAAGAAAAAGGAAGAAATAACAGGGTGGAGGGGCAAGGAGAACTGACAAGTGGGGAGGAGGGCAGAGGAAGATGGCAGAGGAGGAGGTGAAGGAGAGGGAGGAGGAAGATGAGGAGAGGAGGAAGGAATCGATGCCTCACCTTAGACACTGCCATCCATCTCCAAAGTGCTGCCCCCAGTGGGAAGGCACTCAGAGCCAAAGGTAGTAGTCAATTTCTATTGGAAAAGCCTCAACTCTCTGGAGACACTGTCCAGCTCAGATGCCAGGGATGCAGAGAGTGGCGTGGAGGCCGAAGGGACTGGGCAGGGTTTTATGGAATAATTCTGGCCCCAGGCTACTGCACAGGTTCCTACACTATTTTTTGTTTGGTGGTTATTTTGTTTTTCCCTGAATATGGGATTTGAGATCTCCTGGGGATAGGACTCCACACTTTTCTAGTTTATTGAAGTAGGATGGAAAGAAGTTCTTAATTTTGAGTGCCTTAAAATGGCTCTTCTCCCCCAGTGCACTAATGATGCCACTCACTGTGGAGAGTGGAGATGGCATGCTACGGGGGGTCCAAGACTCTGCCTTACGAAGACCACTGTCCCCCAAACTGAACAGCTATCTCAAAGCTCCCTGCCCTTGCCCATACTGCTCCATTTGCCAAGTGCCACCTCATGCCTCAATAGACAGTCAAGTGCTGGTCACTTTTGATGTTTTAAGCCAAACTTTGCTTCCTTTCTGGAGTTTTTCAGGCCTGCTCCAGCCTATGATCCCACTGCACTGTATTTATCTTTATCACTATTCTTGTCATGTTGTATTTTGATTATCAGTTAATGTTATCAGTTAAGCATTAACTGGGAGGTCTTTGGGAGCAAGAACTGAGTCTCATTTACCTTTGTATTCTTAGCACTGGGTCAGAAACACAGTAAAAGTATCCACTAATGTTTAGGAAGGAGGAAGGGAGGACCTAAGGAGAGGCTTTGCAATGTAGCGGGTGATACATGAACCCTGGGATGAGACAGCCATAGGTGTACATCTCTCTTCTGTTACTTCCAAGCTGTGTGGCCTTGAGAGATTATTTTTCAAAGATGCCATGAGGACTAGAAGTAACATATATAAATTATGTAGGCCCACAGCCTGGTACATAGTAGATGCACAATAAACAGCAATGGCTATATACCAGACCTCCTGAGTCCTGGGGTCAATTCTTAGATGCCTATGCCTCCCATTACCCTGCCATCAGGTTCTTTCACAGAATATCTGGACAGTTTCTTCCAGCAGGCAGACATGAATTTTTTTCCAAGGAAGAATACAGTATTCTTGCATCTTTGCCAGCGTTGTCAGTGTGTCTGCCATAAGACTGTTGATAGGAGGTGCAAATATGCTTCCTAATTTGAGATGATGGTGTTTGGGATGCCTGGCACTGGGCTATATTTAGCCCCAAATTCCCCAAATAGCAATGGGGAGGAAGAGCCTCCCATCCAAACATCTTCCATCTAGCTAGAAAATATAATAGTCACAATGATTTTTTTATTATTGCTATTATTATTTATTGAGTAAATAAATGAATGGAATTTTAGTATTCATTGGCATCTGGAATGATGGGTTTTGAAATATCAGGTCTCAATTGCCTTTGAATGCCACACTGAATGCAGTCAAATATAACCTGTTCAACGAATAAGAAAACAGGCTGAAAAATGGAGGTATTATCTGTATATCCAACATCAGAGTCTGGACTAGGCCCCAGAACTTTGGAATCTTGATTTGGTTATTTTTGTTCTTAAGTACTAAGGGACCTCCAGCAAGGACACTGAGATGGCTTTAACCAAGGAGCTAGTCATTGTCTGGTTCACCCCTATGTCTGCCTCTGCTTTTCAAGGCCTTCTCTCAGTGCTTGTAGAGGCCAAGCGGAGCTCTGAGCTGGGAGTCAGAAGGTCTCCATTTTAATCTCAATCCCAAACTAACTCTGCAGGCTTGGGTAGGGTATTTCATTCCTACGGGCTTCCTTTTCCTCACTCAGTGCTCATTTTGTCCATCCATCCATCCACCCAACAAGTGTATATAGAAAATCTACTTACTCAACTGGGGACATTGGGCATCCAAGGGAAGCACTAACATCATGCCTGCCTTCTACATATAGTCCACAGGCAGTGGAGAACTACCTGACATGCCCACAGAGGAGAGTTATAAAGAACTGCCCATATTAAGGAAAGGCAGCAAAGGTATGGAGAACCTGAAGTATTGAAAGGTAATGAGAGATGGCCAGTGGGCTGCTGCTTTTCTAGCTTGGGTGAACACACACACACACACACACACACACACACACACACACACACACACTCCCCTACCTATCCTTAGCTACTCTCAGTGCACTCCCCAAAAATGATCTTTGGAAGAGCTGGGAAAGGAAAGACCAGGGTCACAGCTAATCCAGAGCAGGTGTGCTGCTGGTCACAGAAAGTTGAGGCTGCAGGCTGCTGGGAGGGATGTGTTCATTGTCACTCAGGGTTACTTTCCAGGAATGGGGACTGTGCCTTAATACTTATCAGAAGCCCCCAGAGCATCATGCAAAGCACAGGGCACATCCTATGTGTTGATTGATTGAACACCACTGGGTGACCTTGGGTAAGTCTATTTCCTTCTTGAGCCTCAGTTTCCATGTCAGTAAAATGGAGAAGAGGTATTAGAATGGATTCCACTTGAGATCCTTTGCAACCTTAAGAATCTATTGTTTCATGAATGAATGATCCTCTGACTCTTATTTTTTTTCCTGTGTTGTATCCTCAGATTCCAGGATTTGATGTCCCAACCATCCCTTCATTTCTGCTTTATCTTCCCTCTATTATTGTTTTTATCCCAATCCCCTAACTTCTAATTCTGCTGACTAACCTAATCTCCTAGTTAAACTAGAGCTCCTTAACTATGGTTGGGGAGTTAATGCTGTGGCCCTCCATTCTCTGTTATGTGCACATGTACACCTAGACTCATCTGTGAATTACGATGAGCCAAGGGTCCCAAGAGGGATTACAGCTCTTGTCCAAGTTAATAGGAGAGAGCATAAGAAAAGAGGTACTGAATTTCAATCACAGTGTGATTATTGGTCTTTTGAAGTTTTGCTGAGGGTTTTTTTTTTTTTTTTTTTTTTTTTTACCTGGTTGGCTCGATATCACTAACCAAATGCTTGTCTCACAAATCGGCTTTGGCTGCAATTCAAATTTAATTACATTCTAGCTAAGTGAAAGCAAACAAGAAAGAAAGTGCATGGAGAGGAGAGAGAGAGAGAGAGAGAGAGAGAGAGAGAGAGAGAGAGAGAGAGAGAGCGCTTACATTTAGAGCAACATTATGCTAAATCTTCAGCTCTCCCCAAGTACAACAGTCAATGTAAGACAGACAGAGGGACAGAGATGAGTCAGACCTGAGGTAGATGGAAAGCCATAACAAGCTTAACTGCATGCCGAAGATGGAAGAAAATTGGAAAGTTAGCAATTTGGTTCAAGTGATTCAACTGCCTGATTCTGTACCTGGGAGTGCCTCTTAGTTCTCCATTTAGCTACTATCCAAGGCACTCAGGCTTTATTCTAAAGTTGTGTATTATTTTAAAAAACTCATTCACACTAAAGTGTAAATAGCTGGTGTTAACTTTCCCCCTCCCCCAATGAGAATTGCATTTTACTAAGAAGAGAACAAGTGCAGACAAAACGCACACACATCAGCCCCTAAAAATGAAATAAAAAGCTCAACTAGCACATAAATGAGGTATGTTGGATGGCCATGAGACTGGATATCAGGTAATTAAGATTCAAAACCCATGGAATATTAGTATAGAAAGGTGGGGGATGGAGTCAAAGGTGACTCATGTTCTTCATTATGGAAAATTTAAAAAGTCACCTTTGAGGGAAAGGTGATAATTTCTGTAGAGGATAGGAGGGTTTGAGGTGCTTATGGACACCTGGTGGAGATGTTCATCAGGCCTTGAGATATTTCTGTTTGGTTCAGAGGAAAGAGCTGCACTGGCCCATGGAGTTGGGAGCAATTAACTCAGATGTAAAGCCCAAGAGCATGGGTGGGTTTATCCATGGCAAAATGCCTACAGTGAGCATAGATGAGGGTCAAGTGCAGGGTACTGAGGAACAAAAGAAAAATCAGGAGTGCTCAAGAGACTGGGAAGGTATAATCTAAGAGGTAGGAGAAAAACCACTGGTGTCAAACATATTAAGGAAGAAAAATGATTTTTAAAGTACTCAAAAATGTGAAGTAAGAAGAAATTAAATAAGAAAAAAATTGTGGGGGAAATGTCCATGGGGTGTGACAATTATGAGGTTATTTGTGCTCTAAACAAAGGTAGTTTCAGTGAATAATGTGGCTGGAACTCACAATGCAATGGGTTGAGAGATGAATGGGTGAGAGAATATAGAGTGTAGGTTACTCTTTTAGAAAATTTGGCTCTTAAAGGAAGGTGATTAGCTAGAAGGATGCTTTATAAGATGTCAGGAATCTGAGCCCACTCCTGTGTTGAGAGGTAAGAGTCATTGGGAAGCAGAGGTTGATAAAGAACAGGAGGATTATTGATGAGACAAGTTCTTCACAGAGTTAGGAGGAAAACTCTACATCATGCACACAAGGGTTTTCCTTGGGCAGAAAAAGAAGCATTTCCTCCTTTATGAGAGAAGGAATAGATAATTGTGAGAACAGATGGATTTTTAATGAGGTTGAGGGAATTCATGCCTGATAGCTTGATTTTTTATTGTTAACTAGAAAGCCCTGTCATCTACAGAGAGGAAATGGGGGAAGTTTAACGGTCCTCTTAAAAGTTGAGAAAGGTTAGTATAGCCAAGGTGGAGAGTGAGAAAAAATTACCCAAGCCCAAGTCCCAGGAGGGGATCAGAGTCCAGATGGAGGCATGATATCCAAACTCTGGTCCCAGATCAGTATGCACCTTTTCTTTCTAGGGTTCAGCAGCAAAGAAATAGGGAGAGATGGTTGGATAGAACAAAGATGAGAGGTCTGAGAATTCAAGCAATGGCAGATTGGCAAGGCGATGAGAATGCTGGAGATTCTGGAAAGAGGTGGTGGTGAATATAATGTACTTTGCTAGCTGTATCTTAAAACCATGCAGTGTGTGTGTGTGGTGGGTGGGGGGACAGTTGTAAGCCAGGTGAAGAAAATGTGTTTGTATTAGTAGAATGCTTTGTAGTTTAGCCCATGGAGATTGTCCACAGGGCATCATTAATCCTAGGCTGACTACCTTCTAACTTTTCTCCCTTCTTTCTCCATCTTTCTTTCTCTTGCCTTGTTCAGCAGGGCTCAATGGGATTACAAAAGTACACCTGCAGTCACTTCCCTCCACTCAAAATGGCTTCAAATTCCATCTACACTCAAAATAGAAATTATTTTTTATTGTATGACATTTGGAAATCTATGAGCTTCACCTTCCCTTCTAGTGACACAGGTAATCAAAGCCAAGTTATATTTGATCTTCCTAAATAGCAGGTATAATCATGCCAATGGAACACACCTATCCACCCTCTGGGTCTCACAGCCCCCACCTGTACCACAAGGGAGATGAAATAAGTGATTCTAGAGTACATGTCCTGCCCTGACAATGTTCTGAACCTGCAACCTCTAACAGCCTAGTCTAGTGCAAATTTCAGCACCAAGGCCAGAGCTCAGCAGCACTAGCAGCTGCTGGACAAGGATGAAAAGCTGTTTTAACCTCTCCGTTCATGTTCCAGTTCCAAAGTTTCAGAAGAACTATGTGATTAACCTGAGTCGGGGCTGCAGATCTCTGCTGCCCATAGCTGGCAGATGGGTAGAATGATGTGAAATTGTTGACAGACAAAGTGCAGGGGTGAATCATAAAGAAATTTATGAACTGAGGGTTTTTCCTACATACATTCACTCTCCCTACCACCACTTATCCATTCCCTGATTCCTGGTGGTGCATTCCCAGTGATACATGGCTACCAGGGCTTACAGGAGGGGATTCCAGGATGGAATGGGAGGTGGACTGAGTTGGAGACATCTGTGACTCGAGGCCTGGCTCCAGGCCTGCTCTGATAGGTGTAACCTTGTGCAGGTCACCTCCCTCTCTGGGAGTTAATTTATTTATGAGGTGCTTGAGCCAGATGACCTCTAAAATTTCAAGGAGATTGTCTCAGCCTTTCCTCAGAAACACATACTGAGTCTAGGATTCAAGTTCATTGTATTGTGTTTATTTAGGAGGTGAGCCCCCCCCCCAAAAAAAAATACCAGTAGCAGAATGAGAATGAGAAAGTGAGAGGAAAAGAACCAACACAAGGTCTGCAAAGAATCAGTTTACCAGTGAGATTCAATCCTATCTTTTGGGATCTTTTGGGAGTTAGTGTAAGACAGGTGTTTCAGAGTTGTCCCTCATGAGAGCAGATAAAGTAATTCATCACCAAATTCTTACTTGTCATTTATAGGGTCTTCTCTCAGGGAGTTAGGTTTTACAGCCTTCTCCAGGTGTGTGTGTGGGGGGCGGCATGTTCTTACTGCTAAAGCAAGTCCTCAGTCAGGGAGATGCAGGTGCTTGCAATAAGAGGCTCTCAGCAGGCACAGAACCATTGAGTGCTAAGGGCACATGGGCAGGGTCCTGACAGTATCTGCCATGCATATTTAATGCCCTTAAAATTCTATGACTTCCTTCAGCCAAACCAAGAGTGAGAAGAACCATCCATATGGGAGGACTAGTAGGAAAGTTTTTGCTTTGAATGTCTGACTCTCCCTTCCTCTAAAGCTAAAAGCTTACATGTTCTGAGAGTCTTTCCTGGATTAAGAAGGCTGATGGCCTGTGTTATAATCCTAGGCCCACTGGTTACGATGGGCAAATGATTCAACCTCCATGAGTTTCAGCTTCCACACCTGCAAAGAAGGATCACCAATTCTTACCTTGAAGAGCTGTCATCTGTGTTAATTAAGTGTAATGGGAAAGTAGGGAAAGAAGAACTGGGTTGGGCTGGGGCTATGGGAACTGATGGGAACATGTCTAATTCCTCCATTAGATTGTCATGTTATAGCATAGAAAGGCACTAGGGAAATGGAGCTGAATCTGATCCAATTCATATATCCAAGGAGGCTGCCAATGTGATGGGGACATGGCAGTGGGAGTCTGTGTTAATGGAAGTACACTGAGTTCTGTGTGTATGTGGTGGTGGTGCCTTTAGATGAGACTTCTGCCTTGGAGCATCAGATGTTGCTCCATCTAATTAACACGATGGCAGCTCTTCAAGATAAGAATTGGTGTTCCTTCTTTGCAGGTGCGGAAGTTGAAACTCATGGAGGTTGACTCATTTGCCCATTGTATCCAGTGGGCCTGAGATTATAACACAGGCCATCAGCGTTCTTAATCCAGGAAAGACTCGCAGAACATGTAAACTTTTAGCTTTAGAGGAAGAGTGAGTCAGACATCTCAATTCAAGTGAGATTAAGCTGGTAAAGAAAATAAGACTTAGACTTAGAGGGAAGAAACCACAAAAGTTGAGAATCTTGTTCTAGAACAGTCTCAGCAAGAAAGTGAAACATGATTCATAATGTGGGGGGATAAATTGGAGGGTCCCTAATGCTGTATGTTTAGGGTTCACATCATAAACTTTGATTAGAAGTGAAGCAGCCACAGAAATATTCATCCCAAGCCTTCTTTATGGAAGCAGGGATGTGGCATAAAAAATATGGACATCATTGGTAAAATGTAGCATGACTTAGAAATCAGTTTCCTGCAAGAAGCAACATAATCACTTTGATTAAAAAAATTGTCAGAGTAGAGATAAAGGATTCTTGTGACTTCTCTTTACACACATGAACTTGCATGGACCTTCAGAAGCTAGTGGCTTACATGAAGGGACCTAGATGAGAGTCTTCATCAGAGTGATCTGTTAGATGAAAGGGAAGGATTGGGGTATTCAGAAATAGATATGTCTGTAGAGAGCATGATGTTGTCAATGGATATCCAAAACATCAAGTTCATGAAAAGAGAGAAGAGCAGCAGTGGGTACCAAGTGGTGGGTGGCAAAGGACAGAAAACAAGGCAGATAATAAGAGTGGAGAATAAAAAGACAATGAGTGAAGCTGTCTTGTGTATAGAACTCTGGGCAAGAGGGTGCTGTGGCCAATGATGAGCCAATTTGGCTGCAGTTACTACTAGGAACTTTGATTATTGCCCAAGGCCTGCTTTGCCAATTTTTCCATCCCAGCAGCAAGCTACCCCAAGTGTTGGAGTCAAACCTCATCTCACCCTCATCATAATGTGTTGTGATAGACAATACAACTCCATCTCTTCAAGAAACTTCCTCACTAGCAGCAACTACAAACCACCCTCAGCACAGATTCCACTCTGTGACCTGGTACTCCTGCTGGGAGGATGTCACCCAGGCTTTCCCCTTTGCCCACCCAGTCCTCACAGTCTACATTGTTGGTGTCCAATCCATGGCCCGTGGGGTGCATGTGGCCCAGGATGGCTATAAATGCAGCCCAATACAAAATTGTAAAATTACTTAAAACATGAGATTTTTTTGTGATTATGTGTCACAATGTCACACAAAATAAATGTACACACACTCTCATTATTTATATGCATGTGTGCACAATATTTATGTCATCACTATTAGGCAACACCTACATTTGCAAGCAAACTATTTTCAAGAATGAAACACATTAACAGTAAAATTAGAACAAAAATCTAATGAGAACTTTGAGAACTCACTGAGCATTGCAGCTACTTCTATCAAACCAGATATTGATGTATTAGTTTCTCAAATATGATGTCAAACATCCCACTAATTTTATGTTTCCCTCTTTTCTTTTTTTATAATAAAAATATTTAAACACATTGATGACGTTTTATTACTTAGGTACATACATTTTCTATATTAGTGATCACAAACTTGGGACCTGCTCCACAATTTTTAAAGATCACTGAAAGGGCCACTGAATAATTAGGGTCATTATGTCAGGACTTTTTTGCTTATCTGTGGTGGCAGATATTACGAAAATTACACATGAACTTTTTTTTTGCTCATCAGTTTTCATTAGTGTTTGTGAATTTAATGTGTGGCCCAAGACAACTCTTCTCCCAGTGTGGCCGAGATACGCCAAAAGGTTGGATACCCTTGGTCTATGTGACATATTCCCCAGAGACAAGTCCAACGCAAGCCGGAGCGCGCAGTGCGCTGTCCAGCACGGCATGCTCCTGAAACACGCTGGCCGGCGGCTGGATGAACTCCGAATCTGGCCTTGTGGTGAATTAAGCCATGGTGGGCCGCCCAGCAGTGCGGACTGCTGTAATGCCTGCCCGCAATACCCCCGACAGCGGAAAACTTGCTGATCCCGCCGCCTCTGCCACAGCAGCAGCTAGGGGCGCATTATCCAACTTCAGGCTAGTTGTAAATGGCTGCAGGGGTAGAGATGGGAGACTAAGGCTCTGGCACTTTATTCTGCGGCTCACTGATCTATTCCCTTGTTAAGGAAAAGCACAGGCAGAGGAAGTAGATTAACATATAATATACTGCATTGAAATTTAACACAATACTATACATAATATTCTGTTGGATTTGCATATCCATGTCCCCCCCCCCAATTTCCCCCATCAGCTTTGTCCCCCATCAGCTTTTCTTGTTAAGCTGTATCACTGCCAAAGAAATTTAATAACTTGAGGGGCTAAAAGGGCATTCAAAATGTCATCGAACCTAGCTCCCTGTTTCTCACCCAAGAATATTGAAATTCTGCACTCTGCCCTTAAACTTGGTGAAGAGGGAAAGAGGAAGGTTAACATACATGTATTGGATGGCTTCCATTTCTCCTTTGACCCACTCCATGTGTCTACTTCCATCTGTCTTTTCATCCTCAAACCTTTTTTTGAGCTAGAAGAAACGGATTGAACTTTCTGTGCTGCCCCCTAATCCCCCACCTGATTTCCTGGCTTCAGCAACAATTCCCAACCTTCCGTTTTTATTACCATTCCCTCACTTGATTGTGAGCCAAGCTAATAGGAAATAATGTTAGCTAAATTCCTAGTCTCTAGAGGCTTCAAATTGTGGACAGTACCAAAAAAAAAAAAAAAAAAAAGAACTCAGTGTGTTGAAAAGAATGACACCAAAGAATCCCATTTAATTTGATGGTGCAATGAATATTTAAAGTTTTGTATAGAAATACAGGAAAGCAATCAGGCTTATTCAGGCATGTGCGCTGGGGAACAGAGCAAGCTCCCCATGTGTTGGCAATATAGGGATGGGGGATAAGGATGGCATGGGGGACACACGTAGATAGTCCTCATTCTTCTCATTTTTGTATTGCAGTGAAAAAGAGCTTACTGGTGCAGTTCAAGAAGAATTGGGATGGGGGAGAATCCTCCCAGATGATTACCATAACATGCTGACACCCTAAACAGTTCTTTTTTAAAATTGAATTTCTAATATCGTCACTTTGGAGATTATAATATTGAGACATGTATCTCCTGGAAAATGAGTCAGAAACCATACATACTGTGATAAAGACACATGCCAAACAAACAGGAGGGGACATAAACCTCCCACCATGTGTGCAGAATGCCTAACCGTGCCACCTCTCTAACAGAGTGGGGTCATCAGAAACCTTCAGATTGCCACTCTGAGGGCAGCTCATTCATTATAAACATGTACAAAATATTTTAAATTTTGTATCAGCCATTATGTCAAATACTAGTATCAGAGAACTAGGGCAAGATACAACCCCGGACTTCAAAAAGCTTCCAGGCCTCTGGGAGAGACAGGCAAGCATGCACATGATACCATAATATTAGTCCAGCACTGAGCAAAGACAAGAGGACAAGCTAATGGGGCATGGGGTGGGAATCAATGCTGATTGTGGGGATAGGGGAAGGTTTTGTATTAGGCACTGTGGCAGCCACTGTCATTGCCCTGATGTTTTCTCTTGAGCAGTCACCTCTATACAACTCAGTTGCTACTGTGAACACCTAAGACTATGCCTGAGGGTGTTTCCTGGCCTGGCCAAGGGAGCCAGGTGTGCTGGAGAGCTAATGCCCCTGAAAGCCTTCAGCCAATGATAGATAATAAGTAGATGGATAAGTACTTAAACTCCTTTACCGCTGGAGGGGACAATTCAGGGTGTGCTTCATACCATATCCCAAAAACCCCGGTGGAATGAGCTTCAACTGAAAATACTCATTGACAATACAAATTTCATTAGATTCTTTCCCTTTCTTTTTTCACTTTCCACCTTTATACTGACATTTTCTAGGTCACCACCTAAATAAAATAGTTATACTCAATCCCCTGTCTAAAGGTCTGTTTCCGGGGAACCTAAACTAGCTCAATACCAGTAGCTGCCATTTATTAAAAGTCAACCACTGCCAAGCATTGTGCTGACTTTTATACTATTTCTAATTCTTCCAATAATTCTGAAAGGTAGGAGTTATTGTTTCCACTTTACAGATGAAGAAACTGAGGCCAAGGGAGTACAAGTGACTTTTTCAAGGTCACAGAAAGTTAGAGACCTTGAGCAAATTAAGTTCTTAAGACTCAGTTAGTGATTGTTCTTATCCTCTCCCTTGAAAACACTCCCAAGATGAAGAGAACAAGGATCCCTTTGAAAGTGTGATAAATAAGAGAGCCTCTCTTTCTTAAAAAAAAAAAAACCACATAAACACATACATGTAAAATTGGCTATATAATTTCAGGTGGGTCATAGCCCCCATTAGAATTACGCATGGCATCCAGGTTAAGAAACTCTTTTAAGAAGGAATAAGACTTTCAAAAACAGGTGATGAAATATATTCCTGGGGACGTGGGGAGATGGTAGAACTATGAAGGGGACATAGCTCAGAAGGAAGTAGTAGGAAGAGGGGATGACAAACATGTGAGTTTGATCAGTCACTGGAACCCATGGGGGTTCAGAGGAGGATGTTAACTTGGGAAGCTGAAAGGAAGAATGCTCTGGTTGAGTGAAAGCTGGGGAGGAATGTTTGGTATGATAATTGAATATCCCAACAGAATACAGCCCCTGGAGGAGGGTGTGAGAGCTCCTCTCTAGCCTCAACTATGGATTGTTACACAGAGCCATTTCCTTATCTCTCAGCACACTCCAACCCACGCCCTCCATCTCCTCCTTACTTGGCCATCCATGCGCTTAGTCTTTCCTGGGCTTTGCTTTCAGGTAAAACTGTCTTATCAGGAAAAGAGGAATAAACCTGGGCATTTCAAACAGGGGAATTTAATACAGAAAATGTGTATCAAAGGTGTTGGATTTTAAAAAGCAAAGAATAGAAGGTGATACTACTCAGAGATAGGTAACTTCAAGAAGCCATTACTGCTCATAGAGCTGAAAGAGTAAAAAGGGGAAAGTGTCATAATCCAGATCCCAGGAAACAGCACTCCCTGACATGGACAGAACCACTGATGAAACTGGGCATAAACCCAGGAGCCCACACCCATGCTGCTGCTGCTGCCAGGAGCAGAGAATAGCTTCCACTTTCGTGCTTTCTAATCTCATGTGAGTGCTTTCCATCAGTACATCCTATGCAGAATCCAGCTGGCGAGGGAGTCTTGGAAGAGAGGTTTTCAGGTGTCCTAACTCCAGTGGTACAAGGGAGAGTAGGAAAGAGCAGGCCTGCAGGTGTGAGTTTCCTGTCAACAGGCAACATTCAGCACAATCCTGAAAACCTGAAACTCTGCATTCTCCTTTAGTCTGGCCAAAAATTCTTATCTGTCCTTCTTTCACTCTATGTCTATCTATCTTCAGATCCCCTTCAGATTATGCCCACCCCTTCCACCATCCAATAACTCCTGTCTGTCTTCATTTGCCTGCTTACTCAATTCCCCATGATGTACCTCTCAAAATGAGTCAAAGTTCACTGCATGCTTGATTTGTCCTCACGCCCTCCTGACTACCCCAAATCCCAGAGCACGCATATGCTGGCTCTTTCTGTTGTTCCCAGGTTGACAAATTGCAGGACCAAGTCCCATGGCTTCCCTGAATGTACACCACAATGTAGTAAGAACAATGGGCCCCATTTCTGTCTGAAATACCTATATTCATCCTCTGGCTAAAGGCCAGTCTCATCCTCCAGGGGATGCTTCCTTTCCCATCAGATCCCGCTTCCTCTGTCTATACTACTCAATTCAAAAGATCCAGACCACAGACTACTTTTCTACATCTCAAAATATCTGTTGTTTCCTTTTCCTTTGTTCATTTCCTCTAGCTGCTGTGGAAGAAGGACCACTTCCTCTTTCTAGGGTTCATGCACGATTACTGCCCCTCCCCTCCCCCTGGAAGATCTCTTCTTACTTTCTCTCTATACTAGCTGCTTCACTCTGGCTGAAACCCAGTGTTTCCCACCCCCAGCAAAGTCTTTCCTCCACTCTTCTCCTGAGCTTCCATCCCACTTTCCATCCTCCTTCCACAGCTAAACTTCTTGAAAAAGTATTGTACGCTCACCGCCTCTACTTCCTCACCTCCCACTCAGCCCCAACCACTAACAATCTGGTATCCACACCATAGCACTGCAGCAATTGCTCTCTTAAAGGCCACTAGTGACCTCTGAGTTAACAAATCTGATGGCTCTGCTCTACGAGTAAGCAGCTTCCAAAACCTACTCCTCTGCCAGGTCAAATGCACTATTTAATAAAATTCTTAGCCAGTGGGCCCCATTGATGTGTCAAGGCTCAAGGGTGTGTTAGAGATGGGTCACAGGAAGACCTGAGATGCACCATTCAGCCATATGGGTGACTGAAATGGAGAAATATTTCCAAACCACTGTCCGAGCCACACAGGTGTCCCCTTCCACATCCTGGCTGTTCGAGCCCCTGATCTAGGATTCTGTGATGAACTGCTCATTATATAACAAAGGCAGAGTGATGCTTGGTGTGGCAGAGGATGTCTGCTCTCATTGGTTGGTACTACTGTGCTGAGATATTGATTACTTCAGTACTGGGAATAGCCACATGGAGTCAGGGAAGTCTGGAGGGCAAATCTCCTCTTGTGAAGAGCATCCTCCTTATTTACCCTCCATATATCATACAAATATCATTTGCCATGTGAGCCCTGGCATGAGGACATTGGCAAGCAAATCTCCAAGCCCACTCTCCTTCCTTAATTCCAACAATAGAAACATGTTCTTCTACCTTCAGTAGTCTTCTGTTTCCTTGCCTGACTCTCTAACTAACAGACTAACCTTAGACAAACTGCTTAATCTTGTTGAGCCTCAGTTTTCTTATTCATAAAATGGGGCTAACTAATTTCTGCTTTGCAGGGAGCAACACAGATAATATGTATAAAATGGATAGTGCAGGACCACTCATGCATCAGGCTGAATAAGTGTAGGCTCCCAACCCCCACCTCCTTCTAATCGTACCCTTTCTCCCCTGGGGATTTTCTCCACTCCCATGATTATGTACTTCCATTCTATCCTTGACTGTTTCTTCCAGACTCACTTACTGAATTATGTCCTTGACAAGAGGACCTAGGTGTCCCCCAGCCCTCAGACTCCAGACATCCATGTGGAACTCATCAGTCTCCACCTTCCCACCCACTTTCTCCCACCTTCCCAGTATCTCTCAAGGACACCAACTATTCTTCCATCCGAGTAGGCCTCATAACAGGAATTGAGCTTTAACTACAATCCCCCTCCTTCTCAGAGCCCACACCTAGGTACCTCTCGGATCCAGTCAATTCTACTTCTCAATCCCCCTTCTACTGTCACTACTGCGGCCTTTGATCTCACCCCTTTTTCCTCTTACCTGGATTATTTCAATGAATTTATAAATGCTATTCTTTTATTCAAACCCCTCTTCTAGCAGTTCATCCACCAAACTCCTACATTAACCTGTTCAAAACACCTCAATGTTGCTGAGTTATCTGCGTAAAAGGGATTTAAACACATTATCTTCATGACAGTGTCAACCTATTCTGCTCTCTTATTTCCCACTATGCTCTTGAATAATAATAACATGAATAACAACAATTACCATTTCTTATAAATTTGTTATGTATAGCTCTAGTAGTCTAAAATCCTGTCATTTAAATGTTTCATCTACCTGTGATATTGTCACTATGATTATTCCCACTTTACTGATGAAGAAATGAAACCACAAAGAGACTCAACAGCTAGTTAAAGTAACTTTCCTTACCGGTGAGGGACTTGAATTTAAACCAAAAGAGTCTGTATGCAGAGACCACAGTCCTAACCACCATTCCTTCTTCTGCTCTTGCTTCAGTCACCCCAGAAAATTCCCCATGTCCTCCATGCACTGTACTGTCCTGCCTCTTTGCCTTCACTTGTACTGTTACCCCCAAATGGACAGCCTGTTTCTCTCATCTTTACCCACCAAATGCTATCTATCCATCCCTCTTTCAAGTATCATTCAAATGTCAACATTTTTTTTATTGTTGTTGTTGCTGTTGATTGTTTGATTTTCTTGCTTGGAGGTGATCTTTTATTTGGGAAATACAGAAATTTCCCAAACATTTGTATTTTTACCTTATTCTTTTTTTTATTAGTGTCATTTGGATATGTAGCTGGTCAGCACCACCAGAGTGTAGGATGGGGCCACAGCTGGTATCCCCTTAATTCTTTTCTGTACTTTTTGCCTGAAATGCACAAAGGCGGTTTTATTAGATGAAGTTGAATTAATGTCCTTCTTGGAACCAAAAGCAGGTTGATTTTTGCACCTCTCTTCAAGTCCCTTTGAAAGTAAAGTCAAGGGCTTGATTAAGGAATGGAAAGAATTTTGTAGTCAGTCAATTCCTGCTGTGATAAATCTCTTGGGTGAAGGATGGTAGGGCAAGGACATAAATGACAATAGCTGTGCTTCCACAGTTGACTAGGTTATAAAACATACTCATGACTCTATGTTCCAAACAATACACAAAAGAAGGCAGAGTGAGGTGACAGAAGGAACTAGGAGCTGGTGTGATGGGAGGGAACCTGCCCTGCCCATTTTGGAGATGGGGACAGTGACTTTCCTCAAACAAGTTCACTTCACAACCAGCCATGTCTGGCACAGGCTCTGGCAGTCCATGCTTAGAAGGTGGCTATGCTACCTGCCAACTCTCTGACCTCACAAGTGCCCTCTCTGTGACTTGGTTTTCATATCTGCAAAATGAAGATAATAACAGCACCTGCCTCATAAAGTTTTGGCAAGAATTAAATAAAAAATAACCATTGTCCAGGAAAGAGAGAACTGGCTGGCATACAGTATGCCCTAAGTGATGACTAGGATTCTTACTGTTACATGCCTGGTGACAAGAGAGGGGTCTGGGAGGGCAGGGCAGTCTGGTGAAGTCCTGGAAGGGCTTTGGCAAGTGTGTGGAGTAGCTAAGAGCTGTGGTCCTTCCAGATTCTCCTGGGTACTTGTCACAGACCTCAGTGTTTTCTGCTTCAGTACCCACACTTAAGGTTCGGGGATTCCCTGGTAGGAGGCAAGAGCCAAGGAACTCAAGGCATCTGTTGTCTCATCCTCTCTGGATGTCTGTTTTCTTGATTGCTCTTCATTGGATACTAGAGAACATTTAGCCCCCACTTTCCCGTTTTAGAGATGGAGAAATTGAGGCCCCTAGAGAGGAAGAATTTCCCCAGGTTGCACTAAAGAATCAGAATCCAGATCTTCTATCTTCCCCTCTGGTGCTCTTTCTACCACACTGCCTCAAAATTCCAGGTGGGTCTTACCAGCTTCACAACCTTCACCAAATATTTACTGCCCTGCAAGCAGCACCAAGAATTCAACACTCAGTGCACTCAGGCTGGTATTAGAGAGGCAGCCTCATACACAGGAAGGAGGCTGGGATGAGGAGTGAGAAGACTTATTTGAAATCTAGCATCATCCATCAAGAGCTCCAAACTTTTGGAGCCATAATGTTACCTATATAGGACTTAGTGTCTTTGTTTGTAAAATGGGGATAATGATCCATTTCATGTGATTGTTGTGACAAACAAGTGAGGTGGCATTTGGGAAGGCTCTTTATGAACTGCAAGGCATTGTGCCAGGGTTGGTTTATGTCCTTTTTCTCCAGGAATAGACTTTGTCTTCCTCTTCTCTGTCTTGTCCCTGGCAGCATGTAGTAATGTGCTAGGAGGTAAAGACTTTTCTGTTCATTGAATATGATCTCCCAGGCTTGTCTGACCTTTTGATGCACCACGAGCAAGAGGATGAGGTTGTGAAGGGAGCTCATGGGGCCTGGGGGTGGGGGAGAGATAAACAGAGGGCTTGATGATGAAAAATAAACTTGATTTAGAAAACAAACTCAAGCTAATGGCTGTAGGTGATGTTAGTCATTCTGTTAAGGATGACTTACATTCTGTTTGGGAATACATATGCATGCTAATAAGAATTTATTTGCCTGCTTCTTACTCCTGCCTTTGGGGAAGGGAGGAGGGTAAAGGGCACTGCAGGATTAAGACACTCAAACTGCATCTTCAGAAAGTCCCCTCCAGGGCTGGGCTTCAGCTCCTGAGGATGTGTTCACTCAGGTTCTACATGCCTTGTGGGATAAACTGGGACTTGGGATGGCTGTTGCTCCTGGGTGAAGGGGAGTAAATAGGGTGCTAAGAATTTTGGAGTGGCTCCCAGCTTCCAGTCCATGCTGTACACTCAGTGGAGTGAGATCCCAAGACCTTATGAAGCTGTGCCCCAGGACCTCTGTTATTTCCCTGGCCCACAAAGTCACTCTTCAGGCCATGAGGAGTCAAGGGAGACTCTAAGAAGCTTCTAGGGCATTCCTGGGAGTACAGATTGCACCTGTGATTCCATAGTCTCAGGCATCTGGTTCTGTCTTGTTGTATAACATGAATCCTTCCCCCCTCACCATTTTTTATACAAATCCTCCCTCTTTTTTGTATTTGGTAGATACAGAGAAGAAATAGGCTCCCCATAGTCCTTTGCACAAGGGGTAATCCTATCTTTTATGAAGACCTGGGCCAACTTGACCTTCTCTTCCTCAGGCTGAATGCCTCTTGACCTCCTGCCCCTCCTGAGAGATCTTCTTATTAATCATTGTCATCTCATTGAGCAAGTGGGTATTGAGAGCACACCACGTGCCCATCTGGTCATGAGCATGCAGAGGGCAAGCGAAGATTAGTCGTGATGGGGGGAGCAGGGGAAGCATGAACTTTCTTCATGTTGGGGCACTGGAGTTTATTCAAGAATGCAGTGTGGCCATGGTGTGCAGTGTGAAGCATAGGGCTGTGCTGCATAGAGACAGGAAAAGGTGAAAACATCCTTTAGCACCTTCTGGGAGCTCTCCAGGAAATTGTTTATCTACCCTACACTTTAGTGCCTCGACTCTAAAGTTGAAACAAAGAAGTACCTACAGGAGCCTTACAGTGCTCCTATCCTTTGGCTCAGTGATTCTATTTCAGGAAATCTAGCCCAAGAATGTGGGCAAAGACTAAGGTACAAAGATGTTCATCACAGGGTTACTTAGATGAGTGAAAATGTGAAATATACATGATTCCAGATGCCCATTATTAGAATGGCTTGTATATAAGCTGTTCTCTCCCTTTCACTCACTCTCTCTCTCTCTCTCTCTCTCTCTCTCTTTCAGATTGATTGACCCCTTTGGGAAGCCCTGGCTGACCTTGTGGTCAGTGGCCAGGAAAGGCCCCAGCAGTGCTCCTACACAGCCTTTCTTACTTGCTCAAGGACCCAAGAGATCCATCATTGTTCATCTTTCCATTTTCTAAGTGTGAGTTATCTTCTGGGGATTTTCCATGGTGAATAGTGACTCCAGACTGGTTTTCTCTTGGTCTTCCAAGATGCATTTGGGTCCCCACCCTTTTCTGTCTGCCAACGTGGCTCAGGGGCTCCTAGAGCTGGACAAGCCATTATAGAGTACACAGTCTAACCCTTTTGAGGGGAAGGGACTTGTCACATTGCTTATTAGTTAGTAGAAAGCCATGGTGAGCATTCGGGCCACCTGACTCCTAGCATAGTGCTCAGTTCAGGCTGAGGCAAATATAATTAGAAAAATAAGCCAGTTGTTCTCAGAAATACCCAAAGTGCAAGAAATGACCCAGTCCTAGCTCTTCATGGAATGTTCATTCCCTCTCTGAGCTGGGAAAACTTCTTGATGGGGAATTGAGTTCACTTTGGAGCAGAGATTGGGCTATACCTCCAGCATCTCTGGGGGCCCGGCCCCTCCTTCCCACCATCCCAATGCTTTATTGGTTTCTGAGAGCAGATCCATCTCTACTCTGTTGCTAGCCTGGTCCTCTCCTTGCCACTAGATTCTGATCCTGTCTTGGGTGAGTGTGGGGTAAGGAGCTAACCTAGCCTGCTGCCCTGACCCTTTGAGGAATTCAGAGACTGGAGCCTGGGCCATAGTTCCTCCTTCCACTGCCCGCCCCCCATCCGTAGCCCCCACCTATGGGATGTGTAACCACAGGTAAGCAATGAAGAAAACAATCTCCACGCTGATCCCTCTCTTTCAACCCTTTCCCTTTCTCCACCCTTCATATCCTCCTGTTTCTACCCCAGCTCCTCCTATTCACCACCTCTTTCCTCCTTCCTCCCCTTCTCATTTCTCTCTACCTCTGTCCCTGAGCACCCCATTTCTGTCTCTCCTTTCTTGTGCCAGCCCACTCTAACACACCTTGAGCTTCATCCTGGCCATGCCCTCCACAACCCTCCTCACCCCTCACCAGGCTTTCCAGATCCCTGCAGGGAAGGGCCTATCTTTCAGGGTCTGCAACATGCTGATCTGGTATTTTCCCTGGGTGCACATGGGGAGGGTGCCAAGTGCATGGGGCCTAGGTGCCTGGGCTTCTGCAGGTATGCACCCGTGCTCCCTGCCGTGTGCCTAGACAGGAGGCAAGGCCTTATATTACAGATTTATCCAGCTGAGCCCACCCTGAGCTGCAGAGACATAGCTACATGGCACCTGTGCCTCCCTGTGGGTACCTGGGACAGGTGCAGGGGAGGTGCAAGAGAGGAGATCATTTGAGACATTCTCCCAACCCCTGGATTTACCAGCTGCAGTACAAGCAGGAATTTCAAAATTTAAGTCTCTTCAGTAGGAAAGGTGTACTTACCTCTTAGGAAGCTCGAAAAGGCAGAGATCAGTCCTACCTTCCCCAGGAACTGGTTGCTGCTGATACTAGTGGGCAGAGAGAATGACCAAAGGAAGATGAGGTCCTGGCCAGACCATACCTTCAGATGCTATGTCTACACTCAGCTTGGAGTAGGGACTCAACTACCTGCCACTTGTCTTGGACAAGTCTCTTTACTGTTCTGGACTTCAGTTCCCTCATATGTCAAATGAGGGTTGATGGGAGGATCAAACGAGTGAATAGTTGTAAAGATGCTGCAAACAGTTGGCACTACTGCACACCTCGCAGATTCCAGTGATACAAGAAGTCTTAATGCACGTATGTGCATTCATCAGACTCTCATTTTTCATAGGTCCCTTCTAGGGTGTGGGAACCAGAATGGTCCAGGGCTGGGTCCAGGGGCTGGGATCCCCCCAGCCCCCCAGACCCCCCACCCACACCCCGGAGCCAACGAGCAGATTTTCCTCCAGCAGGCGGCAGGCTAAAGGCTGCACCACAAGCTCCGCACGTGAGGCGGCAGCACCGGCACCGGCTGCAGCGGCACAACCCGGGCAGCCCCGCTCGCCTTGCGCAGGGGCCGCCCGTGCCGCTGAGCCAGACCTCCCGGCTCCCGGGGCTCCGGGCCAGCCTGCTTCCTCTCTGGGCACTGAGGCCGCGGCGCACTCCCGCCCCTCGTTCTAGATCCCGCTGGTCAGCCTGTTGCCTCGCCGTCCCCGCGGCAAGCCACCCCAGCGGGGGCCCGGGATCGTTCCAATTTCGGTGGCAGCGATGGTCGGCGCAGAAGGGGATGCGCGGGGCGGCAGACGCTGCTGCTGGCTCCCCGCCCCTGCACCTCTGCTGGCCGCCACTGGGGGCGGCCACACCGGAGAGCTCCGCGGGGACCTAGCGCACGGCCGCTGGGCTTCCTTCACCGCTGGCCCCGCGCTGCCTCCGCAGCCTGCGGGTTGCCTCCTTAGTCTGCGCTTGTGATCGCTGTACGTGTGTGTGTGTGTGTGTGTGTGTGTGTGTGTGAGAGAGAGAGAGATCGGGAGCGCGTGTGTGTGCGCGCGCGCGGAGGGCAGTGAGCACGACGGGAGTGCGGAGAAGTGTGTTTGTGTGTGTGAGTGTGGGTGTGAGTGCCTGGCTGGCCCTCGCGCACAAACACACACTCACACACACACCCTGGCTGGCTCGTTTCAACTTGAAGACACCCCACATTCCAAGATGCTCGAGTTGCCTAGAAATGCCCGGGGTTCTTCGATCTGGAAAATCCTACTGGCGTCTTCCTAGGGAGGGATTATTATTATTATTATTATTATTTGTTATTATTGTTATTATTGATCTGGAAGAGAAGAGAACAAGTTGGGCTTTTTCCTCCTTTCTTGCTAAATGCCATGGATATAACTGAATAAGCAGCTCAGGGCTCTCCCCGCGTGGACGTCCGAGGCCACCATCTGCCTACGTTTGCCAGAGCCGAGGGCTTAGCTCCAGCCTGTGTCGGGCGGGGAAGGATGCGTGGCCGCAACGGGGAGCCCGGGTGCCCCGCGCAGCCGGCCTCGGTGCCTCCCAGCCAAGGGTAGATGCTGCCTCGCCCAGGTGAGTGGTCACCGCCGCTGCGTCTTCTCGATCGGGGTGTTTTCGAGGGCTCGGTGCGGGGCTGAACGCACCCGGGGAGCCGGGAACTTTGCATCCCTTCCTTTTTCACTTGAGGACTCCCTCATGCTGGCACTCGTGCGGACACCGTCTTCTCTTTTCTGCCATCCGTATCACGGGAGGTTTCCTTTTCTTTCTTGTGTTCCATAGAGGGGGGGCGGGTGAAACTCTGGTGAGGAGCAGCGGGGAGCGGTCCCTGTGAAGCCGGAGGCAGGAGGAAGAGACCGAAACCCAGACAGATGGAAACATGGAAACAGCCGGAGAACTTTGCCGTCAGGCCACTCTGTTGCATCTCCCCACTAGCAAGGCCTGTCCCCAGCTATTGCTGGGGGCTGGGTCGACCTCCAGGGCTCCTGGCTCTCTCTGGGCTGGGTGGGTAGGGCAGAGCCGAGCAGAGAGCTTGACTCAGTGCTCCGAGAGAAGGAAGGCATCTCTGCAGTTTGGGGAGGCAAGTAGGGCAGACTCAGGGACCCTATCCTCGTCTCAGAAAGGAGGCAAGGAGATCAGGGGGATTGTGTGTGTGCAGTTTGGGGCATCGGGATGGCATGATGAAGCAATATGGAAACTGGTATTAGCTGTGCCTGGTTGGCAGGTCTGTCCCCCACCCAGCGCTGCCCTGGTTCTGTGGTTAGCCTGGGCAGGGAGGAGGGAGAGCCGGTGGAGAGCTCAGAAACCAGCAGTGCCTTGCTCTGCACAGACCCTAGGCAACTACTACAGGGAGGTGTCCTGCCCATCTCCCTGTCCCTCCAGTACAAAGGACATAGAGAAAGACAGAGTCCCTGAAAGCCAGAGGCTGGGAGAAAGAGGAGGGGGAAAGAAGAGAGAGCCTGGGCAGAAGCAGCAGAGCCAGGCCAACACCAAGCGTGTGAGGAGGTGTCCACAGATAGACAGACCCTGCCTGGAGGGAGCTTATCTGAGCTGGCACTCTGAGCTGGAGTGGCAGGCATGGTTGTACATGCTAACCCCCTGCCCTGCCACAGCGTGTGTGTCAGGGAGGGGGGCCTCTGTGGCAGCTATGGGCTGATTGGCCTTGAGGGGCTGGGGGAAGGGGTGACTTTAGGAGATTGCCTGCCCCTGCCCCCTACAGCTGGGGAGGAGCAAAGCTTGGGAGGAAACTGCCAGTCTGTGATCTATGAAGTTCCCTGGGACCAGGGTAGGAGGTTCTAGGAAGGTTGTTGTACTTGGCTGGAGGCTGATTTAGAACTCAGGGTGGGGAGGCTGAGGGGATATTGTGGGGATACTGGGAGCTAAGAATCTGTGTCTTGAGGTTGTGCTCTGTGCTAGTGACCACCCTCTGCAAGGGGCTTATACAACCACAAAGCGGAGCCTGGCAAGCTGTGGGACTTGCTCCCAGGGAGGCTGAAGGGGGTCAGGGTTGTGCAGGGTGGACTTTAAGCTTGTGAGGGCCTGCATTTGGAGACGGCAGCATCCTTGGACCATGCCTGCTGCCAGCTCTTCTGCTGACGCCGGAATGTCGTCTTTCCCTCTACAGTCTGGCTGGGAGTGTGGAGTTCCATTTTTCTGCTAAGGCCCCTCACATGCTTCTGCTCAGGCCCCCTGCCCAGCCCTTGATTTAGTGTCTGGTCTAATTGCTGCCCAGGAATGTAATTAATTATCTTCCTGCCCTTGGTCTGGGGAATACAAAGAGCGAACTTGGCATTTCAGTTTGAACCTCTGGCAGTGCTCCACCGGGAGGTGGGCTCCCAGCTCCGTCCCCTGTGGGGCTGGACTGGGTGCCTATCTGCACTGGGGCTCAGGCTCCATGCTTCTCTGATGCTCCAGTTTCTTTCCTAGGCCCAGAAATCTGAGAAGCTGGGGAGCGTGGCCTGGGGGCAGGTGAAGGGAGCTTCCAGGAGGCTACACTGAAGAGGAAGGAGGAGGAGGGCCGATGGGGTAGGAAATGCAGATGAGGTAGGTGGAGCCACTGGGAGAACAAGGCAGCCTTTTGGCCACCCAGTCCCTGGTATGGAAATCAGCTTCCTTGTCTGGGCTGCAGATCTGAAGTAAAATCAAGAATCAGGGCTCTGACCAAGTGCCAGGCTTGTCAAGTGTCTCCAGGCTGTGGGTGGAGCACGGTCTATTCTCCTTCAGAAAGTACCCTGTGCTAAGGGGAGATGGGCGCAGTGATTGGCTTCCAGGGCATCCTATTCTTACAGGGGCAGCTGCTAGCCTGAAAGCAGAGATACAGGAAAAAAACAACCAGAGTAGCTAAGTGGAGTTAGGCTCTGGACAAAAGCAACACCAGTTTGGGTGTTTTGTGATGTTTCTTTGGGCACAGTTGTCATTTTAGGGTGCAAGTTATTTGAAGGGATTGAGTTGTCATTCAGTGGATTAGAACCTAAACTTGGAGGGCCCGCATTCAAATTCTGGCTCTGCCACACCTTTGTTCATTAACTCCTGGAGCTTCTGTGTTTTCTCATCTGGTGAAGGGAAATAATAGTGTGTGCCTCACAGATGCGTTATGGTCCCATGTTTGTCATGGCGCTCCCCAAGCCCCTGGTCAGATCTGGAGGAGTGTTGGGTTGGAGGGGCAAGGTTGGGAGGGGGCCCTCAGAGACACAGAGGATGGTGCCCTACCCTCCTTTATTCACAGAGCTGCCAGGAGGGTTTGATGCCATCATGTGTAAGGTGATCATTAAAAGACTCCAGGAAGCCCTCGGGAAAACTTTGGGAATTGATATTACAGAAGCAAATTTCACCTCTGGGGCTGTGGCACCTGCTTCCCTCCCTCTCTCTTGTTTGCTTTGGAGTTTTACAGCCTCCTGCACATTTGCTCAGTGTGCTTCAACTCTGTATTTTACAATTGTCATCTGTCACCCTTTCTGTCTGAAGATTGACTGTGAAATATCCCCCAGAACCCAGTCCCTTCCTTCTCCTCTTGGACTCTGCCTCTTTCTGCCCCAAGACTGGCCTCACAGGGGTGGTTTCAGGTTCGGGCTAGGGTCTGTACAAGGCCTGTGTTTGGGCCTGGGTCCCCTCTGTGGAGTTGGGGGCTACACCCAGTCAGGCAGAGGAGCTCAGACCTAGACATGTATTTAGCAGGGTCTAACTAATGAACCAACTGGAACTGGAGCTGAGAGGAAGGTCTACCCACACTATGGGAAGGCTTAAGAAAGGTATTTTCAGAAAGTAGGCAGTCAGGTCTGGAGATAGAGATAAGGAAGAGTAGCCCTGTCTGGATTGCTTAGGGTGAGAGCAATCAGGATGGCTTTTTGGAGGAGGTGAGGATTTCAGGAATAGTAAAAGTCCATAGAAGTCTAGAGAATGCAGTCTAGAAGTTCATAGAAGTCTAGAGAGATTTTGTTTTCTTTTAAATTCTCAGAGGTAATTGAGAATTTGGGAAGCTTCAGGGGTGGTATACTGGACAAGTAGAATGGATATTCCAAGAAATTTCTTAGGCTATTAACCAGCTCTTTCAAACAATATTTTGATTGCATATTATGTGCCAGGCACAAATCTAAGAACTTCACATTATTATTTCATGAAATTCTCTCAATCCTGTGAAATTGTCCTGTGAAATTGCCACCACTTAACCACTAAGAAAACCAAGGTTCAGAGAAATGTGTTCCTTCCAAGTAGCTGGTAAGTAGCAGAATTGTTGCTCCATTCTCACCTCATCTGAATTCAAAGCCCTCACTCGTTAACTCCAACATACTGCATCTTCTCCACGGTGAAGACAGGTAGACACCAGGGACTGGCACCTCTCTAAGTCTAATGGCCTCCTGGCCTGGGTGGGGAGTCAACTTCAGAGCCCCCATCGCTGGGCCCTGCAGAGCCCACCGTCTCCACGGGCATTGCTTCCTGCCCTGCACACTCATGCCCAGCTGTTTGAAAGCTCCCGTCAATCAGCACCACCCTCATGGACAGCACAGAAGATGGGACAGTGGGGCAAGCCCTGGATTGGACTGCAAGTCATGCGACCCAACACTGCTGCATGTGTGTGACCTGGGTGGGAGGGAACTCTCCCTACTCCCCTGAGGTCTGGCTTCCTGCCTGATGAATCAGGATGCTAATGCTCACTTCCCAAGGTTGATGTTAGGGCAAGGCTGCCTTGTGAATGGGCCTCACACATTAAACAAGCCTTTTAGCACTCAGAGTTGTATAGGGTGGGGCAGAAGTAGGTTCACGGCAGTTCATATGGAAAATAATACAATAATTAATAAATAATAACAATAAAAGAATAAACTATGTGTTTTGCATACTCACAACTGCAAATCTACTTTTGCCCCACTCTGTATTTGTGACTCCCTTCTAATTTAGATCAAGTAACTAAAATATCAAGTGCAACAATGCCCAGGTATGAAGGCATTAAAGATGGGCTTTCATGTGTCAGTTTCATGTGGGACTGGAGTTAGTTGGTGAGATGATAGGCCAGCTAGTTCTGTGCCTTCTGGGAAAAGGGACGGTAAAGAACCTTCAGAAGAGGGGGCCTGTGGTCTGGATAATTGGGTGGGATTGGTACCAGACAACAACCAGAAAGGGACACACTGATACATATAACATTCCTTTTGTAATCACATGGCCACTGTTAAAACTCTGGCACACAGTGGGCAGAGGGCATTTTCTTTAGGCCACTGTTTCTTGACCTTTTTTTCACCACTCCTCCCTCTAAGGGGTCTTTTTAGACACTTTTTTCCCTAACTGCACCACTCATACAATTTAAATACCACAGACATACCATGTATCTGTTTATGTATTGTGATGTGTATCTGTGCTTTATATATATATAAAAAAAGTTAGATTCTTTTCCACACCCCCCCAAGAACCAATGTTTGCCCCCTGGGGGCGCTGTTGCCTCCGTTGAGAATGCTTGGTTTAACAGATTAGGATTAGAAAAGAAGATGGATGACTGAGGCAGAGAGAATCCAGGAGATGGTAAGGAGGGCAGATGAACTCCGGCATGTTGATAGTTTGAGTGTGGTCGATGGACCAGCAGCATTGCCACTGCCTGGAGCAGACTGGTGATGCAAAACCCCACCCCACTGCAGACCTCCTGAACAGGCATCTCCATTTTATCCCAGTAGGGGAGAGGGCAGGGTTGGGTGCACTGCCCTAAGCAGGAGGCTAGGGCCAAAGGGAAAGAGGGGAGAAGTCAGACCAGAGACAATTGTGCGCTGGGTCACTAGCTTGTTTAATGATTGAGTCCAAGTGCACCAAGAAAGTTTAGTCAGTGATACTGTCTACACCTGTCAGGATCTATTGGTCTGTGTTCTTTTCTGGGTGATTTTCTTATATTGCAGTGCAGGTTGTGACAAGAGGGGAGGGTGCTGTAAAGGAGGCACAAGGCTGTGTGTGGCCTTGCTTCCAAGCAACAGAAGACCAGGCTTCTTTGACTTGGACAGATCTGAGATGCTTTCTTCAATATTCCCAAGGCCCCAGGCTAATGGGGCCCAGACCCACCTGAGGGACAGACTGAACTATAGAGACAAGATTTAGGTGTTAAAATGTGTCAGGTTGGATTAAGCAACAAAATGGGCTCTTATAATTTGTCAGCTTGCTTGGGATTGTCTGCAGTACAGTTTGGGTCTCCTTGTGGTGGTCCTGTATTAACAGGGCAGCCCTGAAATATGAGACTGCAAAATCCCCAAACTGGGTTCTTTAGAGTCCAGTGCACTTATTATTGGCATGTCCTACATTAACTCACCCACTGGCAGGAGCTAAGCCACAGTCATTCTGCCCAGACAACGAGAGAAGCCGAATGCTGAGTCTCTCTTGATGCCTCTCCCTTCTGTAGTTCCCTTCTGCAACGTCTCCCCTCAGCACAGCCCTTCCTATACCCCACTTCAGTCTAGGCCACATGGAGCAGTCTTCCGTCTCTCCCTAGCTCAGGTCTCTAATAAACCTCATGGGGATGCTAAATCTAGTTGGTCCTCCCATCTCCCCTTCCTTAGGACTCACTTCCTATTCCTTTTCCGAAAAGCTGGTACTCCCCTTCCTGGCTACCCTCCTGATCTCTTCCCCTGCTTTAGCTAAATAAGCTGGTGGGAGACAGTTTACTATGGTCCCCAGTTAATATTGGTGGTCTGGTCTATGTGAGAGCCTATTCAGAGTAGCTGTAAATTGGGTCTTGCTCTTGTATGATCCTCTCTGACCTCCAAAATGAGTGACATATGGTCACTCAGCCTGCAGTACCTGGAGGAGCTTGGGGAGAGAGCTAGGCTCAAGTTCTGGCTTGGATCTCAGTGCCTGCTGAGAGAGATATGGGCACCAGGGAAGATGGCGATGTAGGTGAAGGCATGCTTGATTTCTGAGCTCCTGGAAACCCCTGCAAATGACCAATAAGGGCTGTGAGTCGAAAGGTACTGACATTCTAAAAAGGTCTTGAAGATTTGTGGGTGGGCAAAGTTGATCTCTTGACTCAATGTCCTCTGCAATGAAGCCACTATAATATCCAGATAGGTCCTCCTGGGGCAGAAGGAAGGAGGGTGGATGGTGACCTGGGGTCATGGAGGGAAAAGTTACAGGTACTAGTACAGCACAAGGCACTGGGCACTGGTTCTGGAGGACTCGTGGGCTGCAAGGGAATCTGGACTGTGTTCTCCTTTCAGCTCTGCCAGGAACTTGCTGGGTGGCTTGGGCCAGCCCCTCTTCCTTACCTTTCTCACCTGCAGATTAGGACTCCTCAGCGAGCTCTCTCAAGTCCCTTCCCATTCAGGGGTTTGAGCCTTTTACTTAAAGTCCATGAGCAAGCCTGAGTAAAGATACATCTGCTGAGCCATCCAGGCCCTGGAAGTGACTTGTCCAGGCTCCTCCAGCCTCCTTTTATTCCTGCTCTCCTTCCAGACAGCAAGTACTGACCTGATGCTTCCCTCTTCCTGATACCCTCTGACTGCTCTTAGCCATCCTCATACTGCATTACAAGGTTCAGTTTCAAATGACCAAGATCCCAGGGCTGCAGTGTGAAGGAAGTGTTTTCTTCCTCCTCCACTCCAACGCATGCACATGCACATACACACACTCCTACACACTCACATTCACACATGTGCACATGCACACCCACAAGTATGCACAGGTCCACCGGCTCACACTCTCACACATACCACATGCCCTTACACACATTCTCTCACACATGTATGCACACAGTCATGCACACATGCACACCCCTATACTTACATCTGCAAACACACATGCACATATATACACACTTGCATGTGATGCACATACATGAATGTACATGCATACACACACCTCACACATTCAGATGTTCACACACATGTGTCTGGTACCTGCACACCATACACATGCTCTCACATGTATAGACACACACTAGCACACATTCCCTTGTCCACTTCCTCAGCAACTCTCTCAAAGACAAGCGCCCTTGCCATTCTACCTTTGCAGAGCACTGACTGCTTTACAAAGCATTTCTGTGCATGGTCCCTTCAGTCTCCATAGCTCTCTGAGCTCAGCTGGCATGACTTTGGCCTCCTCCCCATCTAGATGAGGGACAAGGCTCAGATTAAGAAAGGCCATGTAGGTAGCAGAGCCAGGAGGAGAACCCAGACTTCTGACCCTGTCTAGAAGTTCCCTACAGCAGCAGATAGTATCATATCACAGTGTCACATTTGTCACCACGCTTGCTGCAGAATAGCCCTGGGAGATAGGGAGGGTCTATTTTGTCCCTGTGTGGAAGATGGGAAACTGTGTTCTAGGAGAGTCTCACGGAGGCCAATGGAGCTGGTGCTGGAGTCTTCTGTCCTTCTCTGTGGGAATATTTGTGCACGCCTGGTGATTGTTCCTTTGTAGCTCCCTTTGAATCATATCAAATCTCCAGCAATTGAGAAACGCCACCCTAGGTCAGCCCCGTGGGTATTCCAGCCCCAATTCTGCCTGGTTGCCACTGAGAAAGGGTGCAGGAGAGGACTGGAACATCTCTATCCCCTCAGGGTTGAGGAAGCCCTCTCATGGCCATTTCTCATAATGCTTCTCAAGGATCAAGGTGAGTTCATCACGAATGTGCCTCAACTCACTCACCATTTTCATGTTCTCAGCTTTGCCTGCCTCTTGAAGCCCTAAGTTCTATACTTTGATCTAAGGTCAGGAGAGCCTGACAGTTTAGAATTTGGTGATCAAGCCCACACTCCTTCATCCATCCCTTTTATAATTGGCTGGTCAACAGTCCTCACAAATCAGTTTAATTTAACAAGCAGTTATTGATCACCTACTGTGTGCTGTGAGCAGGCCAGATGCTGCAAAGATGAATCATCTCTCCAGTCTAGTCCGTGTGAACACTAAGTCCTCTATCACATCGATCATTCGATTTATTCTTCTGTACTTTTTCCAGCCCTGCCTATGGACGACAGGACTTGGTGGAGGTGGGGGATGGTAAGGGCTCCTATGCTGGCTCGTTTCTGGCACCCTCTCTCACCTGCATTTCCATGCACATGTGTGTATGTGTGCTTGTTTGCTCAGGACTCAGCTGAAGGTCACTTGTGATTAACTACTTGATGTAAAGCTGACCATGCTGGTGATGGTGGTGGTGGTAAAGTCCACTTAAGAAATGAGCTCTCAAGCAGCTTTCCCAAATCCCTCCTCCACCCCAACATTAAGCTGACATCTTACCATCTCACCTGAATAGAAACTGAGGGATGAAGAGATCTGGGGGAGATTTGGGGGTCATGGTCCCAGTTTAGGGACAGCTAGCCCTAAAGGAACCATTTAATCTCCCTCCAGGCCTGATTACTTGAGTTGCAGAGGATGAACTGGGGAGAAGAGGAACTGAGGGGAGACCCTAGAATAGATATAAATCCCGGAGCCTCTGCCCAAAGTCACAGCTTCTAAGCACAGGACAAATGAAGGCCATCGTACAGGGGAAAGGTAGTTCCCCAGGTCTAGATGGGCATGATCTGGTCATGGGCCATCTGGCAGGGGAAGAGCACAGAGAGGTTATACATGGGCAAAGCATGCTCCTTATGTTTGGGAAGTCTTCATCTGATGGAAGAAGGCCCACTCCTCGTCCTTGGGAAGTTTATGTCGAAGAGGAGGATGGAGCAGATAAACGTGGCACTGTATCCAGGAATGCTTAGGCACTAAACTGTGTGGACTCAGAGACTTTCTTATGAAGGAAGCATGTGTGCACACTAGGAGGGCCCCCATTCCTAGGGCTGATGCTGTGTTCTGCAGTCCCGGTTGCATGAAGTTGAGCAGATTGCTCTGTGCCTCTTTCTCCTCATCTGCAAAATGGGGATAATTATAGTACCTGCTGTGCAGGGTTGTTAGGAGAATCAAATGAATTACTGTATGTAAAGTGCTTGGAGCAATGCCCAGCTCATGGTGAACACTCTGTAAGTGTGAGCTGTCATTATTCATAGTAGATATAGTCATGTATTTTCCTAAGTGTGGAGAGAAATCACTGTGGACCAGCTTAACTGGTCTCAAACACAACCCGGGGAATTTCGTAATGCTCTCTACATGCTCTCTTTCTGACCCTCCTGACAATCTTATCAAGCAGGCAGGGCAGACAGATGCTGTCCTTATGTTCATTGTACACAAAGGTAAACTGAGGCATGGAGGTTACTAAGTGGTTCTTGGTCCAGTTGCGTTTTTCATTACCCCCCACCATCACACTGTGTTGAGCTGAGTGGTGGGGTGATTTCAGGGAGGAGGGTTTCGATGAAGATGTCTGGTAGGTTCAGGACTGGACCTCCCACCTGGGCCTTATTCATGTTGAATCAGATTGGTGAGGAAACAAACCTCCAGGTCTCTGTGTCTAGGGTGTATCTGCAGAGCAGGCAGGGAGGAAGCAGGCTATGTCTGTACACATAATTTATGGGGGATGGGAGTTAGCGGCAGGGCCACAGGGCATGCTTACGTGGATCCTTTAGATCCCATCATGAATGTCCTGGGATGGGGTGGGGTTGGGACTGGGCGAGGGGCTCTAAGAGGGGATGTGGGACCTGGACTGGGGCCTGTTCTATGAAGAAGGAGCATCTGATTCATCCTGGTGGAGAGAAGGCCAGAAAGAGACATGCCCCTGGCCATGAATCTTGCCTCCCACTCCCCAACAGCAGGGCTGTTCCTGGTGGTGGGAAGAGGGACCTCCTGGGTGTTTTGGTTCACAGGATCTGGGAGAGCACTGGGGCAGGAAAGAGGGCCTTACACCAGGACACAGAGGAGGGGAGTGACAATTTTAGACCTGGGGTGGGGACAAACCAGATGTAGAGGATATGCTTGTGGGGTGGGGATTCAGGAACTCTGGAGGAGTTGAAGTGCAGGAATGTATTCTGGTCAGCGTCTAGGGAAGACATGGGGTGATGATGGGTGTGGGTGTGTGACCTCAGGGAGGGGTTGGGGGTCCAGGAGGCCATGGAGGCCAGTATGGGGCATAGTCTACAGGGAGAGCTGGGTGTGGGATCCTGCAAGAATCTGGCCTTCCAGTCACTCCAAGCAAAAAGCCAGGTGGCGTTAATCAAAACCCCAGCCCAATTCCCTGCCCAGGGGGAGAAATCCAGACCCCAAGCTCATTCCCAGGGATATGCAATCAGCTGTTTCATAAATCACAGGCCATGTAAATATGGCACATAATTGGGAGGCACTATGGGTACCAAGCTCCAGGATAAATCCTGGGCAGGAAGAAAGAGCCATGGACTCTGAGTTACACGGAGGTCAGCGGGGTGCTGGCGGCCGGCCCGTCTTGGGGTGAGTTATCTCGGGTTGGTCACCCTGTGATGTTGCTGCTCTGCAGTGCTGACCTGATATTTACTGTGTATTGGTTTTTAAATTGTAGTATGGCGTTGATTCCCTGCTTTTGAAGTTCAGCCCTCACTAGCTGTCCCTGTCTCACTCGGCCTTTCCCTGCCTCTCCTTTTCTTTCTCCATCTGTCTGGTCTCTCTCTCAATTCAGTTTTTAATGTAGAGTGTTATCTTACACTGTATTGTGTTACTCTGTAGTATTACGTTTATATTACCTTATATTAGCCTGCACATTATATTCACTCCTTCCATGGATATACAGCACTTGATAGTGTTTAAAGCTTGACTCACAGCCGTGTTTATCTACTTTGGAGTCGTGACAGTGAGGAAGCAGGGTGAGCAGAGTTGTCTCCATTTAAAGGTGGGGAACGGGAGTTCAGAAATGCTAATGGGATGACCAGGTCATGCTTGGATGGAATTATGTTATACCATTAGAATAATGGCTCCTGGGTGTTGAATGCTTATGGTGGGCCCAGCACTGCTCTAATGTAAGCTTTATGTACTCGTTTCATCCTCACATCAATTCAGGGTGGGTGAGTTGGGGGGGTGTTTATTTTTACAGGTGAGAAAATGGAGTCCTGGAGAAGGTTGCCCAAGGTCACACAGCTTTCCAGAGGGCAGAGCTTTGATTCAAACCCAAGCACCATGGTTCCTGAGCACACACTCTTATCCATGATTTAAGCTGTTACATGTAATTACTGAGTTGGAGTCAGGGTGAGAGGGTGGGGAAGAGGTCAGGTGGTTTCACAATGTTGCAAGAGGAATTCTTGTCCTTATACACCCTTACTTTTTGTAAGTTTCACTGCACCCCAGGTAAAGGCTTGGGGGACCTCATGTCAACTGAAAATGCCCCCCAGAGTGGGGGATCATGTTCCTCAGGGCTCATCAGGACCCCAATATCTGCAGTGTGGCCCTCAGGTGAGTGCAGAAGGGCAGCCTGCATAGAGCAGGGCTGGTGGGAACCCTGGCCGGGTGACACACTGGTTGTCTGCCCTCCTTCTTTTCTGTGGAAGGAATCCGCTGTCCTGACCTCCACGGGGCCCCACATGACTGCCTTTGTGCAGTTTTCTTTGCCCTTTGGGTTTCAGCTCTTCTCCAAGCTCATCCTGGCTCCCAGGGGCACAACGGGCCAGCAGGCATCAGAGGAAGAGCTGGCAGGGCCTGGGGGCCCTGTGTGTTCTGCAGGGTGAAGCCCCTCCCTCACAGGGTTCATCTGGACTATAGCCACAGGCTCTTCCTCTCCAGGCTCCTCAGGTACCTTGCCCCCCACCTCCTTTTGAGGAGATGCTGTCATGGCTGCAGTCTGGGTCATGTTACACAGCTTGCCGTGGCTCAGAAGCTCATCTCACTGGCCCCATGTTCTCACTCATGGGGGAGAGGAGGCAGACCTGCTGGGCCATCTGCACTGGCATGTCCTTTACTGGGGCAGGGATGAGATGAACAACAGGCCTGGGCCCAAGGAAGTTGCTCTAGGCTGCCTTCCTGGAAGCAGGCCCTGACTCCTCTGAGCCGTTCCGCGGGGAGTACAGCCTGTCATGTCTGCACTTCTGTAAGCCTGATGGGAAGTGGGGTTCTGGTTCCGAGGCTCCACAGTCAGACTGTCACCCATCTTCCCTTGCTAATGGGGCCTTTAACAAGCAAAGTGTAAAGTGGAAGGTAAGGGGACCCTTACACTCCCTCCCAGAATCATCTACTCCAGCCCTGGCCTGGACACAGACTGGGACATCCCTCCGAGGGGTGATGTGTTCATTGTTTTCCTCATTAGTAGCTACTCCTTATTGAGCATGTGCTATGTGAGAGGGTAATTGAGCAAGTGATTGAGGCCCAGAAGCCCACCAGCCCGGGTTTGAATCTCTGCGACTCCACTTATCTGTGTGACCTTGGGCAGGTCACTTCTCTCTGAGCCTCAGTTTCCTCCTCTGTAAAGTGGGACCAACACCAGTGCCTGATCCTGGGGTTGGTGTGAGTATGAAATGAGTGATATACACCTGCACTGCAGAGTATGACTGGGATGTGTATCATCCAGGTGTTGGCTGGTGCTGGGATTCCTCTCACTTCTTCCCCTGCTGCCTTTGCAAAATGGGTGTTACCTCCCTCTGTGCAGATGTGAAAAGCAGCCATGGCATTTGCTCTGGGTTTAAGGTGACCAACTGTCCTGGTCTGCCTGGGACTGAGGAGATTCCTGGGATGCTGGACTTTTGGTTTTAAAACCATCAGTTGGGATGAGTTGGTCACTCTACCCAGGCCACACAGAAACTCCCTGGCTGAGCCAGGATTTGAATGCCATTGTGTCTGATTCCACTGCCATGTCCTTAACCACCACTCTAGACCCCCTTGGGGTAGGTCCCTCACAGCTGCCCACATTCGCTGAGCTAAGCCAGGCAGGCTTTAGGGATGCTATCCCTATCCTAGTTCATCCTCTCAAAGCCTTGTGAATTACACGCTCTTATGCAAATTTACCAAAGAGTAACCTGAGACTTGGAGGGGTTAAATAACTGGCTCAGGGTCATACAACCAGGAAATAACTGAGCTAGAACTTGAGCCTGGGCTGCATGGCACCAGCACCCCACACTCCTGGTCACTCTGCTGCAGCTCAACTCCCCTTGTATCTCTCCCCAGCTCCTTCAACATGAATGGGTCTCATTTCTTCATTCCAGTGGCCTGTGGGGTAGGCAGGGCAGATACTTTCTAAAGGTCAGAAAACTGAAGCTCAGGGAGGCCAGGAAATTTAGCTGTCACACAGCTTGTAAGTGACGAAAGCAGGATGAAATTCCATCAGGGGTTCTCAGCTGAGGCTTTCCTCTGGTTTCCTTGTTTGATAATTAGGGGGAGGTCCCTTAGCCCCATCCAATCCTGTACAAATTCCTAGAGGCACGAGGTCCCTGTGTAGATGGTGGGTTTCCGGCTTGTGTGCTGGTATTTCCTTCGATCTGGTTGTCATTATCTGATTGTCCCCAGCAGGTAGAGGAGGCACCTAGTGGCAGAGTGGATGCCTCTGCCAGTCCCACAGATGCCTTCCTTGCACCAGGTGGGGCCTGAATGCAGAAGGGGCTGCATTTTCCTGGAAGGGCAGTAAAGACTATATTAACACCAAAATGCTTTTAAGGTGACTAAAGAAAAGAGTTGGGAAGGACAGTGACAAGAGTCTATAAATTCTGAATGATGTTCAGGATAGTGGCCTGGGCCCTGTGGGGTCCATAAAACCCAGGCAGCTGTTGGGTCAGGGGTGATTTATGGGGCCCTTTATCTGCTCTGGCATTTCCTGCCTGTCAGCCTCCCACTTGTAAGATACTTTTTGTTTTTCACTTCCAAATTCTTTTCATACTACTTGGCATTTCATGGTTGTCCTCAGGCCACTGATGGGGATGAATTGCTCCCCCATTTTATGGCTGGGGAAACTGAGGTACAGAGTGGGTTTGGTGCATTGCCCAGGCTCACACAGTGACCCAGGTCCCTGGATTCTGACCTAGGAAGTTCTCACTAGTATTTGTATGGGTGAAGCACTTGATTATTTGTCAGAACCTATCCTAAGCATTTTGATTTCGTTAACTCATTTAATCCCCAAAACCGTGCTAGGTCACAGGACTATTGCTTTTGCTATCCTTTTTATTCCATGGCGAGGAAGCTGAGGCCAGCAGAGTTTAAGTCATTTGCCGAGGACCATGTAGCTGGATTTGGACCCACACCCTCAACCATCACGCTGATAGCAAAATGTGAAAGTAGATTGGCCTCTGGTGGTGTGGAGGGGCCAGTGCCATCCCTGGAGGACCTGGCTGGCTGTTCTTCCCCTGGAGGCAGCCGGCTCCTCTGGTCCAAGTGCTCTGGGCTCTGGGTAGCTTCAGCACCACCAGAGACACGGTCCTAAAGGAGCAGTGAGGGCAGGCAGGGCCGTGAAGGTTGGTGGAGAAGTGCTACAGAGAAAGCCCTTGGCTGGCAGTCCTGGAAACCTGGGAGCCCAGCCCAGTTCTGCCACCAACTGTCCATGGTGCCTGGGTGACCCCTCTGAGCCTCCCACTCATTGGCTCTGCCCTCCTGTGATTCAAATAGCAGTGGGTCATCATGTGGCTTTGGAGCCCACCTGGTGGTGGCAATGGCAGCAGGACCACAAAAGCTCTAAGGCCAGACATGGCCCTGTCCTCACTGTCAGCAACGCAGAGCAGCAGCAGGTACCCACACTGCCAGCTAAATACCTGGGTTAGTTGAAGCCTAGAATCTCAGGGCTCTGCTATTTCAGGCCTAGAAACTCAGGCTCTGCTGTTTCAGGTGGGCTCTGGGCTATGACCCCCTCCCTCCCCATTGCCCTGCCTAATGGGGTTTGCCAGGAGGTGAGAGGAAGGGTCAGGGCTTGGCTGCTGTAGCTTATCCATAGCTCTAATGCTGCTTTTCCACCTGAGGTGGTGGGTGTTCAGCCACGATGGTAGGGTGAAGGGCTCTTCTGGGCATAGGAGGGTGCAACATCCCTTCTTCTGGCCAAAGTCTTTGAGACCGCAGATCTATGGAGCAGAAGGTGATAGAGGACATCTAGTTTCCTCCCTAATTCAAAATTCTTCAGAATGTTGCCTGGTGTGCCTCTATTCAACTCACTTGCAGGTAATAGATATTCACTGAGCACCTAGAGTTGGTTAGCTTCTGGGTTACAGAGGCCAATTAAACCTGGTCCCTGCCCTCAAGGTGCTTCCAGTCTGGTGGCAAGGGCCAAGAAGTAAATGGGCAATTACTATGCACATAATAGTGACGACTGGAGGTGAGGAACTGGCAGGGCTTCTAGGAGGAGGCAATTCTCTCCAGCTCACTGCAGCAGCAGCCTCCTGAAGGCCCCTGCCTCCCTGGCATCTCCAGCTCACCATCACACAGACACTGCACATCTTGCTGATCATCTTAGGATAAAATCTTCACTGTTAGGTGGCCTACAAAGTGTTGGCCCCGCCAACTTCTTTCACCTGTCTGTGCCCTCTCCCCACCCCCACTAGACCGCCACAGTTCCTAGAGCACATCACGCTCTTCTCACCTCTAGACGTTGCAGTTCACTGGGCCCCTTGCCTAGAGCACCATTTCCCCACCCTCTGCCTGGCAGGGGCCTGTTCATCCCTCAAGTGTAGGCTTAAATGTTGCTCTGGGGGACGGCCTGCCCACCCAGTCTAAAGTGGGCCCCTTGCTCTTCTCGCCCAGGGCAGTTTGTTTTCCATGTCCCATCCTCCGCTCTGTATTTCCTTGATTGTTTATTGCTTCTCTCTTGCAGCCTGTGGGCAGGAATGGGTAGGGGTGACAAGGGCAGACTGGTGCTCGAGTGTCTGTGTGCAAGTCCCTCTGCAATGCTCACCAGTTGGGTGACCCTGGGAAAGTCACTTCACCTCTTTGTGTTCCAGTTTCCCCATGTGTAAAATGGGGAAATAATAGTACCTACCCCATAGAGATATTGTTACGTTTTAATGAGTTAATATATTAAAACACTTAGAACAGTGTCTGGCATATGTGAAGTGCTCAATAAATATTAGCTACTATTATTTTTATATCCAGTGCTTAGAATAGTACCCACCTCAATAAATCTGTGATTTGATGAGACACCTGTGCTGAATCTTTAAAGGAGTAGGACTGGGCTGGTTAAAGAGAGAACAGTAATTCTCAGCCCTGGCTACTCATTGAAATCACCTGGGGAGCTTTAAAAACCATTTATGCCTGGTCCTAGGAGAGTCTAGTTTAATTGTTCTGGGTGTGGCCCCTGCATTTGGAGCTTTAAAGCTCTCTTGGGATTCTGATTCCAGGGTTGAGACCTTGGAGATGGTGAACGGCAGGCGTGCAAACACCAACACATCATGCAACTGGAAAGGCCTTGTTGGGGGATGTCCTTGAAGAGGGAGCCAGAAGGGCGAGGCCTGGGGCAAGGGAATTGAATGGTGGCACTGGAAGGTGGGGCCAAGCCAGGGAGAGCCCTGCAGGTCAGGCTAAGGAGCTTAGGCTTGATAGGGAAGTCAGTGAGGAGCTCACAAGGCTCTTAAACCAGAATGACATGGTCCCATGTGCCTTTAAGGAAATTGCCCTAGATGGATGTGTGGAGGATGGATTACTGTGAGTGAAATTGAAGGCTCAGAGATCAGAGGGCAGAAGCCCTCCTGCCCCTGTGAAAGCGGTTCAGGGCCAGGTTTGAACAGTGAAGGTGGCTTGCTTGGGACCAGTTTAATCACTTAATCCTCATTGGCATATCTGAACACAGAAATGCGGTCAGTGTAGGATATCTCCTTGCCACCCTGTCCCCAACTACAATCGCAACCTGTGCCACTGGAGGCTGATGTAAACGCCATCTTGTCCTGACTGCAGGGGGCGTTTTCTGTCTGGCTTCTCAGTCAGACTCTCAGGTCTCAGCCAGAGTCCTCTATTCCAAGTCCCCTGGCCCTGAGCTGGTTATTGCAACCTGGAGACCCCTCCCAGGACTGCTTCCTCATCTGTGATGCCCTACCAGCCAGTGATCTAAATGTACCAACTCTTTCACTGATTCCAGGCTGGCCCACCTTGAAGTAGCAGACTCTTATCCTCAGGGCTTTTTCTTCCAGCAGCAGCTGGAGTATTTCCTCAATCTTCCCCTGTACCTGGTTTGTAGATGGGGCTCTCACTTCCTGACTTCCTGCTCCCTGACTACCAAGCTATTTTCCTCGAATTTTCCATTGTCCTCCTGCAGGTGGATGTGAGTTTTGGAGAGCTGTCTTTGGGTTACAGAGCTCTCAATAAAGTGATCCATGTCCTTCCTACTCTCCCACACTGTCCACCCTCCCTTAGAAGCAATATAGGTGAATACGCCAACCTATCTGTGCTTCTTACTGGCTGTGTGATCTTGGGCAAGTTATTTGACCTCCCCGAGCCCTAGTTTTCTTATCTATAAAATGGGGGCAAGAACTCCATTGAGTTAGTTCATTGCTACCAGTGATGGTCGCAGTTTTGGATTAGCCATCCAGTTCAGAGGATATAATGGATTTCAATTTAACATCCTGTTTCTTAGCATTCGGAAAGGATTTGGGACAAGGCAGGAAATAAAGTGCACAGAGCATCTTCATTTTCATCTCATGGGGATGCCCTGCAGCTGCCCACATGTACAAGACTTTTGCCCCTCACCCACCTGGGGAATGTCTGCAGCTGTGGATAGGAGCTGAGGGGCATGTGAGTCTTCTTGGTAAAGAGAAGTGCAGCCTTGATTTCCTGCCATCTCTATACTGTTTTGGGGACCCAAGGCTTGCCTGCCAGTTCATAGTTCCTCAGGCCCATGGATCAGGGCTTCCACAGTTCACAGGGCAGATACCTCGGACCACATGTGCCTAACATACTGTAGGGGGACAGCCTGGGGCATTTTCCCAGGGAGGCCTAGACCAGCCCAGGCTGCTGTCAAGCCTTGACTCAGAGTTAATCTGCACAAGTTTCTTGAACAAGGGGACAGTCAGTAGACTGCTGTCAACTAAGAAAGACAAAAATTGGATTTGTATGACAGAGAGAAGACAAGAGAGGGAAAACTGCAGACCATCTGGGAGCAGTGAATCTTGTTTTTACTTTTGGGGGTAAACTGATCAGCTGTCAGCTGGCACAGTGATTAGGCCAGGCATTTCTCTTCTTGAGCAGGATGACTGGGGTCATCAAAAAACATGTCTGTTGTCAGGATTTTCCAGAAGAAATTCAGGAGTTCACATAGGGAGTAGAGTCTCTGCAGGATGTTGGCTAATGCCCCCTCACCAGCACCTCCACCTTAGCGAGGCCAGTCTGCACCCTTCCCCCGTCAGAAGGTCTCAGCATGGGCTGCCATGGGGTTGAATGGGTCAACGCCTGCAAGGTCCTCAAATAGGGACAAGGAAATATCCATATGGAAATAAGTTCATGGTAATGTTTAATAAGTTCTAAGTACAATTATTCTTTCCCTCACTGAGGTCCATCACTGTGGGCCTCTCCAGCTGATGTCCTGCATCTCTTCTGGAGCTGAGATGCAGAACTGAGACAAGGAAGATGGGGACCCAGAGTGGAAACCAAGAACCAAGACCGCTTTGGAATAGTTGGTTTTAAGTAATAAAGTGGTCAAGTGCTCCTCTTGGACCCCTTAGGGCCTGGAGTTGAGGGGGGTTTCTGTTTTGCCTTTTTGGCTAAGGCAGCATCAATTCGAGGCTCTTCTACCATCACCTGCAGTTTTATCCCTTTGGCTGAGAGCAGGCTGTGCCCACCATTCTGTTTTTTTCTCTGAGCCATACAGGATAACTAGAAGCCCAGAGAAAGAGTGTCCTGTCCTGTCTTTGATGGGATATGGAGATGAAGACCCTGGTAGCAGGAAGTTGTCCCCTTCTTAAATGTCCCCCCATCCACTCCTTGTATTCCAGGGAGCCAGGTAGGCTAAGGGTCAGAGTCTCAGAGATGACCTTGCAGCCGGCTGTCCTAGTGACTTGAAGTATATCCTTGTTCAAGAGGGTCTCCTTTCTGACCCTCTTTTGTTTTCTCATCTTTAAAACTGAGAGATGAAACAGTATAAACAATCTCCTAAGGACCCTAAGGAAGTGTGCTTGCCTCTCTCTACTTTAAACATACTTTTCATGTTTCTCCTTAAGGCTGCTCTCCAAGGTTATCCTCCCAAGGTTGCCTGGAATATAAATGTTGGGGAGTCCTATAGTGGTTTCTCCTGGGGTCCTTTTGCAGATAGTCCTGACTTTTTAGGGCAGGAAAAACAGTGCTCCCCTTGACTGTGATGGAGAACTTTTCTCAGGGATGAGGAAGGGCTAGAAACTCCAGATCAGTCTTACAGCTTTTATTGGAACTGACAGGTGCCATGATTATTGTTTCTGAGTCTGTGTCTCAAATAGTCAGAACTTTGATGGCAAGTGTCTGCCTCCATCACTACACGCAGCACCTGACTCAGCCACACATGTGGAGGGGGAGCTTTATGAAGATTTTTGTGTCTGTGATAGCAAGGGCTGTGGCGGTGGTGCAGGTGGTGGTGGAGGAGGTTAGTGGATAGTGGAGATGGAGGATGTGATTGCAATGATGGTGGAGATGGTTGTGGTCATGGCATAGGGAAGTCTGGGGAGACAGGGCATGAAAATCAGTTAAGTATTTTTGCTAGGAGTGATCATGGAAAGGCATTGAAGGATTATAATTTAAGGGAAGGGGAACCAGATTGACATTTTGAAAAGCTCGCTTTAATTGCATGATGGAAAACTGCTTAGAGGATGGCAAGAGTGGGTGTGTGTAGACCAATTAGGAAGCTATTGGAATAGTCCAGGGGAGAGATAATGGTGATTTGGATTGGGGTGGAATTGAGAGCAGTGGGCAGATGCTGGAGCTACTTAAGCAGTAAAATCAACAGGACTCAGTGATGATTAGATAATGCCTTGATCAGATTGGGTGATCTGTGAGTGAGAAGGGGGTATCGACGATGAACCTTAGGTTTCTGGCTTGGTCACCTGGAGGGATCGTTGGATTGGAAGCCCTGTGAGGGCAGGAACTCTATTTTGTCTACCTGTGTCCTCAGGCCCTCAAGCAGCAGCTGGCATGTGGTAGACATTCAGTAAGTGTTGGTTGGATGACTTCTGCTGTTGACTCGGTCATGAGCCTGATGAAAATCATGTATTACAATTTTTGGTTCCCTGGTCTGTGTCTTCCACCGAACATCAAGCACTCCTAGAGCTGGCCTACAGACCATTAAATGGCAAAAGGGCTGGACCTCAGATTTAGGTGAACCTGAATTTGAATTCCAGGGACCTACTTAACTGGCTGTGTGATTTTAGGAAAGTTACTTAACTTCCTTGAGCCTAAACATAGTCACCGCTAAAATGGGAGTACAAAGGGTGCTTACCTCATAGGGTTGTCGTACCAATTAAATGAGATAATATAATGAGATAAAAGTGTAAAGCACTAGCCAGTCCAGTTTTTGGACCATGCTTGGTAAGTGCGATGGCCATCTTTAAGAAAACAAGTCATCTGTATCTCTCATCCAGCACCGTGCTGGCTCGCAGAGGTGTGTCGGGGTGATGGGGAGAGGAAACGAGTGAAGGCAGGGATGCTGTTGAAGACTCTGGGGACAGGGCTGGAGATATTGTGGGGAGATTGATGTTCCTTCCACATCCATCCTGTTACTTCCACCTTGTTTTCTAATGTTGTTTCTCGTCAGTTCTGGAGATGAGACTGTTTATGACATGGCCCCTAGGGCACATGGCAGCCACTGGGTGCCCAAGGGAAAGCAGAGCATCTCAGGACTCAGGTGCTTCCATATCTACCTTTGTTTCAGCTTCATCCCAGCTTAGTCACAAAGAAATGTGTGTTCAAAATGGCATCAGGTGATGCTGATCCATATGGAGCCCCCTAAAAACCTCTGCATCCTAATGGTCTTTGCCCCATGATGAATGGCTGGGTACTGACAGGGAGCCCCCAGCTGTGTCTGTTCCCTACTCCTTTCCTCCCTTTAATGACTGAGGAACTAGAGGGCCCCTCAGAGGAGGAGGGGGAGGGGGAGACCAGCTGCTGTCCCCACTGCTGTCCCCACTGCTGTCCTTGTGCATCCTGGCTAGAGAAGGAGGGAGTTTTGTGTCACAGGCATTGAGCAGACCTGAATGCAGACAGGCAGATTTCAAAAGCATGACAGAAAGAGGTGCCACCCACACCTGGGGCATCTGTGGGTACCAAGTAGGTATGTGGGGAGGGGTGTCTACACCTGGGGCCCCTCAAGCCATCTGTCAGCTTAGAGTCAGTCCTCAGGAACACATGGGTGAGGCCAGAAGCCAACTGGTAGACTGTCAGCACTTGGCCAAAACATGGACTTGGGACTTAAAGAGACACCCATTTGCATACACTCCACATGCAGACACACACACACTGACCCTTATAACCTCTGTGGCCCAGAGGCTCACCCGTATCCCCTTGAGGGGAATAGCTGTGGGCAAGCCCTAAATGGGCCTCTTGGTGATAAATGGTGTGTGTGTGTGTATGTGCCTGTGTGTGTGCAGGCACCTTTGCATCATAATAGAGGCCGAATAGTCAATGTCTAGGAAAGACTTCACCTCCAAGTGGTGACAGAAATAGACCAAGTTTCTTTTTAGAGCTTTCTCTAGCTGGTTAGTACATGTGTGTAGGCAGGACCAGGAGGCCCCACTCCCACTGCTTCTCCTGTGGCTAAGGTCCTTTAAGCTTCAGAAGAACAGCAGAGGGAGAGTGGAACAAGCTCCGCCTCTGGCTGGAACCACTGGGTCCTGACAAAATGGTCTGCTGTCCAGGTGCGTCCCATTTCCTTCCAGGGATGTGAAATTGGAAGTCTTGTCCCTTCTCATGCTTTACCTTCTTCCTCCCTTTATGTACCACCCCCCACATTCACCTGGCCGGTTCCTGGTTGTTCCTCCTCATCCAACCCTAGGAAGCCCACAGCACCCTTCTGGTCTGCATATTAGCTAGATGTCCCTCCTCTGTGACCCCTCAGATGTCCTGTACCCCACCCCGATCCAGGCGCTGCAGTTGTGTAATCATGGCTCCTCCTCATTCCACCTGCCCAAACCTGACCAGCCCCTAACCTCAACTTTCAGGAAGTGTCTGCCATTGCTGTAGCCCTGCCTCCGTACCCCTCATCCATCATGATATGTTCATATTTAAATGGTCTTTCCCTCTCACTGTCCTCAGGCTCTAACCGGACTATCATCTTCCAGAGGGTACATTGTGTTGTCTAATCTTAACCCTCCCTCCCTCCCTCCCTTCCTCACTCACTCCCTCCCTCCCTCCCTCCCTCCGCCATCCCTCTCCCTCCCTTTCTTTCTTAAAATACTTCTTGAACTTCTTGTCTTTTATGAGCAGGACACTGGACTAAGCCCTGGGGTTCGGGAGGGTTTCCCAGTCGGGGCTCCTTGGCTCCAGGCAGGGTCTACAGTGGCCAGCCCCTGCAGGGGAGAGGACACTGTCATTGTGGCCTGCCCAGTGTTCTGGCCCCTCCAGGAGGTGGGAGCAGTGCTCATGGGGAAGTTTTAGGAGATGTGGATTCTATTCCCAGGTCACTGACCTCCCTCATGAAGCACAGTCCCCTACCTACAAAACGAGGGGTACTGCAGAAGCTTCCTAGAGCCCCTTCCTGCTCTGACCTCTGTGGTTCCGTGGCGGAAGGCCCACACAAACCCTGTCCTTGCCTTTCCCCTCCCGTAGGCAGAGTGCAGTCCCCATGGCTGACTGCAGGGAGCACCGAGGGGGCTTGGGGCTTCTGTCCCAGCTGTCGTTTCCCTGGGGCCTGAGCTCTTGGCACCACCTCATGGCCTGGTGGCTGAACATGCCTCCTTGCTGAGTATGCTCTGTTTATGACACGAGATGGAGGATAGCTCTTCAGTGGGGCAAGTCTGCACAAACATCCCTTAGCAGGGATGTAAAGTACAGCACAGGGAATACAGTCAATAGCATCGTAAAAACTATGGATCGTTCTGTCTAACCACTATGCTGTACACCTGAAACTAATACAAAATAATATGGAATGTCAACTGTAATTGACAAATTTTAAAAAAGACAAAAAAATCTCTTAGCACAGACAGACACTCCACATAGTTGCTGAATCAAATCACAGAGAGGGAGGAAGGCACAAGTCAGAGTGTGGTAAATTTGGGGCCATCTAGGTCATTCGCACTAGTGGCTTTCAAACTTTTTGACTGGAACCCACAGTAAGAAATAGATTTTACACCACAACCTAGTATGATATGTACAAATACGGAACATACATATAATGGAAATGAAAATATTATGAAACAATATCCTCTCTAAGTACAATGCCTCATTCTATTCTATTCTTTTCTATTCTATTCTATCTGATTCTACCTTTTCGGTCTGGTTCTGTTCTCTTCTATTAAGCATGCTGGTCATGACCTACTGTATTGATTCCATCACCCAGCAATGGGCCATGAACTGCAATTTGATCAACACTGATCTAGAGTGACTGGGCAGATCCGGTATGATGGGTGTAGGGAGCTTCTGTCTGTTCCAATGTGTGTTAGTAAGAGCAGCTTTCCTCCTGGAGCCTCTTCAGGCTGGTGGACCCAGACAGCGAGCATTTCGCTTAGCACAGGCCAGTGACTACAGACCTTTGCCTGTGGACCCTCCTGCCATCGCTGCTCCTGGTACTTCCCTGTGGTGCCCAGGTATTTCTAAGTATGTGAGGGCCCTGGCCTCGCAGCGGTACCCCGGCCCAGGATTGGTGCCTTACACCTTCCCCCATTCTGGCCTGGTGGGTGGTGGCTGTGGCCAGGGCTGCTGGCTGGAGCTGTGTCCCTGATTCAGTCAAAGAGAATCTCCTGGACTGGGTTCCATTCAATCCAAACACTCGTTACTTTCTGTGTCTCATGCCCTGTATTACATTAAGGCTATAGACATGAATAGTTCTTTTCTCAACCAGTGTTCACTGAGCTTCCTCTGAGCACTGGCCTAGAGCTACCCAAGACAATCCAGATGAAGGAGATGCAGTCCTGCTCTCTGGGGGCTGGGGACAGGTATGCATGGGCAAACAGTTAAGTGTGTCCTTGTCAAAGGGAGGCCAAGTCAGACTGTGCCCAGGAATGGAGCCAGGAGGGAGGCTGGTCCTTGTGTGCAGCTGCTCCTATGAGAGTGGGATTTGGGAGAGAGGGAGAAATGAGAATTTGTGACCAAGATTCAGGGAGCACAGCCAGGAAGGGGAGGTGGAGGCTTCAGACCAAAAGGGATGGGGTCAAGGCAGCTCAGTTTTGGGAAGGTGCAGGGCAGGGGTGCAGTGGGCATAAGGGCAGGGCAAGCCCAGGGGAGGAAGCAGGTTTCAGTCCCATTGCCCCTGGCCCTTCGTGGACCCGACCTCTGATCCCTGCTGATCTCACAGGCAGGAGGAATTCTCAGGGTCACATTGTAGGTGTTACAGGATGGGCCAAATAGCCCCATCAGCCCTCTTTCCTCCCTCTCCTCCCTCCACCACTGGGCAGGCCCGGAATCCTATAGGCTCTTCACTCTCTGTCCCAGGAGGGTCGCAGCCAGACCCACTCTCAGGGTGTGTGGTGTCACGTGTGCTGCCCCAGATCCTCTCTAGGCAGGATTTACAGCAGCGGGAGTCATAAACTAAATTTGAGTAACATCTCAAACAGTGGCATCAGCAATAGACTGAGCACTGGAGGCATGGTAATGGCTTTACTTAGGAGCCCTGATTTACAGCATCGCCAGGAAGCCCTGTGGCCCTGCTCTTTGCAGGAGGAGCTTGTAGAGGCTGACCCCACCCCCCACTACTGGCTCCCATCCTTCACCTGACAAATGCAGGAGACACAGAGCAACACTCCCTCACCCCACCCACCATTACTGCACTCCACCCCTCACCATAACCAGCACCTTCACCTCTCCCCATCCTTACTCGCTTATCTGGTTGGATCTGCACCCCAACATATGCTTCTTTCTATGCCCCCATCAATCTTTGCTGCCTTCAAATATTACTCCTGCGGGTTGCCTTCCTATCTGGCTTCCCCCTGCACTTGGCCCTGGGGCTGGCACACCTGTAGGGTGTGCTGCTGTATCCTCTGTTACCCCTGAAGTGCAGCATTGTGGTCACACCGGGCGTTTGGACCCTGCCTGCTGTGGACCGTGATTGAGCAGGTTACAGAACTTCTTCCTGCCTCTTCCTCTTCTGCAGAACTCAGGTGCTCATGCCATTTCCCACCTCACAGTGGGTTTTCTGATAGGACAGAATGCAAGTAAATTTCTAGGATGAGCAGAGTAGGAGCTCTGTGGTCATGGGAGTAGGAGCTATTAATAATAAGAGTAGTAAGAGCTATTATAGTATTACTATAACCATTTTATTATTGTTGTTGAATGATTCTAACATCAGCCTTGCCTCCCCCGATCAGGCCCCAAGCTTGTCCCCATCAGAAGGAAAGCACCATCTCCCAATCCTCTTCCTGCCCCTCCCAGCCTTTCTGGAACCCACTTGCCTCCGATGCTTAGCTCACTGACTGCCTAAACTCCACACCTGCTTCCCACCCCTGCTGCACATCCATTCTTACAATTCCAGATCCTTCGAAGGGTGCAGTAGCCAAGACCTTCCATAATCCAGGGAAAAGAAGTCCTGGTTGTTCCTGCACTGAGCATCCACCAGCTGGTCCAGAAGACAATCAGTATGCTGTCCACTCTGGAGTGATGTAGGCTAGGACATTCATCCTGTTGCCTGGCCCCCAGCCTGCCACTTCTTTCTGGATCCTTGGGGGAGCTGGGCTGTGGAGGTGGGTGTAAGAGCATCCCTCTGGGACATCTGAACAGCTTCCCTTGGGACCCTGACTTACTCAGGCCTGGGAAGATCAGAAATCTCCCCTCAGCTTGACTGCACCTCCTCTCCTCTCCTCTGATCTCTGGCTTGCAGAGTTAGGAGACACATGGCACCCCTCAGGGTCATTACTGCTCACCGCTGCAATCTGTAGCTTTTTTCGGGCAAGTGGGCAAGGGAATCCTTGCCCAAAATATGGAAACCAGGTAACAGCAAAACCACTGGGAATTTGATTAGAAAAGGCTTCTATGCAATGAAGTAACATTATCATCATCAGTACCAATAATAATAATCACTAACATAGCACTTCCTGTGTGCCAAGCATGGTTCTAAAAACTCTGTAAATAGTAACTTGAGCCCCTCACAAGGATTTTATGATAGGTACTGTTCTCATTCCCACTCTATATATGAAGCACAGAAAGGCTAAGTAACTTGCCCAAGGTTACGGTTACGCAGCAGAGCCAGGATCATGGGTGTGTAGGAGCATCTTCAGCGAGATGGTTTGGGTCCCAGCTGTGGCCAGTCTGTTGCCCCAGTTTCTTTCCCTGGGCACACCTCAACCTCATCTTTATTTGCAGATATCCTACTGGGCCCTTAAGGCCTATTCCTGACTACGGGCCTCCATGGTCCATCACTGACCCTCGCCTGGGGGTCTTGTCCCTTGTGGTTCGCTAGGGTGAAGGCCAATAGTGGCAGCCATGGCCCTTTGGCTCATCGTGCTTTTCGCTGTCCTATCCATGCTGTTTCTGAGAGCGAGCCGGGATACCACTGACAAAGCAGCATGTCAGTGCTTTGAGGGCAGGCTGTTTCTGCTTCCTTGGAGCCCTCAAGAGGTCAGACATGAGCTGGGCCCATGGGGACCTCGCCCCCCAGTGAAGGAGGGTCTGATGAATGATGTGGCACCTCTGTCATGAGCTCACGGCTACCTCACCCTAATTCCTTCAGGAGTGCAAGGCTGCAGTCCTGCACAGAATGGGGTGGTAGCATGATGACAGGTGGGCTGTGAGGCATACTGAAGCAGGAGGGGTACCCAGGAGGCACCTGGTCATTGAATGTTGGTTATGATTCTGGTGCCATAGATCAAGCAAAATCGAAGGAAGCCTTGAGCCAGCTTTGTATCTTAGGAGATCTGAATGTCAGTGGCCCTGACCTCAGGAATTCTGGGGGTTGGCCAAATTTGGGTCACTCAGGCAGGGGAAAGATGTCAGAGAAATCACACATTCAGAAGATGGTTCTGGGCATTAGTAGATATGTGTGTGTGTAAGAGAGAGACTGGGTTTAAGTTCCCTCCGCACTACTACCTGTGTGAGTAGTATCCCCCCACCTGCACACTCATCTGGAATAACACCATCCTGAGGATGAGAAGTGTGGCCTCCTCTGAATGACTGCAGTGGTGGAAGTCCCGCAGAGGCAGGGTGTGGGTGAGGGTGGGTGAGAATGATCACACTTTAGTTGTCCCTCTACCTCCCCTCCCCCAGCCCTTTCAGAAGAGCATGTGGCCCCATCCCCTTGTCCTCACTGCCTTGCATCTGCAGCACAGCTTCAAATCACATTAATCCTTTTGGACAGAAGGGCTCTTACCCTGGGATGAGAAGGTCCTGTCAGGGTGTCAGGGCCCAGAGAGAGCCTGTGTTCAGACTGGGCTGTGTCCCTGACCATTCAGCCAGGGCCAATGCAGGGGAGGGAGCCTGGGAGGGTGTGGGAGAGCCTTCCGATATCCGTGGTTCCTTCCAGGCTACACAGACCCTAAGTTAGAGCCACGGGGCTAATTTTAGACCCACCAGCTGGTGGGGCCCTTTCCAGGTGGCTCATGTTGGGGGGGCAGGTGGAGCCTGAGGAAAGCAGGTCAGTGACAGTGAGGGTCACAGTGCCCAGAACATGTTTGATGCAGAGTCTGGAACAGAGTACATTCTCAATGTGTTGTTGTTCGTGTTATCCTGATTTTTATTATGTCTCTTGTTCTTAGGGAGCTCCCAGTCTGAGATGCCATAGCTGTAGGCAATAAAAAAAGAAGTAAAACAATTGTAGTAAAACAATCAAGGCTAGGTAAGAACTGTATAAACAACATGCATGTCAGGGATATGTGTATGTGGGTGAGTGCTCAGTGGTGGGGACATGGAAACAGGGTAGACAGGCCTGGACCAGAATCCCTTGACTCTCATCTATCCAGTGCAAGGAGGCTTCCTGTGAGAGGGAGGCTTCTGAAGCCCTTGGGAGGAGGGGAGAGAAACAGGCTGGGGGAAAAATGAATGAGGGCAAGGATGTGGGGCTAGAATAAAGGATTTATCTCACAATGCCAGGAGCTGCAGACTCCTCCCCCTGCGCCCTGGAGCAGTGGCCTGCAAGGAGGGGCTCTGAGTGGGGACTGCATTTGGCTTTTACCTCCGGATGGGGCTCAGACAGCCTTCAGTGGCTGCCACCCCTCCCTCTGTGATCAATATTCTGAGAAAGGTTTCCTGTGCCCTGCAGGCTTGGTTTCATGTGTGGAGGGAAGAAAAGGCACAGGGTCTTCTCTCCTTAGCAGTGGGTGAGCTCATCTCCGCCTGGCCTCCCCCACACCCAATGTGGAGGAGCAAACTGTGGTGGGGGGCAGCACAGTGCTTCTGCTTGTCCTGGCTTTTCTAAAGCTGGAAAAGACAATACCTTGTGTTCTTAGGGAAAAGAGAATGGGGGAAATTATTTAATCAACTGTAGAGAGAAGGACCGAATTGTGTTAGATGTGAAGAACTCTCCACCAGCATGCAAGGAAAAGGCCTTTTTATATGTTATAATTAATTATACATTATTGAACAGGGCTTTGTTAGAAACAAGATTGTTGGCTTCATCTCCTGCTTTTGCTGTGGAAACCGCTGTGCTCGTAGGTTGATTTACTGTGGGGTGATTTTTAAACCAAGAAACTGGCTGGGGGCAGAGATGAAAGACAGGTGATATGTAGGTGAAAGTCAGGACAAGCCTGGTTTTTCAGAGAGAAGGGGAGGGTGGTGGGGGGTTGGGAAGGGCAAAGACAGGGGTGAGAGGGAGAGAGAGACTAGAAAAAACAGTACAAAGAACAAGCAGTGTCTGAGACTTTGAGCCAATCATCTGAACTCCTGGGACCTCGGTTTGCTCATCTGTACAAGGTGTACCATTTTAGCTTAAGCAGGCAGTGGTTGTATGAAAATGTGATTATGATTTGACAACTAGATTACTCAGCAATCTAAAGCACCAAGCAGTTGTTGGGGCCTCTTTACCTTGAATTGATGTTTTTTTTTTGGGGGGGGGAACAGTTAAGGAGAAGAGTAAAAATAACTACCTGTTTTCTTGGGACCTTCCTGCTTCCAACAGTTTGTCCACCACCACTGTCTCCTGTCTCCTCATTCTCTCTACCTGTCTATCTATGTCTCTCTCCATCCATTCACACCCTCCCCACCCCATTCATCCCCCACCATCCATCCATCCCTCCAGTTCTAGCTTAGTCCTGGGTGTAATCAAGGTAGGCAAGACAGCATTTTGGAAGGCCCCAGGAGAAAAACTCTCAGGAAGGTCTGAGGTGAGCCTATTGGAAAGAGGCCTCCAGAACTCTCCAGAATGGTGGTGATCTGCCTGACTCCCCCATCCACTGACACACTGGCACCCAGACTCTGGGCAGGCTGTTTTTTTGCACACTTCCCCTTTTGCTTCTGTATTCCACAGACCATTTCTCTCCTTCTTAGGAAGCTTGACCCTGGTAAGGAGCCCTGATTCCCAGGTGGTGGTAGTGGAGGGGCAGTGAGTGGAGGAGCTGGGTAGGGGAAGAGGGGAGTTGAGGATGATTCCTTCCCTGAAAAACTTGAAAGGTCTGACGAGAGAAGAAAGGCCTGCGGGAAGGCAGGAGAGAGCCAAGGGCCAATCTGGGTCCCTGAACAACAGTATCTAGGGCCGATGGCGCTCTGTGGCCCAGAGAACTAACTAACTTGTTGAGTAGCTGAGTATATTAATGGAATGATTAAGTGTGGAGTTTTTACTGATTAAGATAAATGAGAATAGAGTAAGAGCACTCCACTATAGAATTATTCTAGCCAAGAAAACCCCATAGTACATGATAGGAGCTGGTTTTATTTATATATTTTTAAAGATACTTAAAGATTGGAAGGATTATTCAAATATAAAAAATTAGGTGCTGAGCTATGGTGATTAGAGTATAAGTGTTTTTCTTTCTTTCCTTTAAAAAAATATTTTAATGATATTGGCTTTATATGATAAAAATGTTTTAAGTGAGAAAGAAAAGAGAAATAGGTTTTGAGACTTTGGCAACCTATATTTTATATTCAAATTATCTAATGTTTTTTGCTTTAAATATATCTCCTTTTACATGGTGGGTGCTTCTCTGGAATTTTACTTTTTCAAGACCCACACGGTTGTGTCTGCTTAGCCACCTCTACAAGAGTGGTCCCCATGCTGGGGACCAGGTGTGAGGCAACGGTTTAGCACAGTGAGCTTTGCTTCTCAAGGTGTGGTCCCTGGACCAGCAGCACAGGCATAGCCCTGGAATCAAATCAGAAATGAAACTTCTTGGACCCTACCCCAGACCTACTAAATTTGAATTAGCTTTTTATCAAGATTCCCAGGTAATTTGTATGTGCATTAAGATTTGAGAGCCACTGTTGTAGAATAGTGTTTCTCAAGCTTGAGCATACCTCAGCCTCACCTGGAGGGCTTAGTTAAAAAGAGGATTGCTGGATCTACTTCAGAGTTCCTGATTCAGGAGGTCTGGGGTGGGGCTCAAGGATGAAACAAAATCATGCGGCCCCCATGTGGAAACAGTGTGGGAATTGGTGTATCCCCCAGCTGTGTAAATGGATTGTTGCACCTGTGTGATGTGGGAGCATCTTGTATTTTCTTTGGCTTCAACTTCCTCATTAGTTAAGAGGGTGGATTGCACTTGATGGACTAGAAGGCTCCTTCTTTCTCCCTCTGATCTTTCTATTTGATTCCACCACATCTGCATGTCAGAGCTGATCAGAGTATTTTTTCATTTGTATAAAACATTCTACTGTTCTTATGCTTAATTCTTCAGTCACCCACGTTGCTAAGTTTACTGCAGTGTACAACCTTTGCATCATGGCCTCTAGCATTCTGTGCTGGAGTCAGTCCTCAATAGCCTCTTCTACCCACATGTTTGGTCATTCCTGTTTGTTTATTCATTAGACACATACTTACCAAATCACTATCTGTGCTCCTGCAGATGGGTTAAGTGCTTTGATGAAATCCAAAGAAGTGAATCAATTGACACATGCACATCATATATTTTAAATAAAATAATAGAAACCCAATTGAAACTAGGTGAAATGTTTGAGGGCATTTACTGGTTCATGCATTTGAAAAGTCGGGCATTTACATAGACTGCAGCAGCAGCCTGAGCAGGCCCTGGGCTCCATTTCTTAATGGCTCTTTGTGTCCTGACCTCTGTGTACTGGCTTTGTCCTCCTCTGCTGGCTTCCTTCTTGGCCTCACTTCTTTATAGCATGTTTTCTTGAAGAAAGTAGGTTTCTGGAGGGCAGAGTCCATGTCTTTGTTGTTCATTACAGTATCCACCATTGCCTACAACAGTGCCTGGCCTGCTGACGGCCTCTGCAATTAATTACCTGTTACTCAGTGCCTTGCCTCTGAGAGTCACTCTCAATGGACTGACTGGGATTACAAGTTCCTCCAGAACCAGTCTTTGTGGCTTGGGTCGTGAACCATCACCAACTTATCTAGTGTCATGCACACGCTCCACCCTGGATTTAGAGAGTGCATCACTTTCTCCAGACCATAAAGGAGGGTCCTCCCAGACAAGAGGTCTTAAAGGGAAATTGGGAGCTTTTATGATGGATCCTTGGAAGGCACTTGCTAGTACTGCATACAATTTCAAGAACACTCCACCTACATACAATATGCCCACCTCCTGAAAGACATTTTGAGGTTTCACCAAGCTACTGCCTACAGCTCTCTGTCCAGAGTCTCCTGGTGCTGTGAGACCTCTTTATCTTTTTTAGATAAAACTGATGTTTCAGGCTCTGATTTGTTAAATGGTAAGTTATCTATGCCTCAACAACCCAATATGTACTAGTGGAGAAAGAATATGAGAAATGCAAAAATTAAAAAAAAAGTCAAACAAACAAAAACATACCCTTCCCATTTGGCAAGTAGTAAAATTAGAAAGCCACCTGAGGTCACTAATCTGTGGTTCATAGCTTTTATTCTGGAAGCGTGTGCCTTCCTTGGTTAGCCAGCTGGGGTGGGATGCTTTCCTTTTCCACTCTCCTCTCCAGACCCCTCTGAGATGGAAATTACAGAGGACTTCTCTTCCGTACCACTTTAGCAGTTGCCTCCTGTTGGATAAGGCTAGGAACTTAGGCATTGCTTTGGGATTTAAGCAATCAAAGGCTGTTGTCAGCTAGACTTGACAAGGTAGGTCTCTCTGAAGATCTTGGATTCTCAGTCTGTTTACTTCCCAGTCAATACCATGTGCCAATAACAGCAGCCAAGAGATATTGCTGAGTCAGTCTGAAGTCTGAGATTGTCTCCTAGCAACAGACCTCCTTTGCTCATTGCCTAGCCCTTAATTTCATCACTTCTGCTTCCATACTGTGTCTCCTGGGGGCCTTTGCTTTGGGATACAGAGGCACCTCTGATCTACTCTTTGTTCATTGGCTACACCTCAGCTGTATCCTTACAACATAAGGAATTGTCCTCATTGTCAGGAGGGGAGTTTATTTCAAGAGATGTTTGCATGTGGTTCAGGGATTCAGACTTTTGTCTGACCCCAATCTTATGTTTCACTGCCACCACCTACCTTTGCCTACATACAACAACACCACTTTTCCATGTCTACCAGGATCTAGGTGACATTAATGTCAGGAATTTGGATAACAGGCCACCAGTGGCAGTGATACTGCTCCTAGAAAAGCCGTATTTCCTTTTTTTCTCTACTCTCAGGGGTCCTCCTTGAATCAAAGATTGCCTTTTAGGACTTTACTTTTTATTGAAGGCCACAAGAAGTAGTCACTGTATTCCAACATCTTAAACTTCTCTTACCTGCCACTGCCTATGAGCACACAGTCAGTCTGCAACCTTGAGGAGCAGGAGGCAGTGGATTAACCACCCTTCATGCTATTATATATCAAGTGTTGCCAACTTGCTAGCTGGAGAGCAACAGCCCTGATGCTTGTCAAGTTGACATCACTGTGCCAATTAGAAAAAGCCTCTCCTTCCTCAAGTCACTTTACTGCCATTTGCTAGAAAGTTGTCTTGTAAAGATAGAAATCTATAATGGCCATGAATGTCTGTGCCCCAGGGTCAGGCAGAGGGTGCAACATCTCTGTTGTTTGGCAGCACATTTCTTTGGTTTGGTGTATGTGCCCTGCCTGACACCGTTGGGCCACATATTTCAGCATCCCACATCTGGTACCAAAGTCTCAATTGCTAGATGCAATTGATTGTAAGTTGACAAAAACCTAATTTGATCTGACTTCTAAAAATGAATGTTATTGGCTTGTGTAACAAGAAAGTTGTGTGGATTTCAGTCATGGATTCCATTTCCCAAATCTCCATGAGGTAGCTTTATCCCCATGGTAGCAAGATGGCTGTGGCAGGTGCAGGCTGCATGTCCAAAGATCAGGCCTTCTAGACAGAGAGTGAACACATTCTCCCAATGATCTTGGGAGGAATCCTGAGTTGCACTCTGATTGGACCTGCTTGGGTTGTGTATTCCTCTCATAACCAACTGTGGCCTCTGGAATTAAATGCACTGATTGAAGGTGGGGAGTGGGGACTTGGGGTCAATTTTCCAGAACCATGTAGCTCCCCAAACCAAAAGCAAAGCCTTTTGGAAAGGGAGCCATACGTGCTCCTGATATAAATATAATGCTAATAATGCTGATGGATATCATTAATTGTCCTGCTATGTGCATTGGATCAAATAACCTATAAGGAAGGTACTACTTTTATCCAAAATTTTACTCCCATGTAAAAGTAGATGAGAAAACTGAAGCTCTTACCAAGTCACATGACTGGTAAGAGAATAAGATTTGCTGCCAGATTTCAATGCTTTCTGGCTTCATCTAATTGAAGGTCAGGGTCCCATCAGGAAACAGATGGCACACTCAGATGTGTTATTTAAAAAGGAACCCTTTGCAAAGGTGCAGACATGGCTATTGGGAAGCCACAGGATTAACTCAATACCACAGGATTCCTAACCCTGGCAGGCTGCTACCAACCCTAAACTAGAAGGGATAAAGGGAGGGATTGTTCCTGAAACCTGAGAGTATGAGCAGTATCATGAAGTCTGCCCAAGAGGAGCTGTCACCTTTGCTTGAAGGTCACACAGCCAGATTAGCAGAGAGAGAGCTGGGTGTGGGGATAAATACAGTCATCCCCCCTCCCATCTCTGGCTGGTCTTCCCATTGGCCTGCCCCAAGCAAAAGGCAGAGAGCATGGGGGCCACTGATGTAGGACACAGGGAGCAGCCTCCTGGGTAGTGATCAAGGTGGGGAAGGCTGGAGAGAGGATCTGGAGGGGAAACAAGGATGCCCAAAACAGGGGCAGTAAGACATAATACTAAACAGTGTATTAGAAAGAAGAGGTATTATGGGGCAGGAGAGTCACCATATTTTTTGGCCATTTACTGCTATTAATCAGGATTTACTTTATTGCCATTTTTTACAACAGAAATACACTCTTAAGTCAATGAAATATAACAGCTGCAGGCTATTGAATGCCTACTTTACCTACTTTATATATGTGATTTCAAATACTCTCAGTAACTCTTGGAAGAAGATAGCATTGTAAGCCTTACTTGACAAATGGGAAACTGAGGCTCAGAGTGGTTAAATAGGTATTGGAAAAGTTGAGAGCCAGAGCTGTGCAGACCAATTGCTTGAATTCAAGTTCTGATTCTACCACTTACTCTTTGACTCTATGCCTGTTACTTTTCCCTTATTTGCCTCAGTTTTTTCATCTGAAAAATGGGGTAATAGTTGTAACTACCTCACAGGAGAGTGAACACATATAAAAAAAATCAACTTGAAACAGTGCTTGGGGCAGAGAAAATGCTCATAAATGTCTGTTCTTCTACTCACTAGGTGGCTCGAGTTATATGGCTTGGAAGCTGCCAAGCTGGGGTTTGGCTCTGACTCCAAAGCCAAAGAATGCCCCCTGCTCTGTATCACAAATGTTGGCCTAGCCAAGGAGGGCACATCATCAGGAGCTCTTCGGGGCTCCCCACCAGTGTCGGCCAGGAGTGGTTAATGGTCTTGGGCCCAGTTACTCATTCCTGACCCTAATGAATCAGGGTCTAGCAAGTTGGGGGTTACTGTGGCTGCAGACAGAATTGGGGGTAGTACCAGGTCATTGGGGTTAATCACTTCCATTCTCCCCAAGGAAGGATGAGTTAGGATACGCAGGGTTTTGCACAGACCCTTTGGAACATGCTGGACCTTTAAGATCAGTAAACACATGACAGCTGCATCCTCAGGTGCAGTCAAGGCCCTGTCTCTCTGTGCTCTCCTGGCCTGCCAGCAATACCACAGTCACCACTGACCGGGCTGCTGTGCAGACCTCCCTTTACCTCCTCTGTCTCAGCCCTGTCTCCCCAGACAAGCTACCATCCTCAAAAACAGACAGAGGAGCTCTCTGGAGCCCATCCCCCCAAGGTCCTGAGGGCAGGCTGAACCCACAGAAGCCGCTGAGCTCCAACCCCTTTGGTGATTGTCTGCACTGAACTATTTTCATTTGCTGAGTAGTTAGTGAACGCTTTCCTGGGCAGGCACGAATCTTAGACCTGAAGATATAACATTGAATGAAAAGTAAGAAAAGAAAAAGAAGTAGTAAAAAATAGTCCCTGTCCTCATGGAGCTCACATTTTAAAATACCTCTTCACTTGTAGGCCAGGGGATGTTTGCAGTCTTTTGGAATTGTGCCAGAGTTACCATTTCAACTTGGGACACTCAGGTTCTGGCCTCACTTCCTCCCTGCCTGCTTTCTGCTCCTCCCTGTGCATTCCTTTCCCTTCTCGTCTTACCTCCTAACTTTTCTTCCCTCCCCTCCCTCTCTTTCCTTTCTCATTATCCTCTTCTTCCCTTCCTCTATCCACCACCTTCCTGACTACCTACACCCACTCCTCCTTGGGCCACTCCTGCTTTTTTCTTCCTGTGACCTCCCTGTTTCTGCCTCCACACCAATGAAGACAGTAACCCACTTAACATTCTCTGGGGGTTGTCCCAGTGCAGGAATGTGGGAGGCAGGGGAATACAAATTATTCAATCAATTTGTCTTCAATGAAGGTAGGTGGTGTTTTCTCCCTTATTTGCCAATGACATCTTGATGTTGCAGCCCAGTGAGCCTGCAGCTGCCTGGCTTTGCGTAATGAACAGGTGAGTGGTCTTTTGGGGCTATAGCACTCCAGTACCCTGCCTTGCCCCCTGACCCCACCTTCATCCATGCTCCCAAACCCCAGGGCCTCCATCACTGTGCAAGTCTCCAAAATGACAAGACAAGGCTCCTTGCTACCTGGTCAATTTCCAAAAGGACAAAATAATAATACAAAATATTATGCATATATTAGGTGGTTGGCTCTGTGCTGAGCACTTAATATGAATTAGTTCATTTGATCCCACAATTTCAGGAGGTAGGCACTCTTTCCCCCAACTTACAATGCAGGCATTCTGACTCAGAGATGAGGAGTGATTTACCCTGCTAGTAAATGGGAGAGCAGGATTTGAATTCAGGATACTGCTTCTAACCACTATCCTATACTGCCCCTACTGCAGTATTTGTTTAGTTAACATTTCCTAACTCATCACAGCTGCAAAGGGTCCTGTTCTCCAATTGCTCTGTCTCCCTTATTATAAAGATGCAGTTTTGGGGTTCAAAGAAGGAAAGCAACTTGCATGTGGTCAACCATGCGACTAGCACTGAGCTAGGACTCACACTCTCTGGCTGGGACCATGTTTTCTGCACCATGGAAATACAGGTTGTCCTTGTTTCTGCTGGAATCAGGGAGCTGGGCCATCCCTTTAAAATGACTTGTTTTTTGAAGAGGAAGAAAGTGGGCTGGTAGGTGGTTGTTGCTCATGCTCTGGTGTGAGCTGGCAATAGTTTTCTTCTCATCTGTCACAGGAGGACATTGGAGCAAATGACTTCACAGTGCTGACATGCTGTGAAGCTGGGGTTTGGGCAAGGGGAGGTGCGGGCTTGCTGACTTCTGTGAACAAGAGTGTGTGTCCCTGCAAAGAAACACAGGATTATATATGGCTGTTTACTCAAAACCACACAGAAATGCTCAGCCACAGGAATGCCTGTGCTGGAGGTTTATTGCAGCTTTGAGTTGATGCTTAAACTGTGTGTGTGTTGGGGAGGAAACCAGTCTAACCAAGTCAGCCTTAGGTGGGACTTTCAGGTCTGGCATTATCGGAGACATGAGACACTCTGCAGATTTCTGATCAGGCAGGTGACTGTGCTTGCAGGGAAGGAGGCTCTCTCTCTTTTCTTTCTCTCAGGTGGTTGGATTGGATAGGCACCTCCAGGTGTGCCCTCATCTGCGAGTCCCCAGATGGCCTGGCATCTCAGGGTGGTGGTGGGTGGGGGTTGACCATGCCAGTCACTGGAAGGAAGCTGGGGGCCAACACAGCAGGATGCTTTCCTAGGATGTGACTATGACAGGGTGGGCATGCCAGGTCCAAATCCCTCTGTGGCTCATGAGCTGAGCATTTAGAACCTGGCTGTAAGCATTTGCTACACTAAGGACAAGGACAAGGGACACTCAATGGCAGCTGGGCATTTCAAAAGGATAAGAAATGAAGAGAATGGGAAGAGGCCAAAGCCCAGGTCACGTCCCTTTTGGCACACCTCTAGGATCTGACTCTTCATTGATACAACAGATACCCATGCAGGGGAAGACCCCAATGCCTGCAGCTACTTCCTGCTTAGGACTTGACCCATAATTATAATCCCTTTCCTTTGATTTTTCTCTGTGAAAACAGCAACATTCCAGCTTGGCTTTGAGCTGAAAAAAAGCATCAGGTAGGGCTTAAGAGATTTATAAACATGGTGAAAAATCACAGGCTAGTTTTCCCACAGCTCATGTCCCTAGGTGAGTGGAAGGAGGAGGAGAAGACAGCTGAGCTCAGAAGATGGGAGTCAGAAGTAGGAGTGGGGAGGATACAGATGTGCAAACACCTGCGTGTGCATGGACCAGAAGCTGAATGGAAGCCAAGAATGTGACTCAGCTGCCAAACACCTAGCTAATCGTCTCTGGTGGCAATGAGAGAGGTATACATACCTGCATGTGTATGTATCATATGCAGGTGCCTGTGGCTTCATCCGAAAAGGATTTATGGGACTGGTGTATACAGAGAAATTAGAATGAGGAGGGCAATTTTCCTTCTGGATTCTGTGCTGATGGGTAGGGACCCAATAAGCCTGGGAAATGTATACTCATTGGAGGGGGGACAGATGTGTGGTCTTATCAGTGTGCCTGATAATGTCTGAAGGTCTGCCACTCATAATTAATTGAGAAAATCCCAGTTTTTGGAGCTGGCAGGGGCTTGAGAAGTCATGAGACCCAATCACTTACTTTGGTAATTATTTGCTGCCCATTTTGCAGATGAATCATCTAAGTGTCAGGATAGGGAACTGGGAGGCAGCAACTGTCCACTTTGTAGCCCTATGTCTACAGCTAGCCTTGGTGTGAGATGCCCTTGGGGAAAACTGTGGATACATGGCTTGGGGACTAACAGCTGTGGCTGCATCCACAGAGACCTAGGGGACTCCTCCCAGGCAGAAAGGGCAGCTGGGGGAGCCCAGCCCTCTGGGGATCTCACATTCTGGATACAGCTAAGAGGCCAAGGTATTAGGGCTGGCTTCACCTGTGGGAAGAAGCAAGGTGTGGTCAGAGTTGGGACAGGCCTAGATACAGAGCTGGATGAGGAGGTCTTTTCAGCATCTTACTTTCTCCAGCCCAGCTCAGAGGCCAAGTTGTATAGCATCCCTTTTGGTAGCGTGGGTAGTAGACATTCTCCTGGTGGGAGAGTAAGGAAGCCACTGCTGGCCCTGGGCTGCTAGCAGCCTGAGGCCAGGGTCCAGTGTCTAGCGGTTCAGTGCTCTGCAGGTACTGCTAGAACACTGTGGAAGTCTTTCCATGGCTCCTGTTACCCTAGAGTGCCTCCCGCCCACTGTCCTACTTCATTGTTCCTCCTAGCCAGCACTGCCTGGGCTGCATCTGAATGATACCTACTGCCACTGCACCTCTCTGGGTTCAGCTTTCCTAATTGGAAAATTCACAGCCGGCATCTCCTGGAAAAACAATCTCCTAGGACCTGAGGAAGCTCATTGCAGGGTGTGGGACTTCCTCCTGGGGTGGTCCTCTCTCATGTTAGAATTGATGAGGGTGCATCTGCAGCAAGCGTCCAGGCCAGAGCAGCAGCCTGCCTGGAAATGGAGTGTGTGTGCACGTCTGTGTGCATGCACATGTATGCACATGGGTGTTTTTACATGTGTGCATGTATGTGTACACACATGCATTTGAGTGACCAGGTCTCTGGATTCATGTCCACATGAGTGCAAATCTGTGCATGGTGGAATCTCTGCAGGTGGCTAGGCGGCTGGAGGGGCATAGTGGATGTGGTATGTTCCCATGTATGGCACTGCCTTGTGTGTGTATGTGTGTGTGTGGCTGCAGGTTTGCTTTTCTGTAGGTATTTGTGTGCCTCTCTGGGTTCCACACACAGGGTGCACTCTGGTTGCCTGACACCCTGCATGCTGCTGCAGTGTCTGATGGGTGCAGTGTCTGATGAGTAGCACAATGGAAATCTCTTAGTGGTCGGAAGCCAACTGTCAAGCATGTGTTTATGGGGGAGGGGGTGCTGGAGGATGGGAGGCTGTGGCTGCCATGTGGCCAAGGCCCATGTTTCAGCAGAGCTGTTTCCCAGCAACCTCTGTAAGGAGACCTTCCCCTTACTCATTGCAGCTGAGACCTGCCACCTATGCCTATGGTAGGTGTGTTGGGGACCTTGCCAGTGAGCTCTGTGTCACCCTGGAGTCTGCCCGACACCTTGAACTTTCTTTCTGTCATCTTTATTCTCTGGGCGTACAGAGGAGGCTCTTGGGAGTTCCCCCATGCCATGAGCACCTCAGTTGTGGCTGCCTCTATCATTGCCCCACCCCCACCACATTCCATCCTGGATCTCAGGAACACCCTTCCCCAGGGCCCTCTCACTTTTTGACACCTCTGGGGAACGGGACCTGTGATGAACAAAGACCTAAGAGAGCTCCCAGATATCCTCCAGGGGATGTGCTCTGCCTGCCTCAGCTATGTGCTTGCCCTTGGGAAAAGGGAAGGTAGGGAGGGCCTGGAACAGATAGATCCTCATGGGGAACTGGAAGTGAATGAATGAATGAACAGGTGTGTCAGGCACACCCACACTGGTGGTCAGGGAGGTGTCACCTGACCCAAGTTGTGCAGGGAGAATATTTGCAGTTCCAGTCTGTGAGCTGGCATTTCTAGGGAGAGTTCAGGCTGGGTAGAACTTTCCCAGGCTGAAGTGGCCACTCATCAGAGGGGCCCTGGGGCCTGCTGCTGGCTGGCCAGGGAAGGGGCCAGGATCGGATGGTCATCCCAGTGACATGGGATGCTGGTGGCAGAATTAGGGCTCACTCTGAGTCTGTGCCAGCTCTGGGTGCACACTGCGGTGCTGCTGCAAAATGAGGGGAGGAAGCAGGCACCCTGCACGCAGCATAGGCCTAGAGCTCACAAGCACCGTCCTCTTCCTGGAAGGAATCTCATTTCCTTCTGATCCCAGTGGCCTCCTGCAGCCTTAGGTAGGTCTGTCCGTTCTGGCCTCAGAGAGAGCTGGGGAAGGACTTTAATTTGCAGACTACTGTTTTCCATCTGGAGAGGTTTACCTCCCTGGGCTCTGTGGACCCCCGACTTGCTCCTGGGCCTCTGGGGGTAGAGGTGTATGTGTGTCCCCAGGGCAGCACACTCTCTCCCTCCAAGACACGAGGGAAAGAAACATAATGCTCTGCAGCAGGTGCAGCCATGCTCTGCATTTCCCTTTCATGACGAAAATACCATTGTGTTTTCTGCTCTCAGCATTACCAAGGCAGAGGCAGCTGGCAGCCCCTCTGGGCAACATCTCCTTTCCCACGCTGCCAGTCACAGCAGAGCCACAAACGAAACCACACAATCCTAAAGCTCTCTGCTGTCTCCTCCTCCCTGGCTGAGGCACCTGAAGAGGGAGATGCTTGGGCCTCTGCGCTGACCAGAGGGAGTAGGTGGAGCCTGCCTGTCTGTTACTAGGGACCCACCAGGAAAAAGAGGCTCAATCTTTACAAAAACTTGGGCTCAAGAAGGAACTGAGGTCCAACCTGCTCATTTTGCATACAGGACACCTGAAGCCAGAGGAGGGATGGGTTCACGCAAGATCCCCCAACAGCTCATAATTGTCAACGCTTGCATAACACTGAGTGTCAGGGACTGTTCTGAACATATATTTGTAATATCACTATCGGGTATGAGGTAGTATTTTCCCAGCACACCTGAGGAGGAAACTGAGATACAGCATATGGGTGCTGATGAAAGTGGGTGCAGTCTGTGGGTGGGCATTTGTACCTGAGGGATAGTCCCTCCCTCAGTGAACCCTGAATGAGAGCTCCTGAGGGCAGGGATTCTACGTTGTACTTTGTTTTGTATCCATGGCTCCTACAATGCACCTGGTCCTTAGTGGGTGCTCAAGAGGTATTTACTGAATAAATGAATGAATTGAAGCTGGACACTCCTCAAAGCTGCTGAGAGTGGCTGCTTTCTCCACGGTGAGAACTCCCTGTCTTTAGTCCTCGGTTTTCCACACAGTTAGTATCGGCTTATGTTGAACCATTTGTCAGTGGCTGTCAGGAAGGGAACATCAAGATGATTGAAGTTGGGGAAATGGTACCTCCGGGGCAGTGTTGACAGGATGGGGATCAGTGACCTCTGAAAAGGGAAGGCAACCTCAGAGCTCTGTTTAGGAAGGCTTGAGCTATCTGTGGCTAACAGCTGTTCTTCAGCCTCTGCCCCCTGAGGTTTGGCCCTGGAGGGGAGACAGGTGGGGGGAGTGGGTTATATCTCACTGGACAGATTTAGGGCTGGGGAGGGGTAAAAGGTGGAGTGCCAGGCTGTCAGCTGCTCTGTGTCACTGGAGATGGAGGAGCCTGGAGAGAGCCACCACAGGGGCACGTGTAGCATGGGAACAGGGTGAGGTATTTGCCTTGGGTGCAGAATTTAAGGGGATGCACAGGTAATTGAGATAAGTCATCTTTTAGTGCAATATTTCTTTAAAAAATAATGCAAGCATTTATAATGCACAAAACAAGACAGGATCTGACACTATGCTTGCATGTCAATCTTGCTCCCCTCCTACTAGCCCCAGTCCTGGGCCTGACATCTGTGTCAGGTATCTCTGAGACTGGGCGGGGGCAAGGGTGGGAGGGCGGGGCTGTCTTGAGGGAATGCAGAGACAGGAGCAGGGCCGGATGTGTCTTTGGAGGCCTCAGAGAGAGCTGTAACCTGGGGGAGATGGGTGGTTAGGGTTTGTGATGGGTGTTATGATCAGAGGTGGTGAGCAGTGACGAGAACAGAGTGGCTGATCTGCCTGCTGCTGGAAAGGAGGGAAAGAGGGCTGTGGGTGTGAAGGTTTCTCTTAAACCAATGAATTGCTCCACCTAATTGGACCTATTGTGTTTATGGTAATTCCTAGTGGAGTGCAACAGTTCTGAGCTAGGGTGGGGGCAGCTTTCTCCTAAGGACTGAACTGTCAGAGGGAAGGCTGTGGGTGGCTGGGGCCATGCACAGGGGAGTGCGCAGTGGAGGCCTGGGCTGCAGGCAAGCCTCTTGCACCTGGGGCTTCCCATCACCCCACCCAGCCTCACTTCTTTCCTTACCTCTTCTCTCACTTCCTCCCCTTCTGCAGAGTACTGAATGCTGAGGTCTCAAATAATTGTTTCTCCTGTTACCCTTTCTTATAATAACAAAGATAGAACTGAAAGAGGCAGCCCTGCCTCTTAGTACCCCATGGAGCAGAGTAGAAGGAGCCAGGGGGTGGAGGTGTCAGCAGTTCCCTCCCTCCACAGTCCTCCAGGCTGAGCAAGGTGAATCTGGAACCACAGGGAAGATGATGGCGCACAGAGGGGGCTCCATGGGCTGCCATGCTCCTGCCTGTCTCTGGGGGGTTCTTAGGCTCTCCTACTGGCAACTGCAGGGTTGAAGGAGTTGAGATTCTCTTGGTATTCTCTTCCAAGTCTTTGGGTACTGGAGAACAGCATCATGCAGTTCTCTGCCCCACAGTGGAGGAGCTGGTGGTCAATGGGGAGGTGAGTTGCCCACTCCCACAGACCACAGACAAGAACCAACCCCATCAGGTGTGGCTCAGAACAGGGGAGAAGTAAAGATGATGGAACCAAATAGGAGGGGCTGGAGTGGTCAGGGATGCTTCCTGGAGGAGGGGGCACTTGAGATGGGCCTTGATTTTAACTCTGATAGAAGCCCCGTCAGTTCCATGGCACTTGCTCCTTGGGAAGTTTCTTGTTTGGGTGCTCATTCTTGGGGCATTTTCTGGACACATTGGATATGACATGGTGGGGGCATGTCTAGAACGTTGTTGTAGTGCCAGGAGTGGGGGGATGTGCACTCAAGGAATTTTTCTACTGGAAGAATATGTGTTCCACAAATTATTTCTGAAGACTGTGTTCAGGTTCCTGCTCTCATGGACCTTACACATCCAGGGTGATGAGCCTCTGCTCTGCACTTTGGATTATGTTAGAAGGTGCTCTAGCACCAGCAGTCTGCAAGGTAGTGAGCTCTTAGTCCCTGGAAGCAACTAAGCATGCAATGAATCTTAGATTCCCTAGGTCCAGAATTCAGTTCTGCCAGTACGAGTTTCATAAACTTTGGTGATTATATAATCTCTCTGTGTCTCAGTTTCCCGTCATCTGGGGAACAGGAAGATGTAATAGGAATACCTAACTCCTAGTGTTGTGAGGTTTAGGAAAGTTTGTACATGTTAAGCCATGAGAACCATGCCTGGCACATGTCAAGTACACAATAAATGGGGTCTTTATACAAACAGCGGTCATTGCTTATGAGTTTATCGCCTAGGGAATTCTCTTTGCCCGGGGACAGGAGGTGAGGTTGAAAGCCTCCAGTCTCCATCTGATCTGAGTCCCTGGCTTCTTAGCCGCCCTCACCTGGCAGGGCTTCTCCTGGTTTCCTGCCCTCTGAGCAGCTGGGCTACAGCCCGGATGGAGCCAGCTCTGCTGCTGCTCCATGGGACAGGCCCCTCTCCCTCTTCCCTGTTCCTCCCTGTGTTTCTGCTGCAGACCCAGGCCCTTCGGTCTCACCACTCAGGTTCTTTTCATTTTCCTGACACAGTGCAGCTGAGGAAAAATCCATTCACATCCGTTATCAGTGTGTTCAGTTCTGAACACACAGAAGGTCACCTTCTGACCTTGGGGAATGGTTAACATGTATGGAATACGGCTCCTAGCTGTCTCTCTGGGGAAGGCAGTGATTCCTCTCTCAGACTAGAAGCTCCCTGAAAGTAGAGGTTATTTCTACTCCCCAGACTGGGGCTCCCCAAGGGCAGAAACATGGCTCCCCTCCAACTGGGCTCCCTCAGAGGGTGGTCCTTGTCTCTTCTCAGACTGGGAGCTCTCCCAGGACCAACCCCCTCCAGCAGAAGCCCAGTGAACCGTCCCAGGTCTCTTGCCTGTGGAGCCTCTGCTTCAAAAGTTGCTGCCTATGACTAGTCACGTGACTAGCTGGCACCTGACCTCAAACGCCTTCCTTTCCATCTTCTCACCTGACTCCTCCATCCTGGGCCTGCACAGTTTCTTCCTAACATCCCAACTTGGGCCAGACCCATCTGCTTCTACATTGCTGAGCCAGCTGCAAAACCAGGTCACCCTCCTTCTCCTTGTCTCTCTCATCCCCTTTCCCTAATCAAATTATTTTTCCTCTGCATTGTGCATGTCAGTCAAAGCTTGGACAGAAGTGGGATCTCTGCAGTCACTGAACCGCAAATATAGTGATAAGATAGGAATAATAAGAGTCTTGATGCAAAATCAGCAAAGTGTCTGCTGATCTTCACCCCTTCCTGCCCCCTTCCTCCCTGCCTGCACTGCACTGCCCTCATACTGGCTGCAGGGCTCAGCACTTAATGGCGGTTTTCAGAGTGGGTCTGCAGGGGCCCAGGAGAGGGTACCTCGCTTACCCTCTCGCCACCTGCCACGGGGGTGATGGGGTGGGAGTGTGGTGGGGACAGGTGGTTAATAGTCACATCAAAGGGAAAGTCTTCTGATTCCAGGTAGTTCCTATCATCTCCCTGGGACACGAGGGCAATGGCAGGGAGAGGACAGGCCCTGCTCCTTCCTCCTCTTTGGAACTTTGGGTTCAGGTCACAGCCTGGCTTTCAGGCTTCCGTACACTCTCTCCCAGCCAGCATTCAGGACACAGCTGCCTGCCTACTTCCTCTGGGTGAACGATCATCATAGCAATGACAATGATAATGACACTAATCACACAGCCTAGTTGTAAATGCTCAGAATGTCTCCCAAAGGGCATTCCCTTCCATCATCTCATCTGACGGACAGGCAGGTGGCTGAGACTCAGAGACATCGAGAGGTTTGTTTGTGATCACACAGCAAGGCAGTGGCACCAAGACCCTTTCCCTCAACCCATCTTGCTTTCTGGGGTGACTTGGAGATCCCAGGCCTGGCCCAGGCTGCCCGAAGGAGGTGGACGAGATGGCGATATGCCATGTGGGCCGTGGAATCAGGCAGACCTGGGCCTGGCTCCGGCCCCAGCCCTGCCTCTCTCTGTGTGGGCCTTAAGTGAGTTACTCCATTGCCCTGAGCCCAAGACACCCATCTGTGAGATATGACAGTGGTACTTCCCTCCCAGGGGTTCTACAGATGTGTGCAGGGCGCCTGGCACTTGGTAAGCCCTCCGTAAGTGGCAGCCTTCTTGGTCTTGTCTGAGAGCTCATTGCTCCTTCCTTGTCCTCTCCAGACCTGGCAAAGTGGCTTATAGCCTGTGTCCAAGGTCCAAAGGAGAGTGACCAGGGAGGGGACATGAAGAAATGAGTCCTGACCTTATTAATAGCAATTCTCAATGCTTACATGTGCCATGCACTGTCCTAAGCTTCTTACATGCACTTTCTTAGCAAATTCTCATAACATCTTTATGAAAACTTAAAATGAATACTTAGATGTAAATAATCACAATTAATCACAAGCCTCATGTGTTTTATTTCTTTTTTTGAAAGGATTAGAAAGTACAATTTTTTTTAACCTAACAAATTGCTATAGTGGTAGCATAGGTTTTTTTCACTCTCTATTTGTGAAAATGTTGGTATGTCTGATTAATCTTCTGAATGAATAAATGTATGTATGTGGACACATACATATGTGAATGCACATTTGCATTTATATTTACAGGCACATACATGGATTTATTACATAATTAAATCAAATGCTATTTTTAATGGATGTTACCTATATTAATTGGGGGAAAAGGAGTAGTGGATAATCTTATTAAAACCATATTTGACTTTGAAATGCAGTCAGAGTTGTTTAGATCATTTATAGACAATTTATTCTTACCTAGTACTGATTTAGAGATCATGAACATTTTGAAGCTTGAGAAATTTCACTGTATTCAGGCAGCCAAATGTTTACCAAGTTTTCTTTCCCCTCTAGCCTCCGCTTGGCTTCTTGCTACCTAAGTGGCATGGCCATGACTTATCAGCCAAGGATGCTGAAGGATTCATAAATACACAGCTTATGTTCAATACAAGTTCAAAGTTAACAAAAAAGTATCTATTATATGAAGGCCACTTTCCAGGAGGGCAAACTGAGGCACAGGGACATTACCCAGTTGGCTTTAGAGCCTGCCCAGCTCACAGTGACTTACCAGCGTCTGCAGGGACAAGGGGACAGAGCTAAGGGACAAGGGGACAGAGCTAACACTGGGCTCCAGGGCTCCCAGCCCCCATGGGTGGTTAGAAAGTGGGTCGCATCACAGGCTCTGCGGTTCAGACAGCCTGGTTCTCCATTTACGGGCTGTGTTACCATAGGCGAGCTACTTAGTCCCTCTGTGCCTTAGTTTTCTCATCTGGACAATGAGGATAATAGATGAAGAACACTTATAGCATGGAAATTAAGTGAGTAGTTAATGTAAAAAACTTAAAGTAGGGCCTGGAGTACTCTAAGTGCTCAGTGAATTTGGCTATTCATCCTATTAGCACAGTGGTATGGGTATAGTTACGCCATGATGCTCCTGCATGTGCCTTGCTTTCTCTCTCCTTCCGTCCTTCCTCAGTCCAGCAATCCACCCTTTTCTCCACAACACACTTTTTACGATTTAGCCACCTGATTTTTCTGCAGGCGCAGTGCTTGTTTGCCAAGTCTCCTCTGTCAGGATATCAGGTCCCTACATCTCGGGGCTTCGTCTGCCCTTTGGTTTTTGTCCACAGAAGGAACATTCTGCCCCCTGCTCCCAGGACATTCGGTGCAGGCTGGCTGACCTGCCGGGTCTGGGAAGTTGTGTCTTGCTTCCCAGGTGAGGGGTAGGAGCGGAGCTTTGCTTTTTCCCAGCGATAGTCAGTAGTTGACAGAAAAGATTACTTGAGGGTTTCTTAAGGAAAAGGAAATCTGGTTGTGTTTGAGCAAGAGAGGAGTAAAGCAGAAAACACCTCACACACACTTTTTAGATCAGGGAACAGGTAAAACAAATTCAGTTAGTACAACAAGTAATACAAAATGCATTTTGATTCTGTACTTTGTCCAGTTAAGGGAAAGAGAAAGAAAGGACGAGGAGATGGAGAAAAGGAGAAAGAGGGTGGAGAGAGGAGAGAGAGAAAACAACATAAGACCCTTCGGGAGAATCGAGTAAACGTCACTGACACCCTAAGAAGCCCTGAGAAGCATCCTCATCTGGTAGGAGTTTAAGACCCTGCCACTAAAGACTGATCAGTCCGTCTCAGTTTTACAACATTTGGCGACCTGTCACCTCTTGGTACTTGATCTGTAGTCCAGGTGAATGAAGCCGAGGACTTGATTAAGTCTCCAGGCTGGTGGTCTTCTCTGTGACCCTCTGCACCCACCTGTCTGCAGGGGCTCGAGATACAGATTTGACAGGGTGCCGCCCTTAATGAGTTCCCAGCCCAGTTGGAGAGGCAGACATGTAAATAACGATTGTAATAAAAGTCAGGCTGCTATAATTACTATAATAAAAGTTCAGATAAAGTGCAGGGAGGAAGGATTAATTAATTCTGCCTGGGAAATCCAGAACTGCTTTGTAGGGAATAACTGATGAGGCATCCTGGTGGGGGCCCTGGGTTTCCCACAGGCAGGATGGGCCGGGAGGGGGCGGTGCTGGTGGGGTGGATTTTGCATTAGACAACCTGGATTTAAGCTCTAACTGTGCTACTGTGTCACCTTTGGGCAGGTGACTTAACCTCTCTGTGCCTGTTTCTTCTATAAGAGAAGAATAACCAGTCCTATCTCATAGGCTATTGCATAAGAGACAAAGCCTGGGACACTGTCTTATAAAATATAAACTGTGAAACAAATGTAAACAGATCACATTGCAGGGGTCATGGCTGCATGGCTGTGATAGGGTGACTGTGACCACCACGTCTGTTATCTCATTGTGAGAATACACTCAGGGTGGCGGCTTGGAGCTGCAGGCTCAGCAGTGTTCACCCACAGTAGGTCCAGCTTTCCTGGCCCTCAGATATACAACTGCCTCAGAGGCCATCTGAGCAGAGTGAGGATCCTTTCTAGTCCTTTGAAAAGCAAAAAGCCAGTTCTTTGGTGGGAGATGGGGAACTTTATGCACCTGTGGCCACTTGGACATCTGAGAGGTATGTATCAGCTTCTGTCCTGCAGCAGCTGGACACAAACTGTAAAGTGGTCACATTAGAATGACTGCATCTTGCCCTGGTGGTGGCCTGTCCGTCCCTCCCAGAACCTTGAGAGTGAATACAAGGTGGCCTTAGTCTTGAGTGAGCATGGCCAACTGCCATGAATGGGAAGCCCATCCCCGCCATCTCTGGGATCTGATGACCCCGAGTAAGACTAGTCTTTGCCTGTTTCAAACTGTTCCCACAGAGGGGAAGAACTTCAGACAAAGGGAATGGCACTCCCAAACACCTGGCACATCATGGGCCCACAGCAATAATTGGGCGGCTCGCACTTACTAGGTGTGTCATGTGCAGCCGTGCCTGCTGTGGATTCACTAGGGGCACCTCAGGAATGGGATCAGAAAGAAAGGTGAGGCCAGAATTCAAACTGGATCATCGCATGTGTGTGGAGCACTGATATGTGCCCAGAGCTGTGTGTATGCTACGCAGAGACACCTGCAGGCAAGGTGTTCATTGATTCCAGCACAGCGACTTTGCTTTAGGCGCCAGAGACTGTAGGATTCTTGCACAGAAAGTAGCACCATAGGTGTGTGTGTTAGGGCATCCTGCTGAGACATGGAGGCTGAGGTGGGGGAGGGTGGCCCGTACAGGCTCATTAGGAGGGACTTGAATGGGTGATAGCACAGACAGGCGATAAGGAGGGCAGAATTAAGGCAATAGCAGTGGGGCTGGAGAGGAAGGTGGAGATTGAAAACCCATTATGTAAGTAGAATGAACAGGACCCAGAGCCCATGGGAAGCAGTCTCATAAACAAAAAAAAACTGGCACAAAGATAAGACAGCCATACACACTGCTTGAAGAGGAGGGAGCAGGAGGGAAGTGTCAAAAACAGCTTCAAGGGCAACTGGAATTCTACTTGCTGGAGGGAGGCTATGTTGGGACAGACACTCAGAAAACTGTCGGGCAGGAGCGACTACAGCTGTCTATGCGTGTCTTCCATGACTGGCAACTCCCTCCAAGTGTCCATGCAGCAGAAATGTGCACAGATGTCCCCGAAAGATGTGTTCGCCGGTGTTCCTGGCTGCACCCAACATTCACAGTAGCCCCAGCCGCACACTGCTCAAGTGCTCAACAGAGGGCAGAGGGGCAAGGACTCAAGGAATGCTGCACAGTATAGCATGAATGGTCAAAAGTTCCATCGCACTCCTGAACATGATCTCCTGACAGTAAGACAAAGGCCAGACGTAAAAGAATATAGAGGGCAGGATTCCACCTACATAAATTACACAAACAGATGAGGTGTCTGTGGTGATAGAAGTCCAAATGGTAGTTACCATGTAGGGGAGGGGCTGGACGGGGGCCAAGGACTTCTAGAGGGCCTGGGATGTCCCATTTCTATATCTGAACATCTGTTTCACGTGTTTATTTTGTGCAAATTCATTGAGCTTATAATATGTGAACTTTTTATATTTCAACAAATTCTTAAAAAATATCCCCCCCCCAAAAAAAAAAAAGGATTATAGTTTGAAGCAACCAGGTCAGGAGTAATGAAGGCTGGGAGCAAAAAGGGAACAGCAGGGGATGATGCAGGAAAGAATTTGGTTTGCACAGGTTGAGTTCAGGGTGGGGAGTCCAGGCAAGTGTGCGTGGTTAGGGTGCTCAGGCCAGGCCAGCATGTAAAGTAGGGGTATGTCACTCCAGGGGACAGGCAGTGAGGAAAATAGCGGAGTGTGAGGTTCTGGGGAACACCAAGGTTTGTGGGTAAGCAGAGGGGGTGATCCTCAAAGGCAGCTGGGACAGGGTGGTCAGAGGGAGAGGATGAGACCCAGGAGGGGAGTGTTGGTCAATAGGGTCCCAGGTTGCAGAGAGGCCAAGCCTATCTTTCTGACCACCACCCCACAGTGTCCTTCACCCCCACTGCCTACCTCCAAGGCTTTTCTTTCCTGGTGAGCTACCATTCAGTCACCTGCCCCTGTTCCAAACCTCACTTCCCCTACCCCTTAACCTGGGCCCTTTTTCACTTTTGGAACTGCTCCGAACCTGGGCTTCACTGTCCTGTGCCTTTGCAATTGACTGTTCCAACCCAAATAAATGAACTTTCCATTCATTCCTGTTACATTTCACCTGCCTGTCTAAGCCAGGGGTCCCCAACCTTTGGGCCGTGGACCGGTACCATTCTGGGTCTGCTAGGAACCAGGCTGCCTAGCAGTAAGTGAACTTGAATGTGATGCTGTGATGTATTTGAATCATCCCTAAACCATCCCCCCCCAACCCTCTCCCTTGGTCTATGGAAAAATTGTCTTCCACGAAACTGGTCCCTGGTACCAAAATGTTGGGGACCATTGGTCTAAGCCACAGAGAAAGGCAGAGAAAGCTGAGCCCCCCCCACTACCCCTCACTGGGCAGGCTTGCATGTTTATGATTGGTGGCCCATAGCCCCCGGTCTAGGTGGGACAGGCAGCTGGGCTCCCAGAGAGAGGGTTTGTCTCTGCTTCAGTTCCTCAATATGGACCACCCCCAGCCTGCTGTCTTCCTGGGCTTACAGCCTACATGTTCCCTGACACATTTACCCACAGTGGCCACAGGTAACTTCTAACCAGGGAAGAAGGGGAAGATTTGCAAGCAAATGAAAATTTGTGCTTTTATTGGGGTATCTACAATACCATATGAAATTAGGAAGTTAAAAAATACGACAAGAATTTCTCAATTTGAGTTATATTAATAGCCATCATTTACTGAAACTTACTGGGCTGAGCATGTACCTATGTGATCTGATTGAATTGCCACATCTACCCTGTTGGGGGGAGATCTGCAATGATTACTCCCACTTTACATCTGGGGAAGTTAAGACACAGAGAAAGTTTACTACCTTGCCCAAAGTGCCTCCACTGGGAAGTGACAAGAGCTGGTACTTGAACCCAGACAGCTCAAACTCTCCACCACCTTTCATGGGACATTACTACTGATATGAACACAGGGAATGGTGGCCGGAAGCTATTCCTAATCTAAATCCATAGACAATCCTCAGGCCATTTATTTTGGGTTGAACATGCACTACTCAACAGCTTGGTAGCAGATTTGTTTCTCTCCTTTATTCCATTTGGTTTAAGCAAATACTAAGATGAGTTACATTTCCCTAAAGCCAACATCCACCAATGGGAAGCAACAGTGTAGATAGGATGGTGGGCAGCTTGGTCCACAAATTTAGGTGGGCAGTGAGATGTCAGTCTTTCTTCAACTGCCATAAGACTGACCCTGGGCCCCGACTCAACTCAACACTGTTACTCGTATGGAGGGAATTTCAGTTCCTATCATGCCGGGGACTTCCCAGTTCCCTATTCAACCTAGGGCTGCACAAAGGTCCTGGGGTCCTTTGAAGGACAAACAATGCTGTTGATTGGCCTCCCACCACTTTCCAGCATCTTCAGAGCTGCTCTGATCTTCCTGCTCCCCTTCAGAACACCTCAAATAATTTCCTCACCAAGTTTAGGCTTTTTTTTTTTTTTCCTTTTTCTAAAAAAGACAACCAGGGCAGTGATCTCAAGCATCTTTTATTTCCCATCCTGAGAACATCCTGAGGATTGGGAAAAAGGAGAGGGGGATAAGGAAAATCAACACAACTTAGTATGACGGTCAGTGGGAATGAAGTAGGGGTATGACAGGTTGGGGGGACAAATGTAGGAGGCTTTCCGGAGAAACCACAGGGAACTGTGGTGAGGATCAGATAATCCAGAGACTCCTTGGAAGGAGGAAAAAAGGAGCGTTAGCCTGAGCCCAGAGCCCTCAGCCTCCAGAGTGAGCCATGCCTCTTGGCTTTGGGGTTCCACCCTGGCTCCCTGTGGATAGCAGCAGCAGGGCAGACAGAAGGCATCTGTTGCATTTCCCCCTCAGAGGGGTGTCAGGAGAAAGTACAGAAGACAGAAGCATGGGCTCTGGGATCTTAGTAAAGAAGGCTTGGATACATGTGGGCTCTCAAAGATGGTCCTTAGGGGAGAGGAACCCCCAGTCTTCAGTGGAAAGAAATAAGGGTGATAGGTAGGGAACATATTTGGGGATGGTTCTCCTCAGCCTCTTTCCGGTCATCCAGCTTAGACATTGACTGATCATGCCTCGGGACAGATCTAGTGCCTGATAGACATGGACTTGAACCTGGCTGTATGTACCCTCTCCTAGATGTGTGATGCTGTGAATGTTGCTTTACCTCCCTGGGTCTGAGTCTGCCAAGGCCCTGGTGTAGAATCAATGTTAGTGGTGGTTAGTCTTTTTTGCAGAGGTGGTTCTGCAAGCGGCGCTCAGAACAGCGTGTGCACACAGCTGACAGGAACAGTGCTGTTATTAAACCAGGAGCATCGTGAGGACTGGGACCTTTGATCCCTCCCTTCCCCACCCCAGGTTTCGTGCTTGTGCCTGTGTGCTCAGTGTCCATGTTTGTTGGAAACTTTTAGCTAGCTCTTGGAAGGCGGTAAAATTCAACACAGAGATGGAGCAGGGGAGAAATCCAGGGGAAACTGTCATGTGTGGTCTTGTTGGCAAAGTTCCAGGGCCAGAGAAAAGCAAGATTGTGTAGGAGGTAACAGCCAGGGCCCCTTGGTGGAAGCCTGGCCATGTAAGAGGACTGTAGGAGAGAGTGGGCTTTCTGGAGGAGGTGAGATGGGTCAACCGTCATGCTGGAAAGTGAGAGGAAAGTATGGCAAAAAAAAGGAGGCACCAGAAGAGCCAAGGGGCAAAAGGTGGGCAGGGAGAATGTGTACATCTCAGTTGCCTCTTCTCATAAAGTTCCAGAGACTTGTATTTCTGTCAGTTTCACATTAACATTTACATAACAAGTAGATTGAGAGATTACATTATTTACATATATATGGAGGCTGGCTGGAACTGGGGATCCTTGTGTCTGTACATGACGTTTTATTGATTAATAAATTAGACTCTTACAGATCAGGCACAAATCAAATCCATCCATTTCAGATACCCATCAGGTGCAAATGGATGTAAATTGGTGGCTTCATTTGCATATGGATAGCAAACCATTTAGTCATCATCTGTCATATGAACCCTTGAGAGACTGTAATTTGCCTTGTGGAGCCAGCTGGCTGCAGGGCCACCCCTGTGCTTTGGGTGACTTCTGAGACTGCGGAGGGGAGCACAGCTCCAGGCAGGGTGAGCACAGGAGTCCTAGATGGAATTCTCCCCCTCCCCAATCACCAGCATGGCTCCCAGTGAAGGCGGAGAAGGGGGGCAGGTGGGACACAAGGCCATTGTCTCATCACAGAAATAGAGTCCAGATGTCCAGAACTGGAGGAAATCCTGAAGCCCATCTACATCAGCTCCTGTATTTCATAGATGATGAGCTGAAGTCCAGAGAGGACTTCAAGAATTGGCTTAGGCAAGTCAATTCTGCCTAAGATCACACAGCAAGGTGGGCACAATGCCAGGACCAGAACCCAGTTCTCTTTACCCCAGGGCAGTACTTTTTCTGTGATTCTATTATAAGACAGAAACAGAGTCTGGAGCCTCAGGAACCCCGGCCCTGACTCTATTTCTTGGAGCAGGGCATGGGAGCGCAGGGTTCAGGAGAAGGAGGAGCTGTTGTTCTCGGGGTGCACCTGTTTCACAAGCCTGTCATGGACTGACTTCAGGGTTGTGGGAGGGCTGCTTGCTCTAGGAAATATTCCCTGCACCTTCCTTCTGAATCTCCAAACTCCTTTAAGGACAGAAAAGGCTTTTCATTACGGAAGAAGAGACAGAGTTTAAAGGCTGCCTGGGGTGGGGGCAAAAGTAAGCCAGAAAGCCTTAGTCCCCTGCCTGGATGAGCCAGGCCACAAGAAAGATGGAAAAGGAACAAAAAGGAGGACACGAGGGGCCAACTTTCACCAACTTCCCCATCAAAGAGAGAAGAGGGCTACAAGTACGTGGGTGGGTGTGCAGCAGGGGGAGGAAGAGCGACTCAGGGCAGAAGGAGGTGGCTCACCCGTGAGATAGTTACCACCGGCCCAGTTACAGGCCAGAGCAGGCATCTAACCGATCTGTCGCGTTGTGAGCCACCTGTTGGAGGCAGGGGGATAGCTGAATTGACTCCAATGGGACTTTTCTTTGTTTTTAAATCTGCTGTATTTGCCATGTTAGGGTATCAAGGTTTGGAGGTGGTTTTATGTTTAAAATCCTCTTTCTCCCATGTGTTAAGAAAATAAGTGAATGGGGACATTGATCCCCTAAGTTTCCTGTACCCCTGTCGTTCATGATTATGAGGAAGATGGTGTGTGATTTTCCTGAAAGTGTGGGAGGTGACACACAGCTTGGGGCCTTCCCAGCCTCTCTTCCAGGATCTGGCAACTCATCTTTCCATGTTGTCTGAGAGAGAAAGTGCCAGGAGCTCATATAAGGGCATGGGTTTGTGCCCCACCTGAGGGACTTGGTGCAGGCATGCGATGGACTACGGCTCTGAGTGCCTTACTTAACTTGACCTGCCCAGCAAGCTTCATTTGCTCACCAGGAAACAGGCCTGACAATAGAATTAGTTCTCATGGGCATGCATGCCAGCGCCTGGTCTTGAGCTGGCACACATTAGATGCTCAGGGTGCTATTGTTAACTGTATCTAATAGTCTTCCTATGCTGGCTTCCGAGGGCTATTGGCAATAAAGTACCTGAAGATGCCAGCATCTTAGAGCACTAAAAACAAGGGGTAAGGGTGTCAACTTAATGACTCGATGTGATCATCCTTTCCCACTTGGAGCAGTAGGGCTGAAGCCCTGGGTTAGGGTGCGGGCTAAGTGCTTGGAAAACCCACTCTTAGTGAATTCAGTGAGTGATGCCATCAAAGGGCTTTCTGAACGTGCAGAACTGGAGGTCAGAGCTGTCAGTGGGCATTCAGAGGGGTTCAAATACACCAGTATGAGCATTTACTGAGTGTCTACTGTACAGGTGGCACTTTCACAGGCATTTATACATTTGTTCACTTTCACCTTCGCACAGACCCCTTACAGGTCGACTTGCCTCAGCTCCACCCCAACTACTAGCATTGAAGTGGGTCCCTGCAGCTTCAGCTGGAAAGGGAGGGAGGTGGGGAGGGCACTTGTCTTAGGAATACATGCAGCCAGGAGCCACCCTGCTTCACCTCTCTGCTCCCTTCCCCACATATTGCTTCTCCAGCTTCACTTGAGGATTGGGTTGAGGCTTGCCTCAGGTGGTGGGCTGGGGCCCTTGGTCTTCTTTTCTGGTGAAAGTGGCTGGACTCTTGGCTTTCTGTTTTCATTGCTTCCTCTGAGTATGGACGCTACCCAGATGCCCACATGACCTTCCCAGCCGCCCTCTTGGCCCAGCCTGACTTGGACCCATGTATGACCCTCTTCTCAGACTGGGTGTTTGGTCCTCAGTTGCCATTTAGTTTTTCCGTGTTTCAATGTGGCTTGCCCCAGCTCCCTGTGCCCCCTCCCCAGCAGAATCTCCCAGTATGCAGTGCAGCTGTCAGCACCACCCACGTCTGGCTCTGTTGTGAGGACCCATCTGCTCTGGAGGCTGCTTGATTTTCCTGCATCTCTACTGGCTAAGTGGCACCATGGGATACCATAAGGTCCTGAGATGCTCCCCAGCCAGCCCATTTCACAGATAGAAACCTAGGCTGTGGGAGAATGGAACACACCCTTTGTCTTAACCCCACAGCTAGGTCAGTCTCCTGGTGGGGCCCTGTTTGGAAAGGGGTGAGGCTTGGCAAGCAGACCCCTGTGAGCTTTCTCCAGCTTCCCCTACCTGGGGAGGCCCCGTCCCTCATCATCAGTGTCTTTATTAGGTTCCATTCGAGGATCTGAGAGTTTGAAGAGAGGAGATGGCCAAGGTGAAGCTGCCCACATATGATTCCTGGTTCTGCGCAGCTGAAGTCCAGACACCTCCTCCACCCCACTCCTTGCCCCAACAACCCCTGACCTCAAAGCCCCTCAAGGGCAGAGTCCCAGAGCATCTTGTTGCTGTTTTGTGGATCTTGAGTGATAATTACATGTATAAAATTTGACAGCTTAAACCGTTTAGGATTAATCGGCACCAACGCACAGAAATGCGCCTTGCCTGTAATTAGTGATTCCCTGGCAAATGCATTTTGCAAAATAGCACTTGATTTTAATAACAGGCTGTTAGTATTAGAACACTGTGTCCATTTCATTTCAAAGTATCAAAGAAGACCCCTCTCTCAGGCCACCCCAAACTCCCTGACTGGCAGGTTCCTTGGGCTCTGAGATCCGAGTTGGGGCCCCTGACACCCTCTGGGAAGGTGTCTTAGCGGTGTCCTCCTTCCTGGCTCTTCTAAGCATCTCCCACCCCCACCCGAATTCCCTCAGGGTGCACCTCAATCTCAGCTGCTGCAGTTAGAGGTGAGAACACAGGCCCTTATCATCAGGGTTCTTCCTCCCCTCCTTCTCTCTTCCCTTCTCCCCACATCTGCACTTGCTCTGCGCTCTGGCTGCCTCCTCTTCTCTCCTCTTTCCCTCTGGCTCTGTGTTCTTGTCTGACTCAAATTCTGCCCCTCTCCAACAACAGGGCCCCCCATCTCTGAAGACCCCGGTGTCTGTCTCCTACCTACCTACCCCTACCCCACACTGTCTCTAATTCTCCCTCCTGGTCTCTGTTTCTGTGCTGGTAGCATGTCAGTCTTCTGACTGCATGTCCCACAACCCTGCCCTCAGAGGATGCTTGAAGGGAGTGGGGCACAGGGCTGGCAGTCCCCTCCCTTAACAAGCATGGCTGAGCTTCTATGGCAGAGGATTGGCAGAGGTGGCAGGGCTCAGGTATGGCAGCTGCCTGCTCCTGGTCCCCTACTGCCCACCTGCTCCAGCATCCAGAGGCCCCTTTCCTTGCTGGTACCTCTGGGTCAGCATAAAGCCATCTTCTTGTCCTTCCTTGAGGGCATGGACAGCCATGGTCAGTAGAGGGTCCTTCCTGGTGGAAATGGGGGAGGGGAAAGGACAAGAAGGCTGAAGTGCCTCTGGGTGGGTCAGACAGATGGCTAGGGGAGGAGTAGGATGGAGGGCTCAAGGAAGGGGGCCCCTGCAATGGGAGCATAATCCCAGCTTGTCTCTTCTCCCCAGAACTGACTCTTTTCCAATTCTCCCAAACCTCCCACCCAGTTGCCCAAGCTGGAGACCAACCCATCATCCTTGACCCCTCCACCCTGCCCCTTCTCCTTGAGACTCTTTCCCAAAGCTTCTTGCTCCTCCTCTGTGCTCCTTCCTCAGCCCCCTTCACTGCTCTATGTCAGAACTGCAGCAGCTCCTCTTGGCTGGATTCCCTGCCTCCCACTAACCAGTCCCTCTCGTGGCTGCCAGATGGTTCTGTTTAACACCAAAGCCAGGTCTCATCACCACACTACTTCAAAGCCTTTGAGGGGTCTCTATCACCTCAATGTAAGGCCTTTGTGGTCCATCTCTGCACTCTGTCCCACACACCCTTTGTATTCCAGGTATGCCAGACTATCCCCAGGACCATTGGACCTTTGAGTGTGCTGTTCCTTCTGCCTGGAATGCCCTTCCCTATGTTTTATACTTTGAAAAGTTCCAGGGCCCAGAACAGTGGTTGGCCATAGTATGTGCTCAATTAGTATTTTTTGACTGAATGATGGATCTTACTCATCATCTAACCTCCTCAAATGCCTCCTCCTCTGGGAAGCCTTTCTTACCTGCACCTAGACTTACCTGATTCTCCTGTATGTTATTAGGCTTCTTTTATGCCTTGCTTTTCCCACCCAGAAAGGAAAAGAAAACAGCCCTGTTGTATTTGTCAGCTATAGCTGAATAACACACCATACTCCAACCCAGTGGTGGAAAACAGCAATGCTAAGCAGGGCTTGACAGGAGAGGCTAGGCTGGAGTAGCTCTGCCTCCATGTCTGGCATCATATTCTTCGTACCACTGGGCTGGCCCAGGCATATTCTTGTCACAGCAGTGGCAGATGCACAAGAAGGCAAGGACAACCCTGAAAGGCCTCTTGAAGCCCTGACTTAGAACTGGCACACATTATTTCACCTTATTCTATTAGCCAGAGCATGTCATATGAACAAATTCAAAGTCAAGGGATGGCTGAGACAATATATTCGCTCCTTTATGGGAGGCACTTCAGTCTCAGAGCAAAGAACATGAATGTGGGGGCTGGGTGGGCAGATTTGAGCCTGTACCAGTGATTGAATCCTGGACACCCTGCCTATGAGTATAGAAAAGTCATTTCACCCCTCTGAACCTCAGGTTCCTTATTTTCTAAGTGTTATTGTAAGAATTAGACTAATTCATTCATTTATTTCCTCAATGCATGTTTCTTGAGCAACTACTTTGTGCCAGACACTGTTCTAAGTACTGAAAATACAGCATTGAACAAAACTGATAATATGTGTAGAACACAGAGTTCCGTGTCTGGCCCTGATAGTGAGCCACCTTCTCTCTCCTTGCCTGCAGCAGTGGCAGCAGTCCCCTGATTCATGCCCATCAGCGGCCCTGTGATCAGGCCCTACTCAGATCTTGGCATCTCCCTGCTGCTCCCTGGAATGCTCAGGGCAGTCACCCTGAAGGTGGTCTCCCTGCTGCTCCCAGGCCCTCCAATTCCATCACTCTGCCCAGAATACTGTCACCCCCCTTCACCTGACTAATTCCTTTTCCTCCCCTGGCCTCAGTTCAGACATCCCTTCTCCTGGGAAGCACTCACCACTGTACATATTATACATAGTAAAGCTTCCAGGGTGAAGGCTGTGTTCTATTCATCTTCAGGTCTTCAGAGCCCAGAATTCAGCAAGCGTGTAAATGGATGAATGAGTGTATCCTAAATTGTCTTATCTGAATTATCTTATCTGTATAGGCATAAGGAGGGGCTGTGTGGGGCCATCAATGAAAGGACACAGGAAATGATGCCAGCTGCCTTTCACTGAGCATTTACTGAGTGCTTTCCCTAGACTGGGCCCGGCATGTAGTGGGACCAAGACCCTGCCTCTGTTAGACATCTGCACCCAGCAGATCATCAAGGAGGACAGCAGTGCATGAGGTGAGAGTATAGGTCAAGAATCAGGCCCAACCCAGATCTGAATCTGGGTGTTTGGCAATTTACTTAGTTTGCTTTGTCTCAGTTTCCACCTCTGAAAAGTAGGGTTATAATAGCACTTGCTTCATAAGGGTGTTGGAAGAATTCATGGAACAAATGTTTATCTGTCACTATGTGCCAGGCACTGGAGAGAGAGTAGGGAACAAAATAAAATCAGTGTGGGATCAAATAAGATGCTTTGTGAAAATGCTTATAGCGCAAGGCTGACTGCATAGCACACATTTAGTGTGTTCACAATTTTTGCCATTGCCATGCTATTGTCAGTTTCTTTATCTATCAAATGGCAACAATTTGATAGATAAAGAAACTGAAGTCCAGAGAGGGTTAGGCATTCACCCAAGGTCACCCAGCAAATTAGGGATGGAACTGAGACTAGACACATGTCTGATGCCTAAGCAGTGCTCTTTGTACTTCACTACCCACTTCTACTTGGAAAGGGGTCAGCTGGGAGATTAGGAATCAGAGAAAAGGGGGCAGGGGGCAGGAGTCAGGGGAAAGTCAGGCCTGAGCTTCCTTCACTCCCCTCTCAGTTCATGTGGACCTAGATTGAGTAATTTAGTTTCTGTTGTCATCGCTCAATTGCCTGCATGAATGGAGCAGAGATAATCCCAAAGTACTGCTAATCCCACAAACCTTTTTCTGCCACATGCACACAGTGCTGTCACGTGTGTGCTGCTGGTGGGTGGGTGTGCAAGGGGAGGCTGCTGATTGACCCCTAATTAGACTTTGTGCAGAGTGATATTAAATGAGGCTGCCTCCTGTGAGTGCACAGGCGCAGGTGAGGGGAGGCATCTGCGTGCGAGGTTCTGGAAGGTGCCAGAGATGAACAGGGGAATGGACAATCCACATGGAACACCAGCTGTGCGGGTGGAAGGAAGCTTAAGAACCTCCTCTGCCCTTGTCTGTATCAGAAAGCAGAGCTCAGCATCCTGCCGGAGTGAAACTCAAATGACACGGCATGACTTTCTGTCTTAATGTGAGATTGGATCAGTGGGAGTGTATGCATTTTAGGAGGGATTTACCATCCTATCCTGAGCTTTCTGTGTCTTACACGACCTGGGTCCTCCACCTCAGAAGCAAGCCTGCATCCCCCTTCATCACAGGTTGGGCTAATGTGGTTTTCACTCCATGATAATGACCTTCTATTTGACACTGAGGTCTTGTGGGCACCATGTGTCAATTCAGTTGAATGGATTTAGGCTGGGATTTTAGGCCCTTGGCAACCTGGGGGTGGGAGTGTGGCAGGAGTGTGAAGTCTTGCAGTTGGGAAGAGAAGAGTGGGGTTGGTTCTCTCATCACAACACCTGATTGACTAAATCCCTTTGTCACAGCAGGGTGGTCCTTTTCAGCAAGTGCTGATTTCTAGGCCTGGAATGGAAGCACTGCACCAGCAGGGAACTTTCTCTTTTCTGGCTCATTCTCAGCTGTATCCCAATCACTCAGCAGAGAGCCTAGTACACAGTAGCCTCACAATAACAAGTAGTTGTGGAAGGAGAGGGAACTCACCACAGATGAGAATGAACTTCTGATCCAAGGGTCCATTTCTGCCCTTTCTCAGATGAGGACCTTCAGAGGTGAAGGTCCCAAGGTGGCAGCAAGCAAGGCTTGGTTTGGGAACTCACTCATCCCTTGCTACTCAGGAGTGTCCCTTCTTCTCCCAGCCTATAATCTTCCAGGAACCTAGTGGCTTGAGTGGGAACAGCCCCTGACCAGCATGAAGGGTGTGTGAGAGACACCTGTGGATGAGAGAGTCCAGGGAGGTCTGGACCAGCAAGTGTCAGCAAGACTAGGGAAAATGGTATGGGGAGAGGGCCTTTGACAGGTAATTTCCTAATTAGAAAAGCAGGTGGCATGGGCAGGTGAGTCCTACAAATTAAATCAGCTGACCCCTTCTCATCTTCCCATAGTGGCATGTGCTGTGCTCCAGATGGCTGCAGTCTGCATCCTCTTTCTAACCCAGCATCTTCTTTCCTATTTCCCTGTGGATATTTTGATCCTTGTGAGGTCTGCTTGGAGACCCTTTCAGACCTGACTTGGTATAAGTGGTTTTGGTGTGAATATGAGCAAGGACTGAGGTTTATTCAGCATCTGTGGGGACCTCCCCAGCCTTAGAAGAACTGGATGGACATGATCGTGCTCCTTCTCTAACACCTGGGAAAACAGAACCCAGATCATGCCACGTCGTGATTCCCAGGGCCTCCAGTCAGGAAGTACCCATGTTGGGTTTCTTAGTTTGGGTTCTCCCTGAAGCGGACCCTGAGACAGGAGTTGAGTGTAAGTAGCTTACCAGGGAGGTTGGCTCAGGAAGGTGGATGGGAGTTCAGTGAAACAGGGCAGCGAACGAATGAAGCCAATAAAGGCTGCATTTTTCGATCACTTTTCCCTGACACCAACTGCAGCTTAATTCTACTGGGGATCCCTGGCACTGAGCAAAGACACAAACCTTAGAATTGCGTCACCTGAGGGCGAGAGAGCTGGAGTACTTATGGCCTACTCCAGTAGGCATTGATGAAGACCACTATCATTAGGGATGGGAGATGCTAATTCCCTGGTACCTTGGGCCTAAAATGTGGGCAGGCAAAGTAGTTTCAGTGCAGAGAAATACTCAGGGAAAATGATGCAAATGTTGGCAGTTGTCATGAAAAGGTCAAGGGCATATGGGCAGAGCATCATCAGCATCTGCTGCACAGGCCTTTGAACTTCGCTGAGTGCAACTCTTGCTTTTTGCACCAAATCCCACTGAACCACACATTCCACTCATTTTTCCCCCTGGAGCTTCTGTTTGCAGGGACCAGATTAGCACACAGTTTCCAACCTGGAGGTCTCTTTACCATGCAGGTGAATGCGGAGATGCCAACCGCAGCGTGCACCTCCCTGGGTCTCCTTCCTCCTTTTCACTCAGAGTGTGTTCCAAAGAAGCAGGCTCATTTTAGCATGTATCTGAGTGAGACCAAATTAGGAAGGTAAGGCTGAAGTAAAAATAAATTACTTAAGCATGCCCAAAATAAATGGCTTTGGATTATCTACTGCTTTGGGTTATGCTGTCCCCATGGAGAGAGACCCTGACTGCTGTGTGTGCCTGTTGCAAATTGAGCAGGCTGGGGGCTGCCACCAAGGAGTTCTAGAAACAGGACCTCTAGCCAGAGACTTGATGGGGAAGAGGCTGTCAAAGGAAAAAGAGATGCACTTTGGGAAATGGGAAATATCTGGCAGTATTTCCCCTGCTCTGCTTCTTCTCCAGGAAGTTCATAGGTATTATGAAGTTGTAGGGAAAGAAATGAGAGTTTTGTGGTGAAGTTAGTTTAAAAATGCTGAAATTGGAATGGAATATGTAAAAATGGAATATTTATATACTGCAGAACTTCTCAGATCCTTACTATGCAAATCAGCATTGTGATTTTCCAAAAAAGGAATATGATCTATATTTACATCTATCTATGCATGCATACACACACAAATGCGGGGGCGGGGGGAGTAGGGTTACCATTGAGTACATGAAACAGTTTATTTTTGTATTATTATTTATTAATTATTGCATTATTTTTCATACAAACAACTATAAACCTACTTTTGCTCCACCCTATGTATAGTATGTATGTACATAAAGCATGTGTGTATTTTATTTTATTTTTTTTTTTGCCCAAACTATTTGGATCGTGTAACCCTGTCTTTCACCTAGAGTTCTTAGGACTTGTGTGAATGTTATTTGGCATTTTCCTAGAGCTCTTTCATTCCCAATTCTCATCAAATCCTATTCAAAACAGAAAACAGGACTGTGTCACTTTCAGCTTCAGATTCTTCAAGGTTCCCCCAGCCTGCTGGATGACGCTTAGGCATTTTTAGCCCAGCCACTGCCCACCTCTCCCATATCCTCTCTGGCAGGACCCCTGCTCCTGGTGGCTCCCTGGGGTGGCCCTGAGCTTTCTGACCCTCCAACCTTTGCCCATATTGTTCCCTCTGTTGAAGAGCCTTCTCTCTAACCCCCTTCTGCTTGTTGAGCTCCTGTTCATGTTCCAACACTTAGCCTGGACATCACTTTTGGGAAGTTTCTTGATTTTGTCACCGTCTTAAGGAGGCCTGCCTGACTACTTTGGCATTGCAAACTCTGCCCCCAGAGCTCCCTGTTCCCCTCCCCTGCTTTATTTTGCTTCTTGACACTCATCTCCTTTGTACAGATTATTTCATTACCTTATCTGTTTTGTTTGTCATTTGTGTCTGTCTCCAGCCTCCAGGATGTTTGCTCCATGAGGGTATGGATTATTGTTGTTGTTGTCCATTTACAGGGCCTAGCACATAGTAGGTGCTCATAAATATTTGTAAGTGTGAGAACATAGTTAAGTACTTCCTCAGATGTCCTGCTTGAATCCCTTACATGCACAACAGTTATTGACTACTTGGGCTTGCAAACAAATCTTTGCCATATTGTCCTGCCTTTCTGGCACACTGACTTCTCCAGGACACCTGCTCTGGGCCTCCCTCTGCATCCCATCAGTTAATAAGACCCTGCTGCTAAGAACATGCTAAACAAATGTCTGCTACAAGCATCAGTCTTGATTTTTAGAAACAGGAAAGTCAGCTCTTCTCCTGGGTGAGCTGGGAGACTTGGATCTTGTGGGCTCCTGACTCTGTCCAGCCCAGGGGCCTCTCTTTTTATTTCTTTAATGTCCTGGCTGACTGTTGTCCCACCACGTGGGGATGCTGGCTACAGTTGGTTTCTTCCTGTACAGAAAGTGGTTTTCCCTCCCAAGGGTTCTCTCCCAAGGGTTCTGCATAAAGGCGGGGCACTGGCATTCTTCCAGTGGGTCTTTCTTGTCCCAATATGGCTCAGAAGGTGGGTTTAGGAAGCTGTGGGGCGCTGGTGAGATCTCAGGAGGGATCCAGCGTCTGCTCTGTTCACTTTTAGAGTGCTGAGCCCATATATGCCCAGGGAGAGAATCCAACAGGGCTGAGCTAAGCCCAGCACCAGGAGGGTGGGGCCTGGCCTGGGACACAGGCAGACCATCTCTGCCATCACAGTGTGTCAAATATACTGAAGGATATGTACGGGGTTCAGAGGATGAACCCCCACTAACCTGGCTTGGGGGATGGGAGAAGCGGAGCACAACAATTGGGAGATTTTGCATATCTATGGCAACTTGGCTAGCTTAATAGTTATATATTAAGAAGCTGTGCAGCTAGGGAGATGGGCGTGACTTTAACTCGTGATGTAGCTGAGGGCTTGCTGCACCTGTGTGAGTGCTTGGAGGTAGTTTGCTCTGCGTCATGGGGCCATGCCTGCCCGAACTAATAATGGCAGCCAGAGAAAGGTTGAAGATATGGGGAGTGGGTAGATGTAGCCCATTGTGGAGGAGTCAGAAATGGGGTTGTGCCGGAAGCTCAGGGCTGGGATTTAAACTAGGCGCGGCAGCCATTCCTGCTCTTGGCCCTGCCGCGGTTGTAGTGAGGGAGGAGGCATGCTGTTTGTAGTCAGGGATTTTTGTCATGCGATTTGAAAGAGCAGTGACAGGGGAGAAGTAAGCAAGCAGTATGTAGTTTATAGTGAGGAAGGAGGCCACGTGGCCTGGACTAGTAAAGAAAGGAATTGTTGCTGCGGTGGTGTCTGCTCTAACAGACTCTGGAGCTGCAGAGGACCTCCTTGCAAGATGCTGTCCTGTTGCACCTGAATTTTACCTGGACTTTTAAGACCTGTGCTTTTCCTGAGTTTCACCATGATCCAGAGAAACATGGCACATGCTTTTCTGGACTATTACACAGAGGCTGATGACCACGTACCCGAGATCCTGAAGGGGAGAGCTGCTGTGTGAGGGTGGCAACTTTGGTACCTCCCAGAGGGACTAGAGAACTGTTTGCACAGCCAGCTTAAGATGAGAAGATGGGAAATCTCTGGGGCTTCCGGTTTGTAGCCTGGTGGGGAGCATGGGAAGTGCTGGGTCTTATGAGAAAATTGGTCTCAGAGCTGAGGTGCTCTAAGCTCTCCCAAGGTTGGAATGTTGTAAATAAAGACCCATTCCTTCCAGCATTAACTGTTGGATCATTCACCAAGGCACCACGTGGATGGGCCCCCATCTACTCAGTAACAGATACATACTACGATATTTCATAGACTAAGACTCCTTTGATTAGAGGACGGACTGTTATTTCTATGTCCCTAAGAAAGAAAGGTGACTGTTGATTAACTGTGACATGGCATTGACTGTAAGATATATTCCAATATTAGAGGTGTTAAAATAAACATCTCAGAATTGATGGAATCCAGTATTGCTATCCATAGGAAGTGGGCACAGTGGGAGGTTAGATAACCACGGGGCACTTGGGGCCGGGGGAGACTGGAGGTCTTGGATCTTGCAGGACAGCACAGAGGTTTGTTCTACTCTCCCCACTGCTAAGGTGTACATGAGAGATCACGTCTCCAGATGGGGGAATGGAGACTATGGTTAGTCTGCACAGGAAACTGTGTGGGGTGGGGGAGTTCTCTGCTTTAATTGTCTGGATCGAATGTCTGGTTTTAGTCAGGATTCTCTTTCCTTAGGAGTTCTGTGCCTCCCAAAATGACTCTTGAATGCCCCTCACCCAACACCCACTTTGCCTATCTCTGTATGTAGCCACTGTCCTTGTCCTTCCCCTGACCTTTTCCCCTCCTTATTCCTTTTCCTTTCTCTCTGTCTCCACCTGTTATTCCTTCTTGCTAATGACAGTGTAATTATTTGAGAGCTACAGCCCTTCTATTTCTCCCTTACAGAAAACCCTGCCTCTGGCTAGAAAGTATTATCATGTTAACACCTTGGTGTATCTTTTCTTCTCCCTCATCCCCTCTTCTCCTCTTCTGGGAACTGGCAATGTCATCACCACCCCACACCTGGTTCTCAGTCACCCATTCAGTGGCTTCTCCCTCTCCAGTTTGTCCCCTGGGCTTCATGAAATACCTGTCATGCTTCCTCTTAGAGATGGGCAGTGCCTCCCTGATCCCCTGGCATCTCACAGATTGAACAGGGCTGAACACCAGCTCTGCAATCACATAGCCTGGGTTTGAGTGCCTGGTGCCGATTCCTAGTTGTATGTCTTAGTGCAAGTTACTAACCTGCCTGCTACCCCCACTTCCTGTGAATAACAATGCCACATTCCATCAATTCTAACATGTTTGTTTTAGCATCTCTAGAATTGGAAACCTCCTTCAATCCATTGCATGTCAAAGTTCAATTAGCAGAGATATTTCTTTCTTGGAGATACCTGAACTAACAGTCCATCTTCTAATCTACAGAGTCTCAGATTTCATGAAATGATGCAGTATCTACTTCAAGGGTTACAAGGATTAAAATGAGCAAACACATGAAATATTCTTAGCACAGTCCCTGGCATGCAGTAGGTGCCCCATAAATGTTATTAGCACAAGAGTGAATTCCATGTGACTTTCACGTCTTCCTCATGGTATCCCCTCATTGTCTCCATAGTGGGCACACCATCTGGCCTCCTGTTTACCCATATTAGCTCTGCCTCTTCTTCCTGCAAAGTAGATTACTGGCCACTCTCTGGCTGCCCTCTCTGATCTGTAGTTAGCTCCACTCCTTCCAGTGTTGACCTAGGTGCTTGCATAGCTTTCCTCTATATCTGCTGTGTAAATCTCATCTTCCCGATGTGTTGTTGTCACACACTCCCTGAACTCTGCCTGCCAGCAACTGGGTATCAGTAGACTATCACGGGGACCACCCAATTGGAAAGAGCATCACTGCCTGCCCTTGGCCTTGCATTCAAGTTCTCAAGCACATTGCCTAGTTTGGTATTCTGGGCATGTGTCTGTTGGGATATTATTGGCTTCATAGGCTAGATGTGAACTCCCTGGGGAAGTGGCCTGATTACCTCACTCATCACTGTGCCCCAGCTCCAAGCCCAAGACCTGGCATGATGTCAGTTCTCAGTAAATGTTCATGGGACCACTGATGGTTTGTTGCCCAACTGAGGGCAGAAGTTTTAGGTGGTGGCTCAGCTTCCTGAAGCCTGAGGGTCACAATCAAAAAATAGACATGGGCTTCAGACTACTGGGGGACTCTTCCATGGGGGATGCTCAGCCTTGCCTGTCTTGATGCTATTCTCATTCAATCTTCACAAGAATTCCTTCATGGTAGATGAGGTAACTGGGCCCTGAGACAACAGATTAGATGTGCTCTAGGAATGTGGCTTTCGAACTTCTTGGACCACATGCCACAGTAATGCAGGCAATTCACATCACAACCCACTGTTCACTTGTGTACACACACGTGTACTCTCACATCTTACTCTGTATAGCACACAGTTTTCTGTGCCATTTTATTCCAATGTCTGTGCTTTCATTGTGTTTTCATGCCAGACATGACCCACTACACTGAGTTCATGACCACAAATGGGGAACATGGCCCCATGTCCCAGAGCTATGGAGTGTGGAAGGTGTCATCAACTCAGGCTTGCTGGAAACAAAGCCTGTGCTCTTTCCAATGAGCAATCCACGCCCCCTGCCCCCAGGAGATCAGGGAAATAAACTCACATGTATGAAGAGAACAAGATTATTCTTGGAAAGCAAGTTGGGAGGTTACACCTGAGCCTGGGAAGGAAGTCCAGTATGTATCATCCCTGCCTGGTTGTTAGGAAGAGAGAGCCCGCTTTGCCTATACTGGGTACTCTAAAAGGTTTCTTGACTGAATGTGAGTGAGAGGGTGAGTGAGGAGTGAGAGTAGCCCCCTTCCCTACATGCCTCCATGCAGGCCCAATAGGTGGAGGAAGAATGTGCCACACTGGTTGCCATGGTTCTTAGGAGGAAACGGATTTCATAGTCTCAGGATGGAAGGAGCCCCAGAGATCGTCTTGCCCAGCTCTGTTACTACATGGATATGGAAATGAGGTCTGCAGAGGAGACCTGGCATGTCTAAGATCATTGCTGCAGTCACTGGCAGAGCCAGAGCTGGGACATGCCATGTGCTGGCTGCCAGGCCAGTGCTGAGATGGTGTGATGAATGGGGAGACTGGAGGCTTTGGGGTCTGGGACATGGTGCTTCTGCCATCACCATCACTATTAGTTATAGCAGCATCTTGGAGCATTCGCAAAGCACTAACTTTATGTGCAGCGTAACTTTAAGTGTCTTACCCATACTATGGGTAAGTCCTTTACTCATGTGAACCCTCACTTTCAAGAGAGGAAAACTGAGGCACAGAGGAATAAAGCAACTTGCTCAAGGTGACCAGCTAGTTCATGGAGCAGGGATTTGAATCTAACTGGGCTCCAAAGCCATGCTGCGGGAAGCTTGGTTGTGGGGAACAGAGCCTCTCTGAGTACAAGGAAAATACCTGGGCCCTCTTGGGTGGATTCCCCTCCCCCACTGCAGATCAGGTCCCTCTGGAGACTCCATACCTCCTAGTAGAGGAGGGGGAGAGAGCACAACGATGCAGCTGAAGTGGGAGGCTGTGGGGTAGGAGATAGGCAGAGAGGGGGCTTTTGTGTGGGGCAGGTCAGGATGGCTGGGCAGGAGGCTGAAGCCTGGCTCTGCCCCTTTCCTGTGCATGTCCTTGGTCAGGACAAACGAGATCTATTAAAATTTATAGAGTGGCATGAGATGCCAGCACTGTGCATGGATAGTCAGATCCAAGTCTTGGAGCAAATGGGAGATCAGTAGCCAGGTAACTTGCCCAAGGTGACCGCTAGTGAAGGGCCATAGCCAAGTTTGGACACCAACTCATCCTGAATCCCAAGCCTCTGCTTGCACCCACATGCAGGTTAATGACCTGCTCCAGGCCTCAGTTTCCTCACCTTTCCAATGGGGAGAAAGGCTTCCACCTTGAGGGCTATTAGAATAGTCTTCAGGTGTCTGGCTCCTAAAAGACTCTCAATGTTTGTTAGCCATTACTCATCTTAATGTCCTCATCGCATCAGAAATCAGAATACCGTATTCTGAGTTGTGGCTTGAGGTTTAATATGATTCAGATAGAATATGAAACCTTTAGGGGCCTGAGCATTTTGTGTGTAGATGATTAAGAATTAAGAATCCACCAGAGGCATGGCCAAAGAGAGACATTGAAACAAAACAAGATGCCACTAGCATTTCTTAGCACTTGCAATGTGCCAGGCACTGGGCTAGACACTTTCTCCTCAAGTCCTTATTTCCTTTTCAAAACAAGTAAGTGACAAGCATCATTCTGCCCAGTTCTCAGATGAGAAAACTAAGGCACAAAAGGTCTCAGGACACTGCCCATATTTAAGAGAGGCCATTTGGCATTGAGGTCAGAGCAGGGACTTACAGGCCCGCACCATCAGCCAACTGTGTTGCTTACCTTCTTCGAGTCTCAGATCCTGAACATGGAGCCTGTCTCAGCAAGTCGTTGTGAACATTAAACGAGATGCTGTGTGTTTGGGGTTTAATGTGTGTCTGACACAGGGCGCGCACACATTAAACAGTGGTAATCAAAAGCCCATCTGTGTTTTGTTAGGGTTCAGAAGACAGGGGAGAAATTCTCTTTACATCTTGAACTAAACCAAAACAATATTAGCCTGGCTGGGGGAATGGTTGGATGCATCAGTGAGCATTCATTAACAGCGCCCCCTGTGTGCGGCGAGTCCAGGCTCTGTTTCCAGCAGAGAGGCTTAGCAGTGCCTCACAGGCATTGAACTCTGGCTCCTGATTCCTTCCAAATCCAGGGTTGAGGATATAGCCTTCCTGCCAACAGGTAGCTGACACAGAGTCATTATCATTTAGACACCATTTCCTGGCTTTTCAATGTCATACTTTGTAAATTAATAGTGGTACTTGATCTGCCTAGTGCTTTGTAATTTCCAGCAATGTTCCCCTTTAAGGTATAAAACTTAAAAATGCTGTAGCCTTTTCCTTTGAGCTTTACATCCCCGCCAGGCAAATTAGGAACAGTTAGTCCCATCTGGCATCTGAGAAAACTAAGGATCACAAGAGTGGAAGTGAGTCCCCCAAATTCTCCAGGCTGGATGCTGGAAGTGTGGGGGCTGGAACTCCGATCCCCTAAAAATGGAATGCTCACCACCCAATCCAGGGCTCCCTCTCAAAAGGAGACATGGCTGACCCCAGCTGTGGGAACAGTGACATCCTGGAAGAGGCATCTTCCAGTAAGACTGGGACAGCGCAGCTACATTTCCAGGCAAACTGTCTGATTTGCTGGGGATATAGGAACATGTCGGGGGGCCTGCCCACATGTTAGCACCTTCGCAGAGACTGGCCCTACCTTACTCGCAACCCCAAACACCAACTGAATGAAATACCAGGTAAGCTTGGAGAATAGTTCTGGGCTCTACTAGTATCCTAGCTTCATAATTTTATTTATAATATTCAGGGTGCAGGTTTGACTCTGGTGCACACTGTTTCTGGGGGTACCCTTTTTAAAAAATAGTTCCATTCATGTTTCAGGCAGCTAGCAGATTTATTCTGGTCAGAACTCTGCCTTCATTTCAAGTTCCTGTACACATTCCTGCATGAAAAGAGAATAAAAATTTATATAGGTGGTTTTGATTCTAATTGGCAATTGGCTGAATAAAACCACGGTGGACTGCCAGGCTCCGGACAGGACAGCTTACCCTCAGGGAGAGGAGGCTGGGTGTCTAGGCCCATTCTGCTGCTGGTGACTTGACTTGTGTGGCCGCAAGTCATGCTTCTGACTACCTCCCGTGTCTGCATGGTGAGGGTCCTGGAGTAAGATACTCTCCAATTTTCCCTCTGACCCTGGTATTTTATAAATGGATACAGTTTCCAGCAGGCCCCTCACTGGGGACCCCTCAGAGCTCAGGTCCAGCCTGCAGGATCCTGGATGTTGCTGTGGGAAACAACTTGGGGCCATTTGCTTCAGTGGTCAGTTGAATGTGACCCTTTAATGTCCGGGTCACATGGGCCCCAGACCCCCTCACATATCTATCTGTGTGGCCTGGGACTCCAGCTTAGCTGACAAACTGGCTGAGACAGCTATGCTGAGGAGGCCTGCCCTAGCGAGTCACAGCTGGGACCCCCCAATCCCTGTTAAAAGGTATGAAATTAAGGCCAAGTGAGGAAGATAGGTCAGCCCTGTGCAAAGTGATGTCCCACAGCCAGCTCCACTGAGCACCACCCTAGAGGGCAGTAGCCCAGCTGCGCTGTGGTTCTAAAATAGTTCCCTGTCAGTCAGAGCCCTGGGGGATGCTGGAGTCTCTCCCTTCTTCCCACCCAGGCAGGGGGAGGCTTTTGTGTGACAACTTCCTGATTTCACATTTTAATTTTCAAAAATGAAATAAATTCTCTCCAGCCGTAGCTGTAATTGACTTTGGAGTTGTGACTTTGTCATGCAAATAGTTATTTGTGGACTTTTAGAAACCTTCCGCTTGGAGTGAAATTATGTACTTAGAGACTTCCGAAGCCATAGATTATTGTCCCAACAGATCCTAATGATTCTCCGGGTGCCATTAGAGTATAACGTGGAAATGCATATTTAGAGGATGATTAAAAAGCAAATGAGCATGCACAGGGGAAATTCCTTGTGGAATGTGATGATTAGACTCATTTCGAGACCATTTTCTCACGTTAGGGATCTCATGAAACAGCCCCCCGCCCCACCCATGCCCCTGGAGGCCCCTCTGACAGGTTATAAACAATCACAGACTCTGGCCTAAAGGAGGAGGAGAGACCCACCTGGGCTGCCTCCTCTTGGAGGGAGTTTGCTGGTCACTTTGCTGCAACCACCAAAGGGATCAGGACTGTCCTCTCCAAAGAGCCAGGTGTATTTTCTACAATGCCCTGCCCCCAATCCAGATCACCTTCACATCACATACCCTGGAACCAGTCCAGTGTGAAACAGCTTTGGCAGCAAGTTCGGGGCTCACATCCAGGTGGGGAGTGCAGGGTCTTTAGTCTTTGGGAGGGTTTGAGACCCCAGTTTCAGACACTGTGCTGCCTCTCAGATGTTGCCAGTGTGCCTTTGGTTATTGTAACTCATACACATGTGAAATGTAGACACTAATATTAAATGTAATCTTGGAAATAAAAGAGCTCTGGAAATTGTAAAGGGCTGAAGAGTGACTCTTGCCATAACTCCTCTGTGCTGTTTCTTGGTCTTGGTGACCAAGAAAGCAAGTACTTTCTGGCTGGGCGCCAGGTTCTTCCCCTGCAGGGTGGCTGTCCATCAACCTCTCTGCCCTGTTTTCTTTTCACTATCGCTGTCCTTAGCTCCAGTCAGTCTCTGTGGGAAGGAGGCTCAGAAGATCCTTCTTACCTAATTTTTATTCCCACTATCATAATGGGTGGTGACCACCCTGATTTCCTCACGAGCCCACTTCTTTAGTGCGACAGTGGTACTTTAGTGTGACCAGAGAATTGGTTAGAGACACACTTTACGGAGCGCTTAATAATATGTGCTGGCACTGTGGTAAGAGCTTGCTATGTTTGATGTCTCATTTAATACTTATGATAGCCCTGTGATTATTCTAACTTACAGATGAAACTAAGGCCCAGAGAAGTTAAGCAACTTGCCCAAGGTCACACAACTATTAAGTGACTGAATCCAGGACCTATCTACAAATTCCAGCTTTTCACTTTTAAAGTTATAGGCCCTCTCATATGGGTTAGATGCAACAACCAGCTCTGGAGTGTGGTCCTTTACAATCTGTCCTGCTGCGTGCATCCAGTCTTTTCTGGGGAAGGCCCTTCCCCCAGCCCCAAGCACGTTCATCTTTGGGCCCGAACTACTTCTTCCCTCCCTTAATCCCACATTCCTCCAGCCACTACCTTTCTTTCTTCAACCCTTGACAAACAACTGAGAATTGGCTCTTTTCTGCCTCCGTCCCAGAATGCCTCCACCATTCTGAATCACCTTTCAGTCCACCTTCCAACAAAATGGCTCTTTCTAGGTCACCAGTGGCCCCCATGTCTCCAAATCCAATGGGCATTTTAAAGTCCTCTTCCCGTTTGACTTCTCAGAAGCCTTGACTCTACTGCCCTCTCCATCCTGCCTGACGTACCTTTTCTCTTCACCTCCGGGACATTCACCGTTCAAGTTCTCCTCCTGAATCTTTGGCTAAGTTTTGGCAGACTTGTTGGTGTTGGGCTGCTCTGCCCTCTCTCTAAGTGATCTCATGCATGCTGACCTTCGTTTCCTATCCACACATGGCTCATCCTGCTAATTTTACAGTATCTTCACTAACACTGTGGGGCTGCAGGCAGTGGGGTCTGTTTCCAGAGGAGGTCACAGCATCTCTGGATGTCCATTGGGCTTAGCACAGGGCCCAGATGAAGAGTCAGGTAGAGCTCAGTGAGGGAACTGATTATAAAACTATCAGTGGGCACGACTTTGGCCCTGGTTTCTTTGGCTCCACTCCCCTGGGCCTAGCCCCCTGATTCCAACAAGGTGTCTGCCCTTACCTGGCCACACTCACGATACTGTATGGCCTCATTTTCCCATGGTGCTGGCCAAGGGGACCCCAAACCAGAGTATGGTGGGCAGAGAGAGACACTGGTACAGGGCTGAGGCCATGTCCTGAAATACTTTGTCCTAGAATCTCCCAAGTTAAATTTTTAATTCAATTATTAAAAGACCAATGCTTATTATAGAAAATTTAGAAAATTCAGGTACATGTAAAAATCACCCATAATCCCATTATCTTAGATAACTTCTATTAACATTTTGTGCTTCCTTCCAGTCTTTTTTAATGGAAATATTATAGATAACATAATAAAGTTATTTTATATATCATATATAACATAAATTATATAAATATGTACAATGATACAATTTAAATTATTTTTAGATTATGTTTTATATATATAGAGAGAGAAAGAGACTAATTTTACTTTTGTCACTTAACATTTTATGGTGTTTGTTTTCCAATGCCATTAAACTTCTTTAAAAACATTGTCCCTGTATTATCAATAATTTCTTTTCTAATCAATGGAGTAGTTTTTGCTCAAAGCAGAAAATGCGAATAAACACAGAAATGTACAAAAGGAGAAACAACCATTGCCTGTAGTTCACATGGTCAAGAATGATTCAGCTGACATTTTGGTGCATGTCCATGCCAAACCTTCTCTTTCCAAAGCTGCAGTGTTAAGTTTGGTAATGTTGGGCGACCATAGTTTCAGGGCCTGCAGTTTTTCTTCAGAATATTGGTGAATATTTTTGCACTTGTCCTGTTCACAATAGCTGCAGCCCAGGGCACTGTCTGGATTACTCACCTGATGCCTGATGGGCAGACCTCAAAGGTCCTTCCATTTTTATGTCATTATAAACAGCATGGCGATTAACAGCCTTCTATGAAAACCTTTGTGTACAGCTGTGATTATTTTCTGGTACATTGCTGCCTTTACTCCTTTCTGGAACATTAAAGGAAGAGGCTTATTGGAAAGGTGTGGGCAGACTTGACAGAATCAACAGGGTGTGAGGCCCCCAAAGAATAGCCATGCTGGGTATCTATAAGCTACCTGCCTCCGGCCTGAAGTGGTAAGGACAGGAAACACAAGTGAGACGCTGAGGCCAGGGGCAGTGCGGGCAGAAATACCTGACCTCACTCTCCTCCTCCCTCTGGCCTGCTGGTGCATCCCATTGGCCAAACCCAATTGGAAGCGAGAAGACAAAGAGTCCTGGGGGATGTGGTCCACTGAGGCTGGCAGCCTCCTGGAGTGCAGAGCTAGGGGAGGAAGGCTGCGCAGAGGATCTGGAGGGGCCAGCAGCATAGTTAGCACAGTGGTGACCCCTGTGCCCTGTGAGGGCACCTGTAGAGCTAGGGGGCTTTCCCTTCTGTCCATCCACAGGCAGGGAGCCGGCTGCCACTCATCTGTCTGGAGAGCCTTCAGGGTTAAGGATAGGAGGCTGACAAGAGCCAACAATCTGAGGGCTCACCAGGACCTCCTCTGAGTGAAATATATGCAGTTGTCTAATATATAATATTAAGTGCTATTGTTTTTCCCACTTTATAAATGAGGAAACTGAGGCATAGAGAGGTTAAAAACATCTTGTTCCCACAGCTAGTAGAGGCAGATCTGGGATCTGAACCTGGGTCAGTGGCTCCAAATCCGCCCCCTGGGACCACTTTGGAGTCAGCAGGTCCCTCATCTCAGTCAAGGATCAGTAGAAGTCCCAGCATATGGACTTCCTCTCTGCCTACTCTTTCTGCTACCACTCCCTTCACTGGGGACAAAAGGGAAACTGCACACTCCCCACAAGCTGAAAGGGAGCCCTGCAAAGCCCTAAATCTACCCCAGTTGTATTTTCTCTCCATCCCTCAGAAAATAAAAATTGCTGAGTGCCTGCTATTTTCCCCGAGTCTACGTAGCAGAAATCTTCTCCTGGGCTCTGACCCTGGAAGTCAGCTTTCTGCCCAAAGCACATTTTTACAGCCAAGTTATTTCTGATTCTTTAAAAGCAAAATCAGAAGCAAAAAAAAAAAAAAAAAAAAAAAGTCTGGAAGGACTGGGCTCTGTTGTAATGTAATGTCTCAGCAAAAATCCCCAGCCGCTGGGCCCACGCTTGGCTCTTGTCGTGACCGCAGGAGGCTGGGAGATGTCTTGAGCAGTATGTGGGGAGCTCAAGGCTACAGGCAGCCCCTGATACTTGAATTATTCCAGGAATATAATAGAGTGGAGTGAAGGCGATGTGATATTGAAAGGAGAGGAACACATAGCCAGGCAGACGAATGGACAATTTACAGATCTGACTTTGAACTTGGGTGGGCCTCACTCTTCATTCTAAGTGAGATGCTTACTCAGGTATCATGAAAATGCTGTGACTTTGGATTTGTATCTAAAATCACTAAGAGCTGTGTATGTGCATATGTGTGTGCATGGGTGCGTGGCACATGTGAAGTTATTAGGCTTGTGAGTGTGCCTTAGTGAGTCTACTGTGAGGGTAAAGCCATGTTGGTCCCACTCACCTGTATATCTCCCCCAGGTGTGCTTCCTGGAGCGTGAGAAAAGATGTAAGTACAGTCAGAGACATGGTCAGCTACCGCAAACATACATTAGAGAAATATCTAGAAATACATTCATAAATATGTCAGGATCCTCTTTTGGAAGTCTGGCCTCTCAGCTCATGGCCCTGGCATGTCTAGATTAGGGTCTTAATTGTAGACCCTTTAGCCACAAATGCAGCTTAGATTCAATTATTAGGAAGGACTTACAGGCAGAAGACTGAACTTTTTGTTAAAGACACTCATTACTTACCTCCGTAGCAGTGACAGACCCTTCCAGCTGTCTTGCATCTCCCTTTTACACTTCCAATGTCATTTCCCCCAATTCAGTCTCTCCAGACTTCCCTGCCAGTGATGGAGCCTTTAGTGTAGACACAGGTCTGTAGACACGTTGACATCAGTCACTGTTCCTTCCAGACGGTCTGGACCTTACCCCCTCACCTTCTCCCCCAAGTTTTCACCCTGCCTTCCCATGCCCCTTGCCAGTCCAGCTGGCACCCTGGTAAATGATTCTGTCCTTGCTCAAGGTCAACTCCATCTCAAAACTGCTCCCCAACAGTAAGAATGATAAATGGCTGTTGTGGCCAGAGACTGGGGAGGTGACATTTCTCTAGCCTTCTAAGAATCCCCTGTGTGCCTGCTGTTGTTGTCCCAAACTTGTTTTTTTTTTAAATCATCCTTGCTACCTGGGGAGCCCAAGGCCCTGTCTGCAAAGGCTATGCATCAATCCTGGGGAGACAGGAAGGTGGGTGGATGGTGGGGTATATGATATGGAAATTCTAGGGCATCTACAGTATAGTCTGCCTTCAAGCAGACAAGGAAACTGAGGACACTCAGACGCTCAGCTTCCTTTTCTCTCTTTGTCCTATTGTAAGTCATTTTTTCTGTTTCCCAGTTTCTCATAGACACGATGTCACCGTTCATCATCTGTATTGCAAGGGATTTGTTAGATGCTAGTGTGGTAATGGGTGACTCCCAGAAAAGGAGAAAATAGAGTGCTCAGACAACTCCTGCTGGTAAGCAAAGCCAGGAGACTGGCTGGGGACAGGTATCTGGGTGGGATGGAGGGAAAACTCAGAAAACAGAGACTGAGGACTGGGAGAAAAGACCAGGAGAGATGTTTGGAGTAACAGGGATTGAGAAGGCCAACAGCGTGGGACCAGCTGGCCTGGAGGAGATGCTGGAAGAGAGGGGTGCAGGGGTCCTCCGTGGAGGAGGATGGGGGACTGATCTGTTGGTGAGGGTCAGGGTTAAGGACATGCTGAAGGGGCTTTAAGGCTGGGACAAGGGGCAGAGGTAATGGTAAAAATAAAAGATAAACAGACTTCTGAGCAAGATGGACTAGTGGGAATGGCACCAGAAGGCTCCCACTTTGAGATGCTGTACATTCCTCTTCTCTTGGTTGCAAACCCCTTTCTGCAGAGCTGGGTAAAGGCTGATGCATCTGCTTGGTACTTTATAGTTTGCAAAGCTCTCTCACATTCAATAATCTTATACCAGCCCTGGAGGCACATCAGGTATTAGAACTCTTACAATTAGAGATGAGGAAGTGTGGAGTGATTTATTGGCTTCTCAAGTCCAATCATCAAGAAACTGATGATCTAGGACAATTAGTCAAACCTACCAAATAAGCACCTACTGTGTGCTGGGTGCTTTTTAGGTTCTAGGATTAGAGTCAGGAACCATATAAAGGGAAGTCATGATCACACATAAACCATCAGTAAGATGCTTCTCAGTACATATAAAGAAGATAAAATAGGTTAGTGTGAGGTGGTGGCAGGGCTTAGGGATGGGGCCCTTTGACCAGAGTGGTCAGGGGAGGACTCTCTGAGGAGATGACACATAAAATGAGATCTGAATGATGAGGGGAAAGCTGGCAAAGACTAAGTGAAGGGATGATAAGTGCAGAGAACTCAAGACTGGAATGGGTTGCAGCCAGGGTGTCTAGAGCTTGCTGACCAAGGCAAGGCTGAGGGAAGATAAGGCTGGAGGGGTGGGCAGGGCTGATCCTTGCAGGACCTGCAAGCTGCAGTGAGGACCGTGATGGAGCAGCAGCCTCTGAAAGGTTTGAAAACAATTGACTCTCCTGACCTGATTCTGATTCAGACAGATCCCTCTGGCTGCTCTGTGGAGGACAGAATTAGAGGGAGGAGATGAATTAGAAGATGAATTTGTGGTCCAGGTGAGAGAGGATATTGATTGGAGCCAGAGAGTAGCAGTGGAGATGTGAGAAGGGACAGAATTTGGGATCTTGGAGGTAGAACCCACAAGACTTAGTAATGGTTGGGACACTTGGTGTGAAGAAATGAGAGGAATCAAGAGCAGCTGGATGGGTGGACAGTGAGGCATTTTGGAAATGGGAGAGGTTCCCAGGAGGGCAGATTTGGACTGAGAGGAGGGAATTAATTGTCCTTTTTGGTTCAAGATGCTTCCATGGATCCCAAGTGAAGATGGCAAGTTGGTAGAAGGGTGTGCAATTCTGGCAGAGTTCAATGGAAAGGTGTGTAAAATTTCAAAAGTTTTCATCAAGCAGAAGGATATGACTAGATATGATCATCTGGGAAGAGAGTGTAGACACAGGAGAGAAGAAAGCTGAGGACAGAGCCTGGGGCAATATGTTGACAGAGTTCTAAGAGCTGGCAAAGGAGCTGAGAAGTAGCAGCATGTGAGAATGGGGGTAAACCAAGGAGAAGGAGACAGGGTCAAGAGTGTTAAATGCCATGAAGAGGTCAGGTTAGGAGAAAACAGAAAATTGGCTGTGGGCTTTGAGATGTTGGGAAGTCATTGGCGACCTTGACCGGAGCTTTTTCTACAGATATGAAAGCCAAAGTTGAAGAGCGGTGGGCATGGAGGGTGAGGCAGCAGAGAGAGTACTAACTAGCAGATCTTTTGCTGGGACAGGTCAAGGAAACAGAGGGGTTGAAAGGCAATGTGAGATCAAGGAAAACTTTTTATTCTTTGAAGATGTGAACTAGTGAGACATATTTGTCGATGGGAATAGTTCAAGGAGAGAGACAGTGAAGATGCAGGGCACACAGGGGGTCATTGCAGGAGAAGTGTTTGAGAAGATGAGACCAGATGGGGTCCTGTTCACAAGTAGAGGGCTTGGTCCTAAAAACAGTAAGGAATTTTTCTCCATTTGAACAGGAAGGAAGGCAGAAAATGAGGATGCGAGCAGGTGGATGAACTAGGGGTAGGAAGAAGAGACAGGTCTCTGATTTTGTTCATTTCCCTATGAAGTATTAATATGTATCAAAGTTGTTATCTGGTGAGGGGGGCAAGCAGATAAAATGGTAATTTGGGAAATGAGAGAAATTTTTGAAATAATTTTCTCAGAGAGTTGGAAACTATAAGTACTAGGAAAGTGCAGAAACATTAGCTGGCAGAGTTCAAAGGTATGCCCATCATAAATCTGAACCAGTCAGCATGGTGGTGTGATAGCCTCTGGTGGGTCTTAGATAGCAGTCAGCTGATGGAATGCAGGTGCCAAGCCGATGGTTGGGTTTAACCAGGATTGAGATTTTTCTAGATGAGAATGAAGAGGGAGACTGGACCAAGGATGTCAAGAGTTCTAGGAAAAGGATGGTTTTTTGGCTAGTCCATGAAATCTGGGCTGAGTAATGAAGAGAAAAAGAATGGTATCTGTCAATAGTAAATAAGGTAAATGGAATGGGGGGGGTGGGTTTCAGTAAGTGAGAGGATTGTTAGCATTGGAGTACTAGAGTTCTGTAGGGCATGGAAGTCAGACAAAGTGGATGCTTAACATCCAGAATGCAGCCCTGGTCAGGTGGCTCAGTTGGTTGGAGCATTGTCCTGTTCACCAAAAGTTTGCGGGTTCAATTCCCTGTCAGGGCACATACCAAGTTTGCAGGTTCAACTCCTGATTGAGGCATATACAGGAGGCAGATAATTGATGTTTTTCTCTTACACTGATGTTTCTCTTTCTCTCTCTCTCTCTCTCTTTCTGTATCTCTCCCTTCCTCTGTCTTTAAAGTCAATAAACATATTCTTGGGTGAGGATTAAAAAAAAAGAATTCAGAGGTGTGGTAGTAACTAGTGAGGATGAGGCCAAGGGTATGTCTGTGTGTGAAAAGTTGAGAAAAAGAGCGGGAAACATCTTTGGTGCTCAGGTGGGGGTCAGTGAAGGGACAGGCCAGGTGTTGACTGGATAACCTGCAGGATACCAAGGATGTTGTGAATGGTGGCAGGAAGAGTGGTGGAAAGAGACAGAGAGATAGTGAGCCAAGTTCTGAAGCCATCAATTGGTGACTAATCTTTAATTCTTGGAATTTCAACATCATCTAGTGAAGTGGTTTTGAAACAATTTGGAAGAGTCTCCTGTTTAAGCATTTTGAAGCATTTTGAAGAAGTTTGAACAAACAGCAGTAGTGAAAGCATAGCTACTGTCAGAAATGGTGCTGGGGGAAACTGAGCCCCTTATTCTCTACTCTGAGGGGCCTTGTGAGGGCTCCACAGCACTTTCCATGGCACATAGCTAGAAAACCACTGATTGAATCCAATGCCCCTTATTTTACATTATGAGGAACAAGAGTGCTCCTTCTCCAAGGTCATCCTGGTTGTTAGGACAGAGACAGGAATGGATCCTGGGCCTCATCACTACTCCAAACCTGCTTTCCCATTCCGTATTGTGTCCCCTAACCTTCCTAACACTCCACGTTGCAAATGCAGGGCTGACCAGAGCATTAGCAGGGAGCTCCTCTCCAGCCCATCTCAAGGGAGGTCCATTTCATTCTGTCTGGCCTTTCTCAGAACTGCAGGACAACACTGTCCTGTCCTTAAAGAAGGCTAGGCTCAGGCAAAAGCTATGCCGGATGGCTGAGGGACTGACCCAGCCATAGGGGCTGCCCTTGTGGGGCCAGATCAATATTTAAGTGTAACTGCAACCTGGGACTTGGCCATGGCTGGGCTCCTAGAGCCTTGGCTAGATTTGGGTGAGCCAGGATCAACCCACAGGCTGGAAGTCAGTACCCAAGGGTGAGGTCCACATCCAGCTAAGTAGACTGTCCAAGTAAGACATCAGGATGGTAGAGAGGCAGAAGTGAGCTGCAAGGCCGTGGGACAGAAACCAGACTCCAAGAGATGGCAAGGAAGGTGCAGGGCAGGACTATGAATGGGGGAGCACATCCACTCCAGTAGGTTAGGGGTGTGGAGGCAGAGGACAGTGCTCAGAGCCAGCTGATCATCCTTTCATGGTTTTGAACCATCTGCTTGTGTATAGGTGAACCCCACCTGCCTGGGATGTAGAAAATAGTGTCTGTACCCCTTGGAAGGGGCTCTTAATGGTTTAACAGCTTTCATCCAAACAAGGTAGAGTTCAACACAGACTCCATGTATAGTGGAGTTCAGGGAACTGGAGAACCAGGAAGGGAAACTGAGGTAGAGGGCCAGGGTGCACTGGCAGGCTCAGGGAGCATCTATATAGGGATACCCTTCCTATCTGTGACCCCAGTGCACAGAGGACTCCAGGATTTCCCTCAGTCCTGAAGCCCGTGCCCCCACATCAGCATGGCTCAGCTTGCTACTTGTCCTCTCCTAGGAAGACCCTTCCCCGATCACCTTGTCTAGAAGAGCCCCATGCATTATTTCTTCATTCCTCTCCATTAACCTGCTTTATGGTTCCGTGAAGCACTTATTACTATCTGACATTAGAGAATATATGTGTTTACATGTTATTGTCCACCTTCTACACTAGCACTAGACTAGAAGAGCCCCCATGACAGGGACTTTGGTTTCCCCATTTGTTTGGATCCTGGGACAAAGGGACAGCTTGACAGTGAATTGCAAGGGTGCCCGGTGGCCCCTGCCCTCTCCTGCTTCTCTGTCACGAAGGGCACAGTTGAATTGCAGGTGCTCCTTTTGATACAGAAACAAACCCCTGCCCTGGAGTCTTTTGTTCTATGGTTCTTCTTTGTCTGCCACCAGTAGGAATTGTGGCTCTCAATGTCAGAGTTTGGTAAAAAGGAAAGGAAGTATTTAATTAAAAGGTACACAGGTTTAGAATAATCCAGAATTCTATTAAATCTGACTCCCTTTAGAAATAAAGATACACCCACAAACACACAGCCCTGCCTTCCCCCCTTTGCCCAGTCAGGCCAGTCTCAGAACATGCCAGTCAGAAGTACCACCTTCCAGAAGTAAAAAACCCTAAGTCCACAACTCACTTCTCTGCGTTCCTCCCGGTAATCTGTGCTTGGCTGGGCAGGTCTCCCACGGTTCTCAGCAGCATCAGCTGTGTCATCACAACCTCCAGTTCTTAAACCAGAACCATGTGGCACCTCCTCATGGCCCACCAGCAACAGTCTTTTCACACCCTTTTTTCCTGCATGGTCTGGCCAAGGGCCACATTGTCCCCCATTGTCCCCCATAGTCCTGCATTGTCCCCATCCCACATGGTGGCCCACGTTTTTGTTTAAATCTCAGCCTGGAACCTCCTCCACAACCCCATTTCCTACTCCTCCCACAGTCAGCTACACCTGTTAGCATCCCCATATTCTCTGCCTTTCTTGGCTGCCATAGTTAGTCCTGGCAGGTGTGGCCCCATGGTGTGGAGCGAACCATCTCCCAGCTCTTGCTCAGGCACTGTAATGGGGGGCCACAGGGGAGGGTGGTGGAGGGGAGCTGCCTCCCAGCTACATCATGGGTCAGAGTCACGTGCATCTCATTGGCCCAGGCAGATTATGAAGCTAGCCAGCTGTTATTGATATGCAAAATGACTCTCAATCCCTGTGCTGCTGCTTTTCCCAGCCTCGCAAGATAGGCTTGTATGGGGGTGACTGGGGCCCTCAGCCTGCACCCTGCTCTGAACGTCATTCCACACCCGTTACACTTTGAATGCTTCAGGCTCTGGAGCTAGTGTTACAGAACAGACTTGTGGGGGAGTGAACAATATACCAAAAGGACCCCCCTTTTTTCTCTGGGTGTTCCCCCCGTCGTACTAGGTTCACTTCACCCGCCGCCAGAGGAAAGACGTCTCTCAATGCCAGAGACTGGTGAAAAGGAAAGGAATTATTTATTTAAAAGTTATACAGACTTAGAATGATGACTTAATGTCTTCACTAAAATACTAAAGTTCTTTAGAATACCCACAAATGCATACAGTCCTTCCTTCTCCCCTGTGCCCAGTTTGGGGTACTGTATCTCAGGAAAAGAGATATAGAAGTCCATGGTTCAGGCAGCCCCTCGGTTCCAGCATCATCCACTGTGTTGCTGCTGTGATCTCCTGTTAATCCAAAGCCATATGGCACCTTCTCATGGCCCCCCAGCAAGAGTCTTTCACCCCTTTTCTTCCAGGCAAAGTCTCTCCTGCTTCCTAAGCCATGTGGTCCTGACTCTTGACAAAGCCACGTGGTCCCAACCTGGTATGGCTGCCATGCCTGTGTTTAAATCCCCATGCCAATCTTCCTCTGCAGCCCCATCTCTGACTCCTCCCACAATCAGTTATACCTGCCAGCATTCCTGTCTACTTCCAGCTTTACTGGGCTGCCATAGTAAGTCCAGGCAGGCATGGCCCGGTGGTGTGGAACCAATCATCTCCAAGCTCTCACACAAGTGCTGTAACCAGGGGGAGTTGCTTCCCAGTTACATCTTAAGTGGAAGTCACTCCCATCCCCCTGGCTCAAAGCATGGCCACAACTATTTAACATATCTGTGAAACCAGTTAAAGGTTTATAGATATGTTAAATGACCATGCCAGAGGTTAGCTGCAAAGCTGTTGCTGTACAAAACAGCTCTCAATGGTCCTGCTCCATGTGTCCCATCTCCCAGCTCAGACTTGTTGGGGTGAGAACATCATATATACTCATATTTTTCAGACCATAAGCCCTAGGTTTTAGAGGAGGAAAACAGGAAAAAAAATTTGAAGCAAAAAATGTGGTAAAATATTTAATAACATAAATAACATAATATTTCACCAATGTAAATGTAAACAGAACTCAACAGCAGCATTAACAACCATTATTCCTCCCAAATTGGGGGTGGGGGATGCGTCTTATAGTCCAAAAGTACAGTATATTTTTCTCTAATATCTCCGGAACACCCTGAGTTCTGGACCCCATTACAAATCCCTATTTGGGGCCCCCCTCTTGGCTGCACCCTGTTATACTAGGTCTGGTTCTGGGTCTTCAGAGGGGCCATCCCCCAGGCCTGTCCAGCCCATCCTGCCCAGGGGTCCTATGCCCACTGTCCTGGACCCCCAGCAGCAGTGGGGATCCTGGCCACCAGGGCACCTTGCTGTACTGCTGGACCATTCAACCCTTCCTGAGAAATGGGCCATTGCAGGCCTGAGGGCAGGTGAGCAGCTGGGCCCCTGGAATCTCCAGGCTTGTTATATCAAGGCCGATAAACCTCAATAAGTGGCTCTAAAGATAATCAATTGTTTTCAATCTAAGTGAAACAACTGACTCCAAGGAACCTCTATTTAAAAACCACGCACAGAGACCAGATCCATCTTTTGTTAAATTGTTGCATACTCTGATATGATTTGACCTGGCAGGTTCAATGTGCTTCCTGCTCAGGGCTGGAGAGGGGGCCAGGAGGGGAGCTGAGCAGGGACAATGGAGCAGGGGGAGTGTCAGGGTTAGAGGGGCAGCTGAGCAGGAAGGTGGGGAGGATCTGGGGCAGACCAGAGGAGGGAACCTCACTAACTGGCCTTTTCCACCTTTAAGCTTCAGGCAAGGAGGTGAGGGCTCTCTTCCTGTGTGGGAATTCCTGCCCTAACCTTCTTCCTCCTCCTCTGTTGATCTGGGTCAGTGACCTGGCTGGAAAGGCCCTTACAGGGTAGGGTCCAAACCCTTGATTTTCCAGAGGGGAAAACAGGCTCAAAGTGGGTAACCTGCTTACCCAAAATCACACAGCAAAATACAGGCAGAGTGGAGCCAAGGCCCAGGACCCCAAGAGCCAACCTGGTATTCTTTGTAAATGTAGCTGGGGAGGGAATCTTGTCTCTTCCTCAAAAGCAGGGCACATCCTTCTCCCTCTCTGTCCCCAGGCACACCCTCCGATGGGCATCCAGTGAACATTGTTAAATGAGTGAAGAGAGGGTTTCGTGGGGTCCCAGGGAGAGGAGAGTTTGTGGGAGGGAATGGAGCCACTGGAGCAGACGAGGCCCCGGAGAACAGAACAGCAGCCGTCTTTGAGAACAGAAGGCAGACATGCCCTTCCTCTGCTCCAGATCCTGCAGTGGCTGCCCAGTTCATGAAGTAAAAGCCAAAGTGCTTTCCCTGGGCACAAGGCCCTGCATGATCCCACCCTGACCGCTATTCCTCTCCCTTCCCACCACCCTAAGACCACCTCAGCCTCCTTGCCGACCCTCCTTCATGCCATGCACATGCCACCATTTTATAGGCGGGAGTGTAGACACTGAAGGAGTCAAGGATGTGAGGCATCACTCAAGGCTGAGTGGGGTGGGAGATCAGGCCGGATGTGAAGACAGTGGAGGGCCTGGAAGGCAAGGAACATCCCGCCCCAGGCAGGTGGGCAGCAGAGGGAACCTAATGCCCATTCTGGGAGCACGTCTCCAGCAGTAGGGTCATCTGATATCCACGTCCTGGCAGGCCTAGACGTGAGGGTGGCTTCTGACAGACCTGCAGCACCAATCATGGTGAGCTCTGGAAGGAAGGCAGAGAATGGGCAATGCAGAGAAGGGTCCACAGGACTGAGGGGAGGCGCAGTAGCAATGATTTCTCTTGTGTAGGTCTTGAGGGTAATGCTACTCAGTCCCAGTGAGGGGCATTTCTACAGAATTGCTGCAAGTGACCTGTGGGGGCCGTGGCAGCTCTGGGGGTATCTGTAATTGAACCCTGAGGCGAGGGCTGTGGACCTGTCAGTCCTTACTCTCTCCATGGGGCAGCTGAGCCTCCCTGCCCCAGCCCCCCACCTCTCCTCACCGTTGGTAGCCGGAGGCCTGGACATAGTCATAAATAATAGTAATAACGAGAGAGTCTGTTCCAAGCTCAATGATTCTGTGAAATTACATTTTTGAAAAGGTTAATTCTTCCATCTCCCCACTTGTACTCCAATCTGGAGAGACAAATGTGAATTAATTGGTCCCATTTCCTCCCTGGCCTCCACAGAAGCTTGACAAGATGTTTTCTTCCCAGGCCTGGCTTCTCCTGTGGGCTGGCTGGCCACAGAGGAAGGGCCCTCCTCCCTCCTAGAGCTGACTGACCTTCCTGCCTGGCCCACGTGAGATGGGGGTCCTCCCTGTGCCCCCATACTGTTCCAGCCAAGAGCATGGCACAGAGCCCAGCCATGCATTCGTAGCTCGCCTGGGGAAATCCTGGCAGACGGAGGGGCAGACAGGACAGGAGAAGGGGACCAAGAGATTGTGGAACCTGGACTTGGAGGGGAGCATGCAGAGGGGTGAGGTGGTATAAATGGGGGACTGGAGCTGGGGGTCCCCAGGTACTACAGAGTGGGCAAGATGGGTGAGTCAGAAAGGGGTAGTGAATGAGACTGATGGATAGATAGACCTGGAGGAAGAGTCAGAAGCTAGTGGTTAGGCTCTTTTTCTGGTCCCTACTTTCCATCATTTTCTTTTTTATTATTATTTCCCCCTAAATCAGGCAGAAGTTGTGTGAGGGGGAAACAGACCCTGAGGGAAGGCATTTACCTCATAGGAGGCAAGGAGGGTGGGGAAGGAGTGTTTCCTGAGAGCTCTAAATGTGACCTGTGTCCCTCCTCACAGACAGCCCCTCATCACACTCCCAAGGCAGCTCTCACCTGTCTCCCCTCCCCCCATGGTCCCCAGGGCCATCCTCCCCTCCCCCTCATCACTTGTTTTGGATGCCCAACCTCCTCCTCTGGGGTACAACCTTCCTCCACCAGGTGCAGCTGGGGTGGTGTCAGCAGGCCTGCCCCCTGTCCCTGGCTCTTCCATTCTTGGCTGTGCCACCTCAGACAGTCACTGGCCCATTCTGAGCCTCAGTTTCCTGAAGTTAAGAGGTTGGGCAAGTTTATTCTGAGTTCCCTTCAAACTCTGAAGTGTGGGGAGTATTTGAGTGGAGCTTAGGGGACAGATGTGTTTTGCCATTTTGTTCTGTGGTACTTTTATTTTGGTTGGAAATTATCAGTGGTTTTCAAGTGCAATGAAGCAGACCAGCAGGGGACATAGAGAGGATGGTGAGGTGGAGGCAAGCTGCATGAGGGTGTCTGTCTGTCTGTCTCTGGATGTGCTGTGAGATGTGTGTGGGGGAGGGGTATATGCTTGGTAAATATCTGTGGAAAGAACGATGTTTACATCAAGCCATGTGCTCTGTGCTCTGTGCAACATTTACTCCAACACCTTAAGAACAAAACAAAATTAAACCTAATCATGCAACTGTCCACTAGCAGGTGCTTGCAGTATAGCTTGAGTCAGTTCCCCTCCTTGGGTTTGCTTCTAACATCTTATATTTGCAAGGGTGATTCCTGATCCTAGTTGTCTCCTAGCCCGCCACCCTGAAGCCTTGGGGGATATAGATATGGACCTGACTTCAGGAGGCAGAGAAGGTGAGACTCCATACCAGGAGTGATTCACCTGCATACCAGACCAGGGGGCTTGTGCATTAACTGGAATTACTGCTAATTCTCAGTGTGTACAGGGAGGAGGCATTAATTCCCCCTGCAGGTTGTAGAGATCAGGGAGAGCTTCCTGGAGGAAGAGACATTGAAACATAGATTACACTCTATGGGCCAGAGAAGGCCAGGCAAATGGCCCAGTCAAAGGAGAAAGTGCCAGGCAGGTGCGCAGGGTATGTGGGGATGGGTGGAGAGTTGGTCTATTATATGACTATGACTCAGTTGGGTCTGAGATGAGAGAGTTGCAAAACAGTTTCTCATAGGAGATAAGGTCTGGAAGAGACATGGGTTTGTTTCAGTGAGGAGGGGACAGCTTGGCAGAGAGGGTGCTGGTGTCAGGAAGGAGTGGGAAAGAGAGGAGAAGGGGGACAGGGTGTGGATAAGGAGGGGACAGGCAGGTGGCCAGCAGAGTGGGTCCTCCTGCTGAGTAGTGCAGAAGGAAGGTCTGGGCTGGAGAGACTGGGCTTGGGCAGCGCCAAGACCAGAAATGATTTCCCGGCATTGGTGCCCTCTTAACAGGCACTTTCCCTGTTTATTCCTGTTCAGAGAGCAGGGAAGACCTATTTCTCTCCCAACAGCCTATTTATTCTGCCTTCTCATTTTCCAATCTAGTGACTTTATGGCTTTTTTTTTTTCTTCTTCATCTCCCCAACAACAAGAGGGACCATTCCCTCTTCTTCTCGACCCTGAGCTTCTTGACCCTTTTATGCCCAGCCCTTGCTGTGGGCACCAGCCAGATGGGTCTAAGACCCCACTGTCCTCCCTAGGCCACTCAAGGTTGGGAATGGAGCCCACTCCAGAGCTGCGGCTGTGGAGCAAGTGGGTTCAGAGTGGGCTGGCTCTGACTGCTCACCCTCTGACTCTCTCACAGCCCAGGGGTCATTAGGAAGAAATGGAGGTTGGGGGAGATGGGGGGAGGTTCAGAAGTAAGAGATATAGGCAGCTGGGGAGGGTGGGATGGGACTCCCAATATGGCAATGGATGGTGGGCCTAACAGGCCTCCTTCGGTTTGCTCCTATCATATATCTTTCTACACTTGGACTGTGATCCTTCATCTTAGCCATTCCTTAATTCCACCACCCTTGGATTTGCTGCTGAAACCCACTGACTTCTTGCCATTATTTCATGGTTCCTTGGGCTTCCAACTATCCCTTTTCACCTTCATCTTAACAAAAGTAAGAGGTCTTGCACCTTTCACAGCTATCTGCCCTCCTCCCCTCCCTTCCATTGACTTTCTAGGGACATGTTCATTATGCAGAGTCAGAAGGGCAAGCTCCATGGGATTGCTATTTTCTGAGTTGAGGAAGCATGCAGGAGAAGCAGGCTCCAGCGGGGGGAGCAAGAGCTTGTTGAAGGCCCTTCTATGTCTGGGATGCAGTGGAGATGTCCTGAGAGTTGAATTTCAAGTCTGGAGTTCAGGGTGAAGCCAGGCCTGGGCACATACACTCAAGACTCATTGGCATAGGATAGTATGCAATGAATTTCTTCAAAGGAAAGGGTGTTGATAAAAAAAATGAAAGGGCCAAGAACAGCCTTGAGCACTTCAATATTTTGTTGAAAGAACCAGCAAAAGAGACTGAGTAGGTCAGGCCAGAAAGGAAGCCTGTGGTGCCTAATGTTTCCCAGGGTCTTCCTAATGTGCTTAGTTCCTGGTGGTCTTTGGGCCACTTCATATATTGGGTTTGTGTCCTCAGAGTACAGACCAGAAAGAATGCAGATTGAATCAGAAGTCCAGCCCCAGCCCCAGCCAGTGTGGCTTGGTTGGATGGCATGTCAACCCATAAACCAAAAGGTCATGGGTTCAATTCCTGGTCAGGGCTCATGCCTGGGTTTCGTGTTCAGTCCTAGGTTAGGGTGAGTACGAGAGGCAACCAATTGATGTTTCTCTCCCTCTTCTTTCCTCCCTTCCCCTCTCTCTAAAAAATTAATGATAATAATACTACTACTAATAATATAATAATAATAATAATAGTAATAATAAAGTACCTCCCCAGGCCCTCCTGGCTGTGTAGCCTTGGACAACTTATTGTACCTTGCTCGTCTTGAAGCACGTGTCCTCATTCTGCTGCAGAAAGTTCATAAAACCAACAAAATACCTGGCACCTGGTAGCCACACAATAAATGCCAGTTCCCCTCCCCCTCCTTACTCTTCCTGAAATAAAACTGTTATGGCATGCATCATCTTAGAAGGAAGTCCTGTAGAGTTTGAGATATTTGTCTTTAAATACACTATCTTACACTTGCCCACACCGACTCTCATCTGTCACTTTTCTGCCCACTCGCACACACCCTTGTGGGATTCTGTAGTGTATCCCTATTGGCTTGACATTTCACTTCCTCCAAAAACTTATTGCCATTTGCAGACTTCCAGCTCTTACTGTGTGCTCCCTCTTCCAGAGGATTTATTAAAATTTCAAATGAGGAAGAGCACCTGCCTAGCCAGGCAAATCAGCTGAATCAACCCTGGTGATCAATGGGGTGACAAATGCCGCAGCCAGATCGCCCTCACATCCTCCGCCTGCATCTTTGAGCTGAGAACCTCCCCTGGCTGCTGGAGTGCACTCTCCCAGGGGAAGTACATGGGCCAGAAGTGCTGAGGAGCTTAGCCTCTGGAGCAGTCCTCAGACTGCTCCCCACTCCTTGCTTCCACCCCCTTCTCCTGCATCTTCTCCACTCTCTTTTCCTCCCTCCCCCTTTGGATTGCTGATGGGCAATCCCATCCCAACACCCTCACCCCTCAGCAGGGAGAGAACTCTAATGTGGGTCCTGCACAGTCTCCCAGAGGTCCCGGTGTGGCTGAGCTCCAGCTACCCACCATTGTAACATCCTTGATAACACACCTTTTATTGGCTCCCTTCTCTTCCCTATCTGACATCTCCTGCCCCCTTTCCAGTATTTTCAGGGACCACCTCCCAAACAAACTATGTGCTCTTGAATCTTTGTCTCCTTCTGGGAGAACTTAAACCAACACATTCCAACTGGTCAACCCATGACAATCAACCTCTTCCAGTTCTGATCAGCAGCTGTCTGGGTCCAAGACCTTGTGGGGCGCTGGTCAGGAGACTTCTCCCCTCGGTCAGGCCATTCCTGAGAGGAGGACTTTGTCTTGTCACTACTGCATTGTTTGCTGATTTATCTCTGTCCAGGGAAGGGGGGCCCAGCTGCAGACAGCAAACATATTGAGTAAATTCCTAATGAACTGATTACTCAGCTTAGCATCTTAACTGCAGCATTAAGCATCCTCTCACCCTCATAAACATGTGGAACTACTGAAGGGATTATGGCTTTTAGTCCAGCCATTATGTCACTGGGAAAAATTAATCTTGAGATTTAATCAAAGCCAAAACTACAAACTGCAATTGGGAGGGGTTTTTTTTCTGTCCACAGTGCTCAGGACATAGTAGGGAATTCATGGAGTCCTCATACTTAGGAGTGACCTTGAGATGTCATCTGCTCCCTCCTCCTATGCCTGGGTACACACAGGCCTTCTGGACCTGACAGTTGAAAGTTTTTCTAGACACAGCCTGGCTGAGAAATACCCCTTTTGTGGAGAGAAGAGAAAACCCAAGAAGAAGTAGGTTAATGACCTTTCCTATACAAGGTTGGAGTGCAATGCAGAGAGCAAATGCAAGGTTTTATTTATGCTTTGGCTCTTCTGTTAGTGATTCACCGTGGCCCCCAGATCCTTATCTGGTGGCTTTTATAGTAGCCAGGGCTATGTTTTGACTCTGATTATGTCTTCCCTGAGCTGTCTCACCTCTTCTGAACTCTGTCAGCTTCTGTGTGAGCAGGTCGAGGAGTGAGTGTGGATGGCAGAGCCCATCTGGGCAATCCTCATCTGGGCATGCTTGCCGGTGAGAGGGGTCTGCAAGGGTTCACTCCTCCAGGGCAGGGACCAGATGTTGTGTGTCACGGTTCGAAGCCCATTGTCTTAGTGTGAATGTGGTCATTGGACCCCCCCAAACCAGAATGTATTTATAAAATATTGTATATTTCTTCTTACATGTTTAAACTTCAGTCACCTTCAAAGCACTCTATTTGATGCAAAACACCTATTGAAACTTGTCACTGCTCTAAACAGATTTGGAACTCGTCAATTTTGAAGCCTTTTAGTTCTTCTGCTGTTTTTTGTCTCACCTTTTCCACATCGGCAAAACGTTTCCCTTTGAGGATTTTTTCATCTGGAGAAACAACAAAACAGAGTCCCTCAGGGTGAGATCGGGTGAATAGGGAGGGTGGGGCGCAGGGGGCCATGCTGTTTTTGGTCCAAAACTGCTGAACACTTGGCGTGGCATGGGTAGGTGTGCTGGTAGATCACTCATCATGAAATGGGTAAACACGTTGGAAGAGTCTTCAAAGAATATTCACTAAAGCTGAACGCAGCCTCTCACAACACCAGCTGTACACTGATACAGATGGGTCCTAGAACACTCACCTAGCGGAGGAAGGCTGTACTACAAGGGGCCCATCCTCCAGAAGATCATCCCGTCTTTTCGGGGGCTCCCCTTGTGTGATTGGTAAGCAGCAGCTGAGAAAAACTGTCTGTGTTCAGTACCTGAGGGAGAGATCCTAGAAGAAGGCCCAGGGAGAGGGCCCTGTGTGGCCCCAGAGAGCCCTTAAACTTTGACTCTCAAAGTCTGCCCTTAGGAGGCAGTCTTGGCTCATCTAAGCCTCATTACTACTAAGTAATGTCCAGACAATTAGAAATGCAGCATCTTGGGCCCCACCTGGACCTCCTGAATCAGAATCTGCTCTTTTCTTGAGTCCCCACATGGTTGGTATATGCGGCACTGGCATAACCATCTGGAGAGGCTGTGGGGAGAGACGCTCTAGACTCAGACGTGGGGCAGGATCCAGTGAGGGGAGGGGCGCCCTCTGTCCTCAGTTTGGGCCTGCAGTTGAGCAGGTGAGAATTAGAGAGCAGCCAATAGCCAGAAAGCAGAGGAAAACACTGATGATCAGTAACTGGGCAGAGACCTCTGGAAATGAGAGCTCTCAGCCAGGCCTGTCCCTTGACCTGTCACCATACCCTGTCCCTATCAGGGCTCGCTGCCTGCCTGCTGGTAAATCCTTGCTACTGGAATGAGATTGCTTCCTTGACAGTGGCAGTTGGTGCAGCCTCGGTGCAGAGAAGAGGTGGTGAGAGGGGGTGGCCAGCCTCCAGGCCTCTAGAGCTGTCATGGGTAGGCAGGAAGCCTCTCACTTAACCCGTTGGTAAAGTTTCACCAACGGAAATTGAGAATTCTGTCAACTGTGCATGCTGAGATGGCCTTACTCCTGGCAGGGAGAGGGGACAGAGATGACTGCCATCCTCTCTGAGCTGGCAACGTGACAGGCTTGGGAGAATGGTGGTGGGAAAGGCTCTGTGGGTGACCTTGAACTTGGACCAATGATGCTTCCAGGGTTCAGATGCTCCTCAGGGGTATTTGGGATACCACAGCACTGTCTCAAGCTTACTGATACCTGAGAAGGGAAGGGAAGGGAAGGGAAGGGAGGGGAAGGGAAGGGAAGGGAAGGGAAGGGAAGGGAAGGGAAGGGAAGGGAAGGGAAGGGAGACCCTGCTGTGTCTCTGAGCAGCCAGGTGTCTCCTTCATTCTCCCCCTTGTGTCCCATGTCATGGAAGTGCTGCTCCTCATGTCCTGCTACCTCTGGCCTTGGGTCTCTGGGTATGAGATGGTATGGCAATAGTAACCACTGCAAAAGAGTGACATGATGATTCAGTGAGCTCATTTGTGGAGAACTTCTCAAACAGAGCCTGGCACATTGTGAGTACTCAATCAGTGGTGTCCATTGTCATTCTTGTCCTTGTGCTGTCATTGGTTTTCCACTAGAAGTCAAGGCTGTCCCTCCTGGAGACTGAGCATCTCCCATCCTACCTTTCCCAGGAAGCCCTGTGATCCCAGGAAGAATGGGTGAACTCTAGGCAGAGGCTGTGAGGGTGCTGCTGGCTCTGCTGCTGCATCAGCAGGAAAGCCCAGGGAGGATGGGGTGGAGAGGAGACAGAGCAGGAAGGGGAGGGGGTGGGGGAGTAGAGAAGATGCAGGAGAAGGGGGTGGAAGCAATGGGACCAGGGAGATGGGAAGGGGCATGGCTCTAGCATCTACTGTATATCTGGTGTTTACACACATTTCTCATTTATACCCCACAATAACCCTTAAGGTAAGTCTTAGTCACCCACTTTATGAGTGAGGGAATTGAGGCTCTGAGCCATGAAGAAACTTGCCCAGGGCCAGGCTAACCAGTCTTCATAGATTCCTTCTTCTCAACCACCCAGAGCCTTCTGGGCTTTGATGGAAGAAGAGAGAGCCACAAAGGCTAGACGAAAAGCCAGAGGAACAGATGGGACAGAAGCTGCAGCAGGGACAGGGAGCTGGTTGTAGAGAAGATATGGCCCCTCTGGGCAGTTCAGTCATGTCTGGGCATCCCTGGCAGGCTTGTGCCACCCGGGAGCTCATTACTATCGCATACTTGCCTGTGTATTGGGTTCCTCTGAGGATATCCACCCTAGCCTCAGACATCTCTCACTCTGTCTGTGGCATCTGAGCCCACCTGGCCAGGAGGAATGAGAGGCTGGTCTTGGGGACCTGCAGAGGCATGGGTAGGGGGAGGCTCTGAGATGAATGGGACAAGGGTAAAGAGGTGGGCAGGAGGAGGGTGAACTAGGGGAGGCTGTCAAGGCCGCTGGAGGGAGCTCAGCACTGACTTCAGAGGCTGGCAGGTGTTGCCATGGCAACCACAGACCAGTGACATCTTTGAAAAAGAAAAAGGACAAGCTTGGAGATTTTATTTGCTGCCTTCACACCCTTTGCCAGGAAGTGAAGTGAAGATTTGGGGAGGGCTGTGGAAGGCTAGGCAGATGGGTGGGTGCATGTCAGAGGCAGGAGCCCTGGAGGAGATGGTGTGGTTCAACCCCTTAGGAACGTGGTGGAGGCCCCCGCTGTGGTCCTCAGGATCTCATGGTCTCAGCATCCTCTCCTGATGCCAGTGCATCTATCCTCTGCCTTCTAGAACCTGTTTTGAGAACTCAGATCCTCCATGGGATTTATCATCCTGGTCTGGTTTCATGCAGGTCCTGCAAAGTGACCAGCAGAGAGAGCCTCTCAGACTTGGGCTGACCAGGAGGAGGCAATTTCAGAGGCCGAGAAGACTGTCACTTTCCTGTCCTCCCCACGCATGCCTGAAAGCACTCTCTTCATCTACATGGCACTTGGCAAGCATTCAAGGGGCACATGGAATAAAAGTTCAGGCCCTGCGGGCACACTGCCCAATGTCCCTTCCATCTCCTTGGACAAACTAGTTAGCAAGTCTGTGCCTCAGTTTCCACACTGTGAAATGGAGACAATAATAATATCGATCTCTCAGGGTTGTTGGCACAAATAAAGGAGTTAGTATAAGTAAAATGCTTAGAAAAGGCATTGCTCGGTCTGGCCTGGATTCTGTATCTTCAACCTTTGACTGTGGAACTGAGGCTTTGGATGGCAGGTTGTGGGACTGAGTTCCCAGCCACACCACCTCCTGCCCCTGCTCCTAGGGACCTCTCAGACCTGGCACTGCCACCCTAGTCTCTCCAAAGGGCCTCTAGCACACTCCCCAGGTATCTGGAAGGGAAGAGAAAACAGTCCCCTCTCCTTAGGCCTGCCTTTCCAGGCTACCCTGGGCCTGGATGCATGCCTAGATTCTCTGGACCTCAGTTTCTCCATGGTGCTTTCCATCTGTGGCATGTCCAGGATTCTGAGCAAGATAAGTAAGAAAAATGGAAGCAAACTGACTTTGTTCCTTGGGGGAGGACCTGTCTACTTGATGAGAGTCTGAAGCAGAGACTACTTTTCAATGAGTAGGTTCCTTTCTTCCAAAGCCATGCCCTCAGAAGCCCTGTCTTCCCAAGCAGACCCAGACCTTGTGAGGTGCCCGTCAGCAACAGGTGACTCATCAAATTAGCGTGGTGGCTGCAAAAATCATGTAGGTCTCCAGTAAGTTTCCCTGAGGATTTTTCCCCCCAGAATTTATTTTTTAATCTTCCCCCAGATGTATAGATGATATCATTTTAGGCTCCATCTTAGTTACTATGAATTTCTGAGTAATTAGATTTTGAAGGAAGTGCCCAGTTAGCAGTCTGATATTCCTTTAAATCACAAATAATGCCTACCATTCAGTGAGCCCTATGTCCTTCCAGGCCCCTTCTAAGACTTGGTTATATGCAGTATGGACAGCTCCCAATCGCTCTGCAGGGTAACCGTCTTACCCCTATTTCCAGGGAAGGAATGTGAGGCCCAGAGAGGGGAAGGGATTCGTTCAAAGTCACATAGTGAGCTGGTCAAGAGTCAGGCTTCAAAGCTAAGACCACTCAGCTCTGAGAGGCGATTCCTAACTTAGAGGGCAGCCTGCACAGCAGGAGCCTAAACCCCTAGCCAGACAAGTGGGATCAAATCCCAGTTTTCTCAGCATGCAAAATTGCTTTTCAAACCTTTGTTTCCTCCCCTGAGAAAAGCAATAATAATACTCACCTAGTGCTGTTAAAATAAAATGAGTTAATGTATACAAAGCTCTTAGAACAGAGCCTGGTACACAGCAAGCACTAAATCAGTGTTTGCTTTTATCCTGTCTACTGAGCCATGAGGCTTCCATATATGGGAAGGTGAATAAATACATGTCTCTACCCAAACATCAATCCTCAAGTGTCCTTGAAACTTTCCTAGAAGCAAGCCTTTAAAAAAACATCACAGGTTTTAAGCCAAAATGATATTCCTGAACTTATTTCACAGCAGCACAGATTCTTAGGGCTGGCAGGGCCTCATGTGGTAGAGAGAAGAGTACAGAGCCAGCTGGACCAGAGTTAGACTTCAGGTTCCACCCTTTGCAGAAGTGTACCCCTGCACAGCTTTCAACTGCCCTGGAGCCCAGGTGGCCTGTGCGGTGAGGATGGAGAGCCTGCAGCCCCTCCCCCAGGCCAGTCCTGTCACTAACTGCATTGGGTTCCCACTCCGAGTCTCAGCTTCCTTATCTGCAAATCAAGGGTCATGCACCACATGGTCTTAGCAACAAAGGCTCAGGTTTATGGATCACCCCCTCCACGCAGAGCACCCCTCAGGATCTTGGGTGGCAGCACCAGATGCTCACAGCAGGAGGAGACAGCTTGACTTCTAGAAATTCTAGAGAGTGGGAGCTAGAGAGGAGCATAGAAAGTGACACTCCCCATTTTACAGATGGGAAAACTGAGGACCCGCTCAGGGGAAGAGACTTATGCAATGTCAGAGGCAGGACTAGAATCCCTGTGTCCTGTCTTACAGGCCCAGTGCCCTTGACACTGCAGCCATTATCAGCTGAGGAGTCTGAAGTCTGACAGTCTTGTCTGCGTTTTCACCACTTAACTAGAAGATAGCAGATCTTCCTAAGGGTGCTTCGGCACAAAGACTGAGAGACACATGTCCTGCTAATTGTAATGATGATAATGATAGCTGTAATTTATTGCACACTATGTGCCAGGCATTGCTCTAAATGTTTTCCAGTCATTTATCCTGGGAGGTGGGGAACCATTCTCACCTCCCTTTGCAGTGAGGGAACTCTGGCACAGAGAAGTTAAGCAATTTGCCCAAGGTGAACCAGCTGGTATGTGTAGGAATGTAGTCATGAGCCAAATAAAATTCAAGAGCCTGCCCTTCAACTATTTGTCTTTATCGGTTCCTTAGAGTGTAATATTTCTACATCTCCAGTGTGTAAGTCCAAAGAAGAAAACCGTGCCGCATTTAATTCAGTTTAACTCCATTAGTATGTTTGAGATCTGCTCCGTGATTAGTTGGATAGCCAAACAGAATGTCTGGTTCCAAACTAAAAGTGTCTATATGCAATAAATGTCAGGATTGTTCTGTTATACACTGTACATATGTGCGTGTGCACACAAACATATACACATACATGCATTAGGAAGGGCCACGAGCATGGTGGAGCAGGAAGCACCTTGCTCAAGGCCTGGCCCGGCTGCTGTTGGCTGGCTAATTTGCCAGCTCCATGAGGGATGGAAGGATGTGAGGCTGAGGTTGTGCCAACACTATTCACCCCTGAATTTCCAATTGTTCTTACTCAACAAATGAATGGATTATTTCCTTCTGCTTTCTAGCTGTGTGACCCTGGGCCAGCTACAGCCTCTCTGTTCCTTAGTTTCCCCATTTATGAAATAAAAATAATAATTTTACTTATTCATAGAGCTGTTGCATAGATTAAATGAATTAATGTATAGAAGATGTAGAGCTTGGCTCAGAGTAAATACACACAAATATTAACCATGATGCTAGTGATAATAGTGACAATATTATTACTATTTGTCTTTGACCTGTAAAATGGGCCAAGTATAGCATTTACCTCCCAGAGTTCTTCCAGGGACCGAATAAAATGGTTGTACAGATATCGGCTCAACCCCCAACTCAGGAGTTAGGGACCAAAGAAGGAAGGGTGTGTAGGGTATGGGGACACCCTGCCACCCCACCCAGCAGGAAGAGGAGGGCAGCAGGGTGGGACTGGAGCCTGGCACAGCCGTGGACAGGGCATTTTATCCCCTTGTACCAGGTTATCACTGTAGCTTCCTGCCCTGTTGCTGCCACTTTGCATGTATGACCCAGACTGTCTCTTTAATTATCACGCGGAGGAGACGCTGCAACCAGGTTTACGATATGCATGGTTTGCTGCGTCTGTGTTACATCCTGGTGCGTGTAAACAACATCTTGTGGCATTGTCTGATAAATTAAACATCTCTCCTTCCCGGGATTGGAGAGGAGGGTTGTGTCCCCAAAGGGGAGTGGATGACTCGCCACCTAGGCCACTAAAGATCTTTGAGTGGAGCTCTTAGAGCAAAATGCTCTGGAAGGGATAAGAAGTAGAGGCTGTACGGCTCCAGTTTGGGGTGTGTTTACTGGGTGGAGCTGACAGGACATACCCACAGCTGGTCACTTAGATGGGACAGAGAGTCCTCACGGAGGCAGACAGAGCATGAGCACCTGTGCAGCCCAGGTGCGGAGGCTGGTGGGTTGCTGGGGAAAGCACACTTCACACCACCCCAGGACTCATTTGTCCCCTAGTGCAAGCCCCTCTGCCCAGCCCACCACCAATCACCTGTCAGAAGAACCTGACGTATCAACTCAGCCATGCCATCTGCTCGCTCTGTGACCTTGTGAGAGATACCTAGTCTCTCTGGGTTTTGTTTTCCTCATGGGACCACAGAGAGGGCAATAACTTGGTGGAAGGCAGACAGCTGAATTACACCATTCCCATCAGTTCCAGGAGCCATGAGCCTCTTCTCAGCGTGGCTTCCAGGAGATCCCCTGATGCAGAAAATGAGCCAAAACCAAGACATCATGAGAACAAAAGGAGGATACCTTGGATGAGAAGACCTACCAGCTAGATGAGTGTTTTTCCACCCCACTGATGATTAGAATCACCCAAAGAGCCTTTTAAAAAGCACCCACAATTCTGATGCTGGCTCTCATTTCTAGAATTTCTGATGTAAATGATCTGCTGGAAGCCCAGGCACTGGGGTTTTATAAAAGCTTCTCATAAGTCTAATGCACAGCCAGGGTCGAGAACCACTGACCTAGATAATCCATTCCCCAATCATGAAGAGCTAAAGGTGATTTTAATTCATGAAGAAGGGAAAAGAGATTCTGGGGAACCAGACCTGAGATGGCCCTCAGGGTCCAGCCTAGCAGGTGAGAAACAGGATGCTGACCCCGGCTCCCCTTCCCTCTGAGTGTGGACTGGGCCTGGATAGAATACCCCACCGGGCCACCAATGACCCCTGAGGCCTGGGCTGGGCCCTGCTGTCAGGAGAGCCCAGGGTGGTGACATAACAGCCAAGTAAAGCGTGACAGGGTTGGTGTAATCTGTCTTTTGGAAGGTCATGTACCAGGAACTAGGGGGCACAGACAAGGGGAGAGATGGATTCTGTCTGGAAAGGTAAAGAAGGGCTTCTGGAGGAGGATACTTGAGCTGAGGCCTTGAAGGATATGTACAAGATTCCCAGGTAGAAGATGGGGGAAGCAGCAAGACTTCCAAGCATGTACTTCAGAGCACCTGTCCTCGGGGCTGTCCCTGCTAACTCAGCGCTCATGGGACTCCCTGTGTGCCCAGCTGGGAACAGGCTTTGTGGGTGTGGGTGAGATGTGGTGCCCACAGGAGGGCAGGGCCCTGCCCTTAGGACTTACAATGAGGCTGGTACAAAGGGAACTTCAAGATGGTCCCCTACAAAAAAAATTCCTGGTGGAGGGTCCTCATGGGCCTGCTATCAAGGAAGTTTGCTTGAAAGATGTGTCTGGAGAAATGTACAGGCAGATAGGAGGCAGGTGCCATCTCAGGGGACTGAAATGAATCTGGGGAGGGGAGAGGCCTGCATGTGTGAAGATCCAGCACCTGGCACGGCCAGGGTGTGGGCAGGCCAGGGAAGCCCCATGGGACCGAGGGACAGGGCAGTGGCCTGGGGAGAGCAGCACCAGGCCAGGCTGGGGACAGGCAGTAAGGGGCACCAAAAGCCACATTGGGCCAGTTGGACTCATTCTGAATTTTTAGGGTTAAAGAAAATATTTTCATTTTTAATTTAGCCTGGATTATATTCATGTTTATATGCAATCATAGAATACACTTTTTAATATTTTTTATGGAGGAAGGAGCCTACGAAGGCGAACATGCCAAGGACCCAGGGGAGTCACAATATGGCGCTGGGACAGCTCACTTGGCTGGGATTCTAATTCCCTGGACGGTTGTCTGAGCTCTACCTTTGATTAGCTGTGTGTTTTGGGGAAATCACCAATCCTCTTTGACTCTCAGTCTCCCCTTCTGTAACCTGGGAGCAATAGACCCATCTCAGAGGCGGCGTGCCCCGGGAGGCGTGTAGAGCTGCCCCTCGGGGCCGAGCAGCAGGCGGAACAGCTCACCACAGTGAGGAGGCCGCGGAACAAGAGGCGTGAAACTGCTTTTTTAAAAAGCAGCTAAGTGAAATAATTCGGACATAGAAAGACAAATACCGTTTGATTTCACTTACATGTAGAATCTAAAAAGAACCCAGAACATACAAAACAAAGCAGAAACAGACTCATAGATACAGTGAACTAACCGATGGTTGTCAGAGGGGAGGGAGCGAGGGGTCAGGCAGAAAAGGGGAAAGAGACCGAGGAGCACAAACAGCCCGTGATAAAGCGAGTCGGTCACAGGGATGTGAGGGCAGCACAGGGAATATAGTCGATAGTATCATAATAACTCTGTACAGTGACAGATGGCGACTAGACTTCTTGTGGTGATCACATAGCACAGTATATAAATGTCACATCACTATGTTGTACACCTGAAAGTAATATAGTATTGTATGTCAACTATATGTTAATTAATAAAAAAGCAGTTGTGAGGAGAGCCTGAGCCTTCACACTTGGGAAGGGATCAGGGACCCCTCGCTCAGCCTTGCCACTCCATCCCCTACACCTCCATCAAATCTTCCCGATGACATAAGGAATCTCTCTGTTGCCAGTGCTGATGACACTGTGCATCCCACCTGACCTGTGCATATTCCTCGCCCCTTCACAGCACCCCACCAGGCTGCAAGGACTGGAGCCACTCTATGTTAATCCCCAACCCTGGTCCCACGCACAGGGCTCAGCTCCATGCAGAAGCCCACTACTGGGGGCAGGCCAGTCAGCACTTGCCTGTCAGAAGTGCGGTGCCCAGCAGAAGCCCCAATTCCTTCCCGGCGCCCCTTTCCCTCTGGGGCCCCTGCTGGGTTCACATCTTGGTCCCTGTTCCTTGCAATGCTCCTTTGGTCCTGCTGTCCTCTCTGAGCAGTACAATGACAGCAGTCAGTCAAAGGCTGTCTCCCAGTCTCAGCATGGGTGCCTGGGTCTCCAGCCCAGCCCAGCCCAGATACTGGCTTCCACAGGCCCTGGGGGACACGCTGCTCTCTGGTGGCTCCTCCTCCACGTGTGGGGTGCATGTGGCTATTCATCCATGAACCTTCAGACTCCAGCAACCGTGACAGTGAAAGGGTAGCTTGGGACTGTCTCCACTACTGGCCATCCTGCCTCAGGATGATTGATAGGGTGCAATGCTCATCTTTCTCAAACACCCAGAAGAACACAGGATCTCTTAGCATCATCCCCTTTTTTAAGAAGCTGGGGCCAAGAGTATTCAGTGGGTTGAATAGTGTCCCCCAAAAGCTAAGTCCACCTGGAACCTTTGCATGTGACCTTGTTTGAAATAAGGCTTTCGAGATGAAACCATCCTGGGTTGAGCTTGGCCCTAATTCCAAGGTGGGTGTTCTCATAAAAGGCAAAAAAGGCATCATTTCTTTGTGCCTCATGTGACACAAAGACAAGATGGAGGCAGAGACTGGAGTGATGCAGCCACAAGCTAAGGATCTAGAGGAACCACTAGGAGCCAGAAGAGGCATGGAAGGATTCTTCCCTAGAGTCTCCAGAGGGAGGGCGGTGCTGCCTACATACTCCTTGGTTTCAGACTCCTGGCCTCCAGAACTGTGAGGGGATACATTTTTGTTGTATTGAGTCACTCACTCTGTGCCAATTTGGTGTGGCAGCCCCAGGAAAGTAATGCAGAAGAGTCATGACTCACCTGAAGTGCCTGGCTCTCCCTTTTCCAATTTAATAGTTTCCTTCCCTTCACCTGTTGTCCTGCCTGAAGACCCCGTGTCTAAATTATGATTGATGATGAGACCATCTTGCATTTCTTGAGTGCCTGTTGTGTACCAGGCCATAGCTGGTATTTGCATCCCAGTGAGCTGGAAGGTCATGTGTGAGAGGCAGTGTGTGAGGGTGATTAAGGGCATGGCAGATCCAGACAGCTGCTTTCTAGTTCTATATCCCTGGGCAGGTGACTTAACCCCTCAGTGCCGCAGTTTCCTCATCACCTTCTGGCTTGTCATGAGGATTAAATGAATTAGCATGCATGACACCCTTGGCACCCGCCTAGTACTCTGCAAGTGTTGACCATTATCACTTCCCCGTGGCTCAGGGGAGGAAACGGAGGCCCAGGTGGGGCGTGCCACTTTTCCCACACAGCTAGCAGATGGCTGGGCTGGAGTTTACACCCAGGTTTTTCTGACTTTGAAACAGTCACTTTGTAGTCTGACACACACTGTCTCCTTTTCAGGAGCTTTCCAGAGACTTGACATTTAAGCTGAGAGGAAGCGTGTTACCTGAGATGCTTAATAGGTCTTCTTGCCAAGGGGTGGCAGCCAGGGGCTGATTGTCACTTTATAACCATCACTCCTGGCCACCACCTGGTAGAGAGTGGAGCCCTGGAGCTGGGTTGGGGCCCAAGAGATCTGCTTTCTCGAGGAGAAAGAAGATAGAGGAGGGAACTGAAGGCGTGAAGATGAGATTTGAGCTGCCTGGGGAGGAAAGGAGGGAGATAGACTCAGAAGAGCAGGGATAGGCTAGGTGTGTGGTGCACAGAGAGGACCTCTGTTCCAGAATCTGTTTTCCATAACAGCCTGAGAAACAGCAGCTTAAGAATCTGCTGGGGGATGCAGCCCAGAGTGAATGAAGGGTGTGAACGCTACGGTGGGAAAAGACAGATTCCAGGCCAAGGAGAACTGCAGTCATGGAAAACTGAGAGCCCATGAAAGTGAGGCTTGGGGAATGACATGGTTCTTGCTGGCCAGCCTGCCGGGTTACCTGAAGGGTGGTATAGGGAGCAGCCACAGGCAAGGCTGAGGTCGAGTGGGGAAAATGCTACCATTGTATCAAGTGACGCTCAGAGTGATGACATATGCAGGGCTCCCACAGGCTCTCCCTGGACCCATGGGATACAGTATCTCAAGGGATTTGTAACAGAAGTGTCTGGAGGAGGGAAGTTGAGTACCCGTGGACTACCAGGCTTCCAGAGGAACAGGCTGCATGTTCAAGGCAGGAACATTGGAACCTGTGTAGAGAGTGAGAGGGTACTCTGCAGACCTTTCCCAAAGGGCACTTGCCAGGATCCCCCCGGGAATCCTCATTAGACTAAAAATGATCACAGTGGACCCCTGGTCCCCATGTTCTGAGGTCCTTCCACTTCTGCTGAGTCACTCCTGTGGCCAACAGCTTGGGGTCTTCAGATGCCAACTCAGCAGGCAGAAAAGGTTCAGGCAGGCAAGGGGTTGTTCTCAAGCTGCCAGAATAAATCCTCAGATTTCTAGTTTTCATGAAGAACTGCCTGCTAGGTCCCTGGGATCGGGGGGATCCTGGGACTCTGGGATTAGTGGGATCAACCAGTTGTTTTGACCCAGAGACACCCGTCCAGTCCCGGAGAGGAAAAGAAACTAGAGAAATTGAAGGGGCTCCCAGAGAGAGGGCAAAGGGAAGGTGGGGAGCAGGCAGGCAGGGGCAGGAGAGGGCAGGAAAGAACTGTTTTTTTGTAACCACAACCTGATTTTCTTTTTCCTGTGTGTGTGCTCACATGCACAGGGGAGCCCATCTTCAAACCCCACATGTGGGGTGAGCATCCTTTCATACCCATTGTTAGGTCTCTGTGACTGTGCCCACTAGTACGTGGGATACTCGAGGACATAAATAAATGCGAATAAGTGGGCCCTACTGCTTCTGGATACTTGGGTAGCCTCTTGTGGGCCTTGCCATATACGGATGGGATCCCCTGTTCACCTCCTTCCTACAAGCAAGTCTATTCTGGCTGTGGGTGTGCAACAAGCCATCTTGTCCTAAGCATCTCTTTTAATGTAACACAAAACGTAACAGCAGCCCTTTGAGGGAATACTGTTATTTTCATCCCCATTTTATAGCAGGGGGTATCAATGAGCTGTCCCTGGCCACCGCAATAGCAGAGCAGGGGCTTGAACCCAGTCCAGCTGCCTCCAGAGTCTGGGATCTTGACTCCGCACCACACCACCTGCCAGAGGGCAACTCAAGTGTGTTAGGCAGAGATTTTAGCAGCCAGAGTAATGCATCCTTCACAGACCTCCCCATGACATCCCTGAGTCATGATAGCCGCTGCATGTTTGAATACATCCATGACAACTGCTTATTACTTTGCCAGGAAGCTAGACCCATCTTCCAATAGTCTGGATTTTTTGTAAAGTCATTTGGAGATGGAGCCCCAAACTTGCCTCCTGGTACCCTCCTGCCCTGGCTCAGTCCTAGAGCCACTGAGAAGAAGTCCAGCTTTCTGCCTGACACCATCAAATATTTGCTGAACAGCCCCATACCTGCTCCTGAAGACTTGGGTTGTACAAGCAGGGTCCCCTGGCCCTTCTGTCCTTCCTCCTTCTTAGCCATCAGCTCCCATACCCCTCACTTGTCAGGCCCAGACCTGCTGGACATGATCTAGTTTGTCAATATCCTTCTCAGCCTGCTGTCACCAGGCTTGGGCAGGCCACTGTGGTGTGACCCGGCCACTTCTGGTCCTCAGCTTCATCAGTAGGGTGAGGGGATGGCTCAGGCAGCTCCTACATTACCCCTAGCTCTGACACTCCAGGTAGTATCTGGGCTGAAGCCCTCACCCCTGTCCTATCCCTATTTCTCACACTCCATCCACCCCCACCCTCAGTGCTCACTTGCGGTAGCCTCCAGGCTGGGGAGGTATGTATGTCAGAGTTGAGCAGTGAGAGCAACAGCAGATGGTGCAGGGGCCAAGCCTGGGAGCTGGGATGGGGTGGGTTGGGGAGGTCATCCGCAGGCTGAAAGCTGCTGGCTGCTCAGCATTCTAATTTTCTCTCTCTCCCTCAGGGAATTCTTCTGGAAGCAGGCAGGAAACAGCCTCTTAAATTATTCATTCAATCAAAAACTCCTGGCACCATTTCACTGTTGGTTTCTGTTTCATGGGGCAGTGGTGTGGGGGTGGTATTGGGCTTTCTTAGATGCTCGCCCACTCCATGATTGCCTGTTTCCCAAGCCTACATGCCTCAGGGGCCAAGCTGGCTGGGGCACGGTAGTCCTAAGTGGGGTTCTGCAGGGAAGATGGGGGATGTGTGACAGGTGAGCACACTGAGGCCCAGACACACACATCAGGTGCCAAGGGGCCCATGATCACCAGTTTGATTGTGTAGAAAGAAAACTCTGCCAGCTGTTAGGCTCTTCTTGGTAAGAATCCAAAAGGAAGGGGCTGGATCTGAGGTGACAAGTCTGTAAGGCAGGTGGACACTGTGGCAGGTGGGGACCCAGCTTTAAGTAGATGACTCACCCCCAGAACGTACTAAAAAGATGAATGAAGGGACTATTTGCAGAGAGAGGCATGGACAGGGGAGGGGGCTCCAACAGGGGCTGGTGCCTTATGGGCGCACTACAAGGCAAGAGGCAGTTACTATTTCTGGGGCCAGCAGAGCAAAGAGACAGAAGTACCAGGGGAACAGCTGCCAGCAAGAGGGGCGGTAGCCATAGAAAGCAGATACTGCCAGAACTGCCATGAAGCAGGTGCCATGTCTGGGCGGTGGAAGAAATACCCTGACCTCACTCTCATCCAGCCGGTCCTCCAGTCTCCTGTGGGTGCCTCCCAGTGGCCAAACCTGTGAAAGCCAGCGGGAAGGGAAGGGGCATCTGAGAAATGCGCTCACTAGGGCCCAGCCCCCAGGGGTCAGAACAGGGCAGAGATGGATTGGAGATGAGGTGGACTCATGGGGAGTCAACAGCAGGAACATCAAAGATGATGGTTGTATCCATTTCCTGGGGCTGCTGTAACGAATTATCCTGAGCTGGGTGGCCGAACACAGCAGAAGGTTGTTCTCTCACAGTTCTGGAGGCCAGGAGTCTGAAATCAAGGTGCTGGGTGGCACTCCCTCCAGCCGTTTTTAGGGAGGAGGACCCTTCCTGCTCCTTGGGTTTCTGGGAGTTCTGGGTGTTCGTTGGTTTGTGGCTGCGTAACTCCAATCTCTGCCTCTGTCTTCACTTGGCCATTCCCCCTGTGTCTTTGTATCCTCTCCTCTTACGTCTCTTATAAGGACACTTGTCACTGTATTTTGGGCCCACCAGGTTAATCCAGGCTGATTTTATTACCTTAACTGAATTATATCTTCAAAGACCCTATATTCAAATAAGGCCTGTTTACAGGTTCTGAGGGTTAGAGAGGCAGACTTATTTGTGGGGGGCACCATTCTACTCACTACAGTGGTTATGTCAGGTGAGTTCTATCCCTCCTCAGTGTCCCCTACACATAGCACCTCAGTGCACTTCAAAATTGGACAGGAAGGAAGGCAGGCTGGCATTATTTCCACTTAGAGATGAAACCAGAGAGGAGGAGAACATGCCGGAGAGGATGGGGGGTAGTAGAGATGGACTGGGAGCGGAGGAGTGTGGCTTTCTTGTGTCCTGTCCCCACCCCCCCACCCCAGCCACTTTGTCCACTCCCCCATTAGTATTAGTTTCTCTGAATGTTTTTTTCCTCTTTAAATTGAGGTACTGAGACCTGGTTTAATATCACACCTCATTGGTCTCATGTGACTCATTTTTAAATTCGGATATTTAGTTAGTTTTTTTTAAAGTAATGGAATCAGTATGTGCAAATTCACCACCCCAAACACAGCTTGACTGTAACCTACATCTGAGCTCAGTCCCACCTCAATCCCACCCCTTCCCCCAAATCTGCCCCCCCAATCACTGAACCCTGGATGTATTCCTTTGCCTTCCTTTCTATGGGGTTCTATTGCATATTTTTCTCACCACGTTTTCTTTCTTAAATTACGAATATTTCAGGCATACAGAAAAAAACAGTGTACTGATACCTGTTTCGCTGTGTTTTAAATAAGCAAATAATTTCTGAGCACCTACTTTGGAGCTGGACTTCTGTGCTGGGCACAGATTGCAGAGATGGCCAAGGCAAGTCCCTTAGCCAGAGAGGCTGGGACCTATAAAGAGGGTGTTTCAGGACCTCCCAGTGTTGGGGGAAGGGAAGAAGGGCAGTGGGATGAGGACTGTGAATCCCCCCACACCATCTGGCTCGGAGCAAGTGCTCAGGAAACATTCATGTATTTAATGAGAGAAGAGTTTTTGGAACAGACAGGAAACATCCATTCTAGCTCAGTAGGGCCCGTGGCCCTGGGATTTGGGGTTGGATGGATGGGAGGGTTTGTAAGGCAGCACTCACCCTGGTCTGGTTCAGGGGACTCATTCCTAAATGAGCCCAATACATGCTTCTCCACACTGTGACACACTGCACTGTTTTGAGAAAGATACTCTCTAAATGCCCTCTATCTCCTTTCACTAGGGGTTCCCTAAGGCCAGGTTTGGGGTTCTGAGGACAGGGGCTGAGTGTCCCGCATCAGAGTCGGAGATTTCTGAAGCAGAGGCTGTGTGCCTTTGTGAGGTTGGGGGCTGCCTATGGCAGGGACTAGGTCCTTTCCACAGTAGTAGGAGAGACCATAAACCAGGTCTGACGCCCCTTTCAGACTGGGGCATCCTGAGGTTCAGGCATCTTTCACAGGATAGATCTCTTGAAATCAAAGTCTGTTTCCCTCCTTTGACTAGGAGTCCTCTAAAGGCAGAGGCTGTATCTCCTCCATCAGACTAGAAAATCCTTGAGGCTGGGGTGGGTTGTCTTCCATTGGGACCTTCCAGGTCAGAGCTGTCTCTTTCCCATTGCACAGAGAGACCACACTTTTCCCTGCGTGCTTCCGAGGAGAGGAGTCAGCTGCCACCTGCCTCTTGCCCCTGAGATGTCCTTGATCGATGTGCAACCTCCCTGAGATGTCTTTGTTTTCTCTTGTTACCACTCAACCTGGAGATAACTCGCCTGCAAAATTCCTGTTGTATTGCCTGGACTTTGCCAGAAGTCACTTACTGTGTCCCCCAGACGCTGTGTCTCCAGGTCTGAGCAGCTGAGACATACATGAGTGTGGTCTAACTTCAGGGAGGAGCAGTCGCAGGAGGGGATATCATATCCTCTAATCCACGTCTTGATCCTAGTTCAGAACTGGCTACTGAGTCTGAGGGCTGAGCCTGGCCTCTGGGGACATAGGCAACTGGGCCTGCCCCAAATGGGATCAGAGGAAGCTCTTCCCCTCAGCTCACTGGTGATATTGTTCCAGAATGGACCCATACAGTGGGGGGGAGAACAATATACTATTACCGAATGGACCCCCTTTCTCCTGGGGTCCCCCTGTACCAAATTTGCCTTGCCTGCCACCAGGGAATGACGTCTCTCAATGTCAGAGATTGGTGGAAAGGAAAGGAATTATTAATTCAAAGGTCAATCACCTCCAAGCTCTCGCAAAGGCTTTGCTGTAACCAGAGGGAGTTGCTTCCCAGTGACATCATTGGTTGAAGCACTCCCATCTCCCTGGCTCCAAGCATAGCCACAGCTATTTAACATATCCATGAAAAGTTATAGATATGTTAAATGACCATGCCAGAGGTTAGCTGCAAAGCTGTTGCTATGCAAAACAGCTCTCAATGGCCCTGCTTCTTGTGTCCCATCATCCAGTTCAAACTTGTGGGGGTGAGGACATCCTATATGTATTTTTTAAATATTTCCTGGACACCCTGAGTTCTGGACCCCATTACAAATCCCTATTTTGGGGCCACCTGGTGGCACCCCATGTCAATATCAAAGAAAGAGCACCGGGACTTAGAAAGGTGACAGTTGAGAGGGGAAGATGGCCTTATTTGTGGACCACACACACCATGATCATGATCATGATCATGATCTTCTCATTCAAATTTCCAAATACTGAGCTAAGTACAACACATGTTGTCTTGATTTTGCAAATGAGAAAATCAAGGGGGAGAGACAAGGGGCTTGCCTGGGGTGGTGCGAGTGGGGCGGTAAAGCAGAAGGTGTCAGAGTATATTCTCCCTGTAAATCCCAGGCTATGCCCAGTCCCAGACCTGTGGCTTTGCCTCTACAGGGAGCAACCCTCATAGATTCTTGAGTAGGGTCCTAGCCTCTGTGTCCACATGACCTCATGGTGGAGACACCCTCTCATACAGGGTTTTGTTCAATGTGTGGTCAATTGGCATCTTTCAGGTGGAGTCCCACTCCCCTGTTACATCAGGGGTTCCTTAAAGATGAGCCTGCAACTCTTTCTTCAGTCTGGGGACTCCCCAGTGCAGAGCTCGGTTTCCCCTTCCAGGTCCTTCCCCAGAAGAGGGGTAAATGACAGAAGCACATCTGACTATACTGGGAGGACTTTTCCTTGGTGTGTTTATAGGTTCCAATTTTCCCTCCATTTGGCCATACTGCCTGCTCCTTGGGTTGTTTGGTCATCTTGTCTTAAGGTCATGAAATCCCCAAACTGGAGATTTGAATAGTCCTACAAAGGTCATCTCATTTATTATAGCTCCCATTCAAGACTGGTTGCAGGGGGAGCTAATTTCTCAGTATTTCTGGCCTGTCCACCCTACCCCAGTGAGCTCCTATGGGCAGAGAAATCCTTTGGGCAAAGTTGCAGACCCTAGGCATAGCATGCCATCGGTATGCATGGTCTTGACCTTAAATGAACAGCCAGCAAAATGGCTTTATTCAGGAACAACAGAGTTGCAGTTTGGGACATACAGTCTAATGGCGAACCATGAGTAAGTCAAGAGAAACAAAGGAGAGGACTGCTCTTCTACAGACTTGGGAGGGGCTGTTGTGAGTAAGGAGTCCACTGGAGGAAACTGAAAGTTCGAAGTCCAGTGACTTTTCAGTGGCTGACTTGCTGCGGTCTCTCATTGGCTGAGCTGTTACTGTGTGAGAAAGAAATCTCTCTTTCCTCCTGACAAGGTAGTGAAGGGGGACCTCTTCCTGTCCCAGATGCAAGGTAGTTCTGTTCCTGTTGGGGTCACTAGTGTCTGCTGAGTGACAGCCACATGGGTGTTCTCCCTTCTAGCCTCCCAACTCCATTTTAAATGGGATTTCTGTTTATTAATCTTCACAGTGAGAATGATGAGCATTGAGGGGATATGGGTGGCTCGACAACAGAGTCTACTACAATTAATCCACTTATTCCTCAATAACTTGAATGTCTGGTTTAGTCAGGTCTTTACCAGATGCTGGCAAGAGAATGACAAAATAGATGCCAGTCTTTGCTCTGGAGGTTTTGCCGTCTGGTGGAGGGGACAGGCACATATAATGCAGGCATCATTATAATGCAGTGTGGTAAATGTGGCCAGAGACCACGGTCTGGTGTGGAGATAACGGGTAATCAGAGAAGGCATTTTGCAGGGTTAGAGTTAATACTGCAGGACACTTAGGAGGCAGCCAGACCACAAGGGCAGGTCATTGTTCCAGGTGGAAGAGATGGCATGAGCAAACATGCCTGGGTAAGAAATGGTGTGGGGCATGCAGGGAGCATGGAGTGGAATAAGTAGCCTGGCTTACAGTTCTGGGCAGGAGAGGGTGGGGAATCCTCTGGAGCACCAGGCAGGGGTGCTAGCACCCATGGGAAGAGGTTCAAACACCATCTTGAAGCAAATGGGAAGCCACTGAAGTATTTGAGCTGGGACAGATTAACTTGATAGGTCCCCCCGTTCCTAGTGTAGAAAATTGGTATGAGCTAGTGAGACTAGAAGCAGGGGACATTAGGGAGCAACTATTGCAGCCATCTAGGGAGAGAAGAAGAACGTCTGAATTAGGATCCTAGTTGCAGAAATGGAAAGACATTGCCTATATTCTAAGGCCAGCTGTGTTTGTAGATAAAATACTATTACCTGTATATTACTAGGACAAAGTATGACCTTGAGTGACAAAAAATACAAACTGGACAAAGGAAGCTTATTTTCATCTTACAATAAAACCAGACTAAGGCTCTGGCTGGTGTGGCTCAGTGGATTGAGCACTGGCCTGCGAACAAAAGGGTCGCTGGTTTGATTCCCAGTCAGGGCACATGCCTGGGTTTCGGGCCAGGTCAGGTCCCCGGTAGGGGGCATGTGAGAGGCAACCACAGATTGATGTTTCTCTCCCTCTCTTTCTCCCTCTCTTCCCCTCTGTCTAAAATAAATAAATAAAATCTTAAAAAAAAAAAAAAAAAAAAAAAAAAAAAAAAAAAAAAAAAAAAAAAAAAAAAGAACCCAGACTAGGCAGTCTGGGTTCCTTCCACCTTGTTACCCTGCTGGGTATGGTCTCCATCCCCAAATTCACTTCATGGTGTAAGATGGCCAGTGCAGCTCCAGCTATCACATCCACATCCCAGCTAGCAGGAAGGAAAAGAGGGAAGGGCCCAACCTTTCCTGTAAGGACACTTCCTAGAGTTGCCCACATCTTTGCCACTTTCACCTCACTGGTCAGATATCGTCACATGGCCAAACCTAGTTGCAACAAAGGCTGAAAAATCTTGTTTTTCTGGAAAGCATATGCCAGCCAAAATTCTGTTACTGCAAGAAAAGGACACAATGGACTCTGTAGGCAACTGGTCGTGATGAGGAATGGTGGACGTGTGCACTGTGGCCAGACTGACCTAGCTTCTTTCACTCTTTGTCACTTTGGGCACCTCCTCTGAGCATTGGTACCTTTATCCATAAACAGAGACACAGGATTCTTGTGAGGGTTCAATGAGATAATGGACATAAAAGATCTGTAAATTGTAAAATGCTGTCGCTTGTGAGGTATTACTGTGGTTGCGTTCATTGTGGTTCCTTCTATGAGTCAGAATTGCTTTACAAGGAAGGACTAAATGAGATGCACAATAAAAAAAATAAAAAAATAAAAAAAAGCATGAGATGGAAGAGGGAAAAGAGTGAGGTAGTGAAAGGGTTTTACCAGACAGAGAGGGCTTAGAAGAGGGAGGCTGTGAACCACGTACTCAAGGAAACTGCCAGGTATCTCTAGAGGAGACAGTTTCAGCCAGAGCCCAGAAGTTGTACCTGGAAGCCTACAAGAGACCAAGGAGGACTTTCCATAGCTTCCTTTGTAATCCGTGTATGCCTACAAGCAGCCCTCCTGGGGCTCTCCTCCATTCGTTGTTTGAGCTGTCGTCTGAGCTCTCCTATGTTTCTCTCCTTGGACCAAGACAGGGTTAAGAACCCAAGACAGGGCAACCATCCCAGATTCATTGCTTAGGCCCTGTTCTTCTCTTCTTTGGCAATGAAATCATTTCTTGTTTTAGCTGAGATTCCTGTAGTTCTTTACAGTAATTATTGCTCTATCAGTAAATTGAAATGTTTTAATTTCACAAGGGTATGTGCAAATTTTATGTTTTGTATTTGCTCAGCCTTAATCAATACTGTAACAGAATTAAGAGGTCCCAGTAAGACTTGTGATCTTACCTAAGCTAATAAAAAATAAGTCTACACAACCACAACAGGACCTTCAGTAGCATACTTGTAGATAACTGGTGACCACATTTTTTCTAGTTTATTCAGGTATTGACTAAAAGAATGTTGTTAAAAATGTATGTAGGCAGGGACAGCCTATTATTGCTCCTACAGTTGAAGGTTTTGTGTTGTATTCTTCCATGTCATCAGAATTACATCAAATGTCAACCCCAATCCTGATAATCAATCAGTAGTCTTCATCCCCTCTCCTGCTTTATTTTTCTCTTCAGCACTTATCACCTTCTATTATGTTGTTCATTTGTTTATCTTGTGTATTCTCTGTCTCCCCAAACTAGAATATAGACTCTGTGAAGGCAGGATTTTTTTTGGCTGGGGCTGGGGTGGGTCTGGTTTACTTAGTGCTATATTCCCAGGGCCTCGAACAGTGCATGGCATGTGGTTGAAGCTCAACAAATTATTTGCTACAGGAAGGAATAAAATCCCCTGGTACAATTGTTGTACTGCAGTGTGCATAATTTCCAACGTCATTTTGGCTCTAAAATTCTGTGTTTCCAGATGCTTAGTATATGCTCCCTGATTAAATAAATGGACCAATCAAATGTTACATTACAATGAGGGAAAGTAATGTTATTACATCCAATAGCCCCATCCCCTCTTCCCTAGCTAGTCCACAGACCCAGCTGGCCAGAAGGAAGAAGGCATGAAGAACAAGCATATATTCTTTGCCCTTATCTCTCTAGCACACAGCCAATTTTTAAAATAGCATTTAATGACCGTTGCATAAAGATGTCACTACATCAGCGCTGTCCCCAAGCAGCTGGGAGACTATGAAGTCCCCTTGTCTTTCTGTGGTGAGCAGTCCCAGGGACCACAGAGGGGGCTTCCAGGGCTGATTTACCTATTTCACTTGTCACCCAGCTTCTTGGATAAGTTATTCTGTTAAATACACCCTCTCCCTTATAGGTATCTCCTATGGTAATGATCTTGCTACACAAGCCAGACAATTAGAGGTAATTGGGATAATCGGCATTTATTATGGTAATTTGCATTTCTACAGCAGGCAGCACAGAACTCACCACCCAGATTGGGAATATGCTATTTGGATCTGGGTTGAATTGGCTCTCCAATGTAACACACACTTTAGACCCCATGGGTTTCACCCTCCTTTGCTCACAGGAGGTCCTTAGGGCTGCGTTAGGTGTGAGTCTCACTAACCAATCAGAGGGGAGCATACAAAATACAGTCTTGGAAGTAGGACAGTATCTTTTCCATCATCTGGGGCCTGGGGAAAAATCTACTGCCTGGAAGGAGCCCTGGGTCTGTGGTCAGACCCCTGGTGACTGATTTTTTGCTACATTGAACAGATATTTGACTTCATTGACAGAATTGCTTTACCATCTCAGCTGAGTAACTCAAAGCTCAAGCCTGCTGTTGGTAGAAACCTAAACAAGGGAGCCCCTGTGATGAAACTTAACACAGGAGTCCACACAGGGGCTTTAGAAATGGCGCCTGCTCCTGTCTGCAGCTGCCCTCTCTGGTGTGGACACTTCCCTTGTGCCCAGTTTCTCTGGCACACACTTGTCCATTTCATGAGTGTTATGCACTGATTATAACTGTCAGCTTGCCACTGCAGCTTCCTAGGTTGGAATCTCTTCTCCACCAGTTGCTAACTAGGTGACCATGAGTTACTTACCTTTTGTGTCCTACTCGTCATTAAACTGCCCATCAGTTTCCTCATCATTAAAGCAGAGGTAATAATGACACTGATTCATAGGGTTGACATAAGAATCAGATGAGATCATGTATCTGAGTACCCTAGCAGAATGCCAGAGACAAACATTTCACATACTCATTAAAAGATCCTCTCTCCGACCCTGCTGGTGTAGCTCAGTGGATTGAGCACAGGCCAGTGAACCAAAGGGTCACCAGTTTGATTCCCAGTGGAGGCACTTGCCTGGGTTGCAGGCTAGGTTCCTGATAGGGGGAGCACAAGAGGTAACCACAAATGGATGTTTCTCTTCCTCTCTTCCTCCCTCTCTTTCCTTTTCTCTAAAAATAAATAAATAAAATCTTAAAAAGAAAAAAGATCCTCTCTCCAGCCACTCCACACCCTTCATTATGCATCTTCATCTAAAAAGCACAAAGGGTCCCTAAATAAGCATAGATAAAATGCCTTTAGCAATTTGGAGAAGGGAGCTATTGATCTGACTGTGGGGGGGTTTTGAGGGGAAGAGATGGCATTTGTCCTGGGCCCTGGTAAGGTAGGACCTGCAGAAATGAGCTGGAGGCCATTAGGAAGCAAAAGAGGGCGGGTGTGCATGAAGAGAGGCTCATAGCAAGGGGCACATGTTTCTGTTTATACCTGAAATCTCCTTGTTTACATAAAAAGACAGTTTGCAGTTTAACCACAATTTACAAGTGAGTTACACATTATACACAGCCTCCCCTTACTCTATTCCATCATCCCCTGGTCAGAGGGACCCGGGGAACCTGTCATCCCCTTCAATGGCAGCTACTCTGGTACAAGACTTTACTCTTGTGATGGTTCTAGCATAGGCTTTGTCCACTCTGTTGAGAATGTGGTGGTGAAGGAAGAAAGACAGTTTCCTTGGCTTATTGGGGAAAGTGAGGGCTATTAGGTGATGGGAGCAACACATTGCCAGGCCCTTTGGACCCCCAGCCTACCTGCCCAGGAGAGGGACCAGGATCTTCTTTTTTGGGAAGGCAGAGATCTTTAGCTGGACTTACAATCAAGAAAGACTGCTTTCGTTGCTGTGGTTCCTTTTGGTTCTTGGGAAGCATGTGTGAAATACACCAAAACATTTGCTACAGCATCTTTTTATCCAGTGTATCAGTTAGGATAAAGATGAAATGTCTGCAACACAGAATCCCAGAAGAAAGCGACTTAAACAAAATGGAAGTGTATTTTACTTTTACAAAGCAGGCTAGCTGGTTCAGGCCAGTGGGGCAGCTGTGATTGACAGTTGTTAGGACCCAGATTCTGTCTGTGTTGCAGTTCCACACTGCCCTTGCGTGTTGTGCTTATCTGCATGGTTGGAGCTGTGTGGCTGGCACATCTGCTTCCCAACAGATGGGAACTGGTAAGAGAAGCTGAGCATAAAGGCCCACCCTAGGATGAAGGTTTTCTCCACATGTTATAGCACAGAAGACAGTATCAGTGAAGTTAAATTATGCCTTAGTTAGAATTAAGCTAGTTATGACTTAGTAACAAGCAGCCCCCAAATCTCAGTACCTCAACACAGCAAAGGTTTACTTCTCATCCATACAAAATCCACTGGTGGCCTGAGTGACTGATTCTTCAGGACAACTGTCCTCCACGTCATTCTCAAAGATTCAGGCTAATGATACTGTCTTCCTGTAGCTTCACCATCTGGAACATGCAGACTCCTTGGTCCTCACGGCAGAGCAAAAGAGAGACTTGGATAATCATGTCTGACTATGACACATTGCCTGCTCACACTCCATTGGCCAGACGTAGTCCCAGAGCTCACAAACTGGTAAGGGGTCTGACAAGTATCGTCTGGACAGGGCAGAGGGGAGGGTGAGTGTCGGTGAACATGGGACATATTAACCACAAGTGTTTTGAACAAGATCCCATGGCAAATCATGGTACCTTAAGCTTTAAAAAGGGTTTTCTTATTTCTGATGTAGCCCTAGGCCAATAATAAGGCAAGTGCCATCTCCTTTTCCCCAGGAATAACAACAAATATTTACTTATATGAGTGATAGGATAGTCATTTTTGGTAGAGAAAGGCTAATCTCATTCCCAGAACCTCCTTGTGAGATGCTGGGCTTTCTTCCAGAGTAGGTAGCTTCTTATATTTCAAGGCCTTAAACCCACATAATTAGTATCCCTCCTTTAGATTTGGGCTGTGGGAAAACCCTCTTAAAATGCACACTTTCTCTTGGCTTGGAGACAGGAATATACAGCCATCATTATTCATTCATAGCTCCATATGGCGATGGTATTCTTAGTGGGCAGAAACTGGGAATTAGAACATGAACATTTCAACAGGGGAGGAGGAGGAACAAAAAAGGGAAAGGGTGGTGGGAGGAGTTGCAGAAGGGAGGGTGTGGGTTGGCTGGAGGGGCAAGATGATGACCAGCTTAATTTTTCACCAAGTAAAATGCTGAAGAACTGTGCGGCCACTTAGAGATTACAGAAAAGCATGTATGGAGTGAGGGGAATTCTGGGATGCCATTTTTCTCCAGGTGCTAACACTCTTGTGAAAAAGGCTGCATTTGAGGCTTGTTTCTCTGGCTTTGACCCAAGGAGCAGCTACTATTTTTTCATCCTTCTTTTTTCTTGAGCCTTTGGTCTGGGTCCCAGACGGACACTGTATAACTGTGTAACTGTGGAGAGGCTTCAATGATCTGTTTTTATTTTCTTCATTTGTAAAGTGGAGCTAAAAATATTCTCTTCAGGGTTCTTGGAGAATCAAACATACCAATAAATATACTACTTTTGTTAACTGTAAAGGACCAAGAGGTTATTCTTGTTTCATCATTGCCATCGCCATCATCTTCACTATCATCATCATTAACATCCCCCATCCCCATCCCCATCATTGTCATCACTGTTATTTCATTACACACATGTGAACACAAGATACAGGGGTAGCAGCAATTACAAGTAACTAGTGTGGCTACAGAGTCTGGCTATTTCCAACTTAGGAAACATTTCGTTAGCATCCCTGGGTCTAGTTTCTCTTGGTCTCTCTTTCCTAGATTCACTTCTCCATAAGGCAGTGTCTTTCTCCTCTGGCTTTCTGTGCAGTTAGCTTCCTTTTCCTTTTAGTCTGAAGTGAATTCACACTTTTGAACATCCTTATCAGTTTTATATTGCTGCATAATAAACTACCACTGACATCGTGGCTTAAAGCAACACCGGCGTATTGCCTCACTGTTTCTGTTGACCCTCTGCTCAGTGTCACACATGGCTGAAATCAAGGCATTTGTATCCAGAGGCTCAGCTAAGGAAATATCCTCTCCCAAGCTCCCTCAGAATGTTGGCAGAATTCAGTTCCTTGTGGTTGTAGGACTGAGGCCCTGCTCTCCTGTTGGTTGCCACCTAAAGGTCTCCCTTAGCTCCTGGGAGTTGCCACCTGTCCCCTGCCACCTGCCCCTCTCCACAACATGATAGTTTGCTTCTTTAAGGCTAGGAGGAGAACCCATTCTCTGATTTTAGGAAAGGCTGAGTCTCTTTTAAAGGCCCAATTAAGTCAGTTCCATGAAGGACAATCTTCCTTTTGATTAACTCAGTCTATTGATTAAAAGCCTTCCTTAATAATATTTGTAAAACCCTTCCACCCTATAAATTAATGTAACATTTGATGGGAGTGATATCTCACCATATTCATAAGTCCCTGCATCCCACTTCCTCACACTCAATGGGAGGGGATTCTACAAGAAGTGGGTTTCTTGGAGACCATCTTAGAATTCTTCCTACCAAGAGGTTTCCTTATCCAAGTATCTAACAGGTTTCTATTTCTGGTTTTCTGTTCTTCCCTCAGACAAAGCTGAGGGCCAATCCAACAAAAATTGAGTCTCTTCTGGTAGCCTAAATTTGGAAGACACAAAGAGGCCTAAAAACAAGTGAAATGTCTGAGTGGTTGTCTTAATCTGGAGTTCCTAGAAATGGGAGCTTGGGGCAGGGATTCAATGCTGATGCTTAATTGGGAAGTACAGTCCCAGGGTAGTGAGAATAAGGGCTAAGTGGAAAAAGTCAGGGAAGGATGGGAAGCCCTGTGTGGTGATGTGTCACTGGTTATTGTGATGGCCACTGCTCCCCCAAAGCCATGAGAAAGTACAGCTGGTCATTTATCAGAGTACCTACTCAGCCTAGCAAACTTCTCTGGGCAGGTTGTGTGGAGAATTCATGTCTTGGAGGGAAGAAGAAATGAAGCTATCTGCCTGGCTCCCTCCTTCCTTCCCTTTTCCTCCCTCTCCCCACCCCTCTCTCTGTGTTTTTCTTTCCATGTGATAAGGAAGTATTGGTGGGAAAGGATAATTCCATATCGTTCACACCGTTGGCTTCAGGGAATCTCTCTAATGTTGTCAGTCAGTCATTTCTCTCATTTGTGGTCTGTGTGGGTCCTCTCAGAGCCCTGTCACCCATCTGTAAAGTTTTTTTAAACCTGGTGAAACAATCAGTTCCCTCAGTTCTTCTAGCTGCTGATGTGGAAAATTTACTGAGGGCCACACTCACACACTACAGACAGAAATGCTCTCCCCTCACATCAGGATGCCCTGGGGTAAGAATCCAGAGAGCACAGGACTCACCAATGCAGACAGTGACATAATCCTGGCTGGTGACACCACTGGCTATTGTGGTTTTGACAGCTGTGGTTAATTCTGGATCATTGTGTGCTTGAGGTATCAGTAGTATCATGGATGCAAACCAATAGTACGGTTGACCCAGGACGTGGTTGGTCTTGGACATGTGATGTTGAATTGGAGTCAAGCCATAATTCTGGCTTTGAGGCCAGCTGATACCATGGATGCTAAGAAGCCCAACCTAGAGAAACTCTGACATGCATTGTCACATTACACAACAAGTCTGGCCCGTGCCTTGCCCTTTATTTCCAGAACACTTTGGAAGTCCTCCCAGAGTCTTGTACTAGTGCCCCTGGCCTTTCTCCTTTGCCTTTGTTTCTCCTTGTTTAGGAGAGAAGGTAATGGTAATCCAAATGGTGATCTGGGATGTCAATAGTACCATTTTAATTGGAACAGGTACCCTTGGAAGTGACAAGATGAGGGAGTGACGATGCCTGGTAGATTGCCTACCAGCAGCCTGTGGGGTTCTTTCTTGTTTCAAATATGAAGAGAGCAGTGATGTGTCTCATCATCTCTCTGCAGCCAGAGTGGTCCAGGCCCAAGGGAACATCCCAACAAGCCCTCCTCTTGTACCTTGAGATCTGCTACAAGGGGTCTCTGGCTTCCCATGGTCACATGGAGCTATATGTGTGACTAGGGAGTGGGATATAGTGTAAGTTTTGAACACTGTGGGGCTCACACAAAGATGCCACTTGGCATTCTGGCTCCTTCTCATAACTGTCAAAAAACCAAGGTCAACAGAGTGCCATTAAATTTTGGTAGTAATGAAATGTCTGCTTTCCCCAGCACAAGCCTGGTGGCCAGTCAAGAGAGATGCTCATTAAGTGAAAGGGCTCATGATTCAATCACCACAGAGCCATTTCTGGAGGAGGTGGGCCAGTCAGAAACAGAGAATGCTGCTTCCCTAGGGAAGAGCTTGTCTCACCTTTCCTCTCAGTTCTCTACCTCTTGCCCACCTCCTCCAGCTTAGCCTGGTTTAGTCTCCCCATGTTAGGCAGTACACAGGTCTCAGGAAATTAGTGTTTGTGCAGCAAGAGCCACATCTACAAATCTCCAACTTCTCTTCATGGAGTGAATTAAATCAGACAACCAATAGTCCCAAATCCAGCAAGGCCTTATGTCTCACAAGCTTCTAGAGCATGGGTTCAACTTTGGGAAAATTCATCTCCACCTGGAAGAATCTGATGAAGGCTGTGACATTCTTCCTAGGAAAATGCACAATCACACAAAATTCAGCAAATAATTGCAGTAAGTCCATGGACCCCAGAAACCCTTCCTGTGCTAGATTAAGTCACATATATTTAGCTCCCATAGGTGCACTTCTCTCCAGCTTGGGGGAGCAATGATAGTAAAGCTAAAAGTAATGTGGGTAAAGATGCCCTGATGCTGTCTTTGAGATGAATGGTACTTGTAACCCACATTTGTGCATGTCTAAATGTTACTTGTCCTTCACAATTCATAGTAAAGCCTCTGAAATTTGTCCCTTGTCCTTTTTCCCTTCCTTTATTTGAGACCCCAAAGAACTTTTACTCCAAATGATGATGATCATTTCATTCTTACATATGTTCCTACAACTCCTGTCCTCTCTAAAGGGGAGCCATTTCCAGGAAGTGAGGAGTGGTCATATTTGTTTCATCACTGGTGGACTCTCAGCACATGTTTGCAGAGTCTTCTGTGTGTCGGGAGTGCTCAGTAGATGTTCCCTGGTTGAGTAAATGAGTGATGAATGAGTGTCCTCACTTGGGGACTGCCTATGTATAACCAGTCTGCCCACAGTGGGATGAAACTAGACATTGACCAACACTGCACACCTGACCTTTTTTGCAGGCTTCCAGCAGTTGCATCTCTTCCAGATGCCCACTAGGGACACAGAAGGCTGTCCCCAAGAGGAGATGCTCCTCCCTCCCTCCGTTGCAATTTGCTCAAGGGCCTTTGACATTTAATTCCAGTGCAATTTGTTTGTTTTTACCCGAGTTGAAAATACCAACAAATGTCACCCGCCTTCTCTCCTCTCTCCTGACATGTGACTTTGATGGGCCAGGAGCCAGCAACACTAATGAGTATCTCAGATCTCCATGAATTTGCAGGGAATGCAAAGCTCTGGGTAGGTTAGGTGGCAAGTGTGAATGTGGTTCCATCAGGAGAAGGGTGAGCACAGAGTTAGGCATGGGGGAGCAAGATACCTGCTAAGGTGGGTGGTGGAGCAAAAGGTAGGGGAGGACAGTCAAAAGGAAAGACGACTTGATAGTGCAAAGCCTCTTGCTGTTCTAAATGACCTCTCCACTTTGCCCTAAGGCTTGTCTGGTTATTCCCTGCATCTGGTCAGCTGCTTCTGCCTACTATGTACCTTTCTCAGGCATGGAGCTGGGATGCCACCTTATACTTTTGGGAAATTATAGCAGTGAGAAATACATTTTATCATGAAAAAACAAAACAGTGGCCTAAATGAGAAAGACTTTCATTTCTCTCTCTAGTACAGGAAGTACAGGAAGTAAGATCTATGTTGGTTGAATAGCATTGTAACAATGTCAATTTCCTGTTTGGACAACAAATTATGGGTATGTAACTTGTATCATGGGGAAAGTGGGGTGAACTATGGGGACTCCTGGTATTTTTGAAACTTCTTATGAGTCTTAAACTATTTTTTAAGATACAATAAAAAAACCTGTAGGGAATCCAGGGCTTTGTGGGGGTGCTGCGATCACCAGGTATACAGCTTCCTTCCATTTTGTATCCTCAACACATGGCTACCAACATATGGACCGAGAGAGCTAGCTGCTTAAGCTCTATTCATGCATCTGCGTTCAGTCATTAAGAAAGGTGGGCCCCTCCCCAAAGAAGACTGTGCTTTCTCTTTAAGGACATCTCTAGGGTATCACCCACTAAGTATTTACTTATAGTCCACTGGCTATAACTTGTCATATGACCCCATCCAGGTACAAGGAGGCTGGGAAATGTAGCCTTTTATGCAAGGACTTGTGGCCAAAGAACACTTGGGGATTCCCTACTAGGAAAGAAGGGGAGAGTGGACGTTATAGGACAACCAGGTGGCTCCGTGCTGTCACCTGTTGAAAGAAGAGTGCAATGCTGAGTGTCAAGGTAGAGCTGGTTGATTTGACTGCCCTCCCAACTCTCCAACGTGACTTCCATGTTACCCTTCCCAATATGGCAAGAAGTTGCCCTTGTTTACTTCCTTCAGCAAAATAGACTCAGTCCTTCTTCACTGGTCTAGGGATTCTCTGTTCGATTTCCTGGGCTCTCTCCTCTGTGTGGGAACTTAAGCCAGAGGCACTTATCTCCCCTGGCTTTATGTCACACCGTGGGAGGCACTTATGTGATGTGAATTAGGAGAAGTGACTAGATTATCCCAGCCTTGCAGTGTCTCCAAATACCACCCCCACAGGTCAAGGGATAGAACCTAAATTTCATTAGGGATTCAGTTCCTTGGTGAAGGCAGTGCAAAAAAATTCTCATTTACTCTAATCAGCCATTAATATCTTAATTATTGATTTATTTGCTCTTTTTGAGTGTTGCAACAAGCTAAGAATCCTGAAAGGTTAGGGCTGGAAGAGGGTTCGGAGATCTCTCTCTCCCCCTACATACCCTTTGTACATGTGAGGCAATTGGGGATAGTAAGAGTGGTGTGGGCCACTGTGGTCACACCATCTCAGGGGTGGCTCTTTTAGCTTTGAGCTCACTCTGATCTTCTGATTATCAAAATAATTCTTTTCACCCTACCCGAGGTTGGTTGAGGTGGGATCTGGAAGGGAATGCTTGCTGGCTTAGCACTAAACTCGGAGGCAGTGATGGGGGGAATGCAGGAGAAACAAAACTCACAGCCTCAGCTGAGCACTGCTCCTACTTCTCCCATCCACAGTGGGAAGATGTGATCCCCTTCCCCAAATCAGCCAGGCCCCTGAGTCCTGAAGCTGCCGGATAGAGTGAATGGAGTTGGGGCTCACACTCCCTTCCCTACCTGGATGGTGTGAAGGATACCACTCAGCCCACTGATCTCTCACCTGCTTGTGTTCTAACATGGGGAGCACTCTTACCTTTGACACATCAGGTCTCCTCACCCTGAAACTCAAAACTTGGGGATGAGCTTCCCATTAACTCTCAATTAAGGGCTTATTTAGAAAGTGAGTGTGATTACTGTTTGATTGACTCTTTGGAGAAAAATGTAGGTGGGCCTTAGTGTCCTGGGATTCTGATGTGTCCCAAAGCCCTCTGAGAGCCCAGAGAAGCGAGTGGCCACTTACTAGGAGGAGGACTCAAGTAAAGTCACCTAAACACCTCTCAAACCTCATTTACCTCATCTATAAAATAGGAATAACTATCACTCCCCACATGGGGTGAGATAAAATGGTTAGAGGATGGTGATGGTGATGAGGGTATCATCTGCATTTCAGACTGTGAAGAGCAGGGATTATTAAAGCCAAACTCAAGCCCTTTGCCTTCTGACAAGTTTACAGAAAAATGTAGGTTTGGGGAGAAAACTTTTTAAGATTAATCTCATGTCCCCTGTTAGTACAGGTGGAAGAGAACACACCAGGCAGTGACGGCTGTGCTATGGTGATGCTCAAAGGGAGTCCATTTGGGGGAAAGAAGAGAGACTGAGGGTGAGGCTCATCCCAGAAGCTACTTAATCTGAGGCACAGAGTGGGGCCATGCTTAGCCTAAACTTAATGAAAAGGTCAGAGGGGTATTCATCCCTGGTACAGAAGAAATAGAAATTTGGTGTTCAGGGAGAACTACTATCATGATGAGTAAATATAGGGCTTTGCTACCAGAGAGCCCCAGTCTGAAGGGACACACAACCCTGACCTCAGGGAGCCCCAGTGTGAGGGGAGACACAGCCCCTGCTTCTTAGTGGGTTTCAGTTTGAGGAGGGAGGCAGGACAGATGTTGCTTCTGCCATCTGTCCCCTGCCCCACACATCCTTTCTCTCCCCTCTGTGCTGGCTCTTTCTGTCTTGCCTTTAATAGATTGTAGTCTCCCAGAAGATAGAAGGAAACTATATGTTCAGACTCTGTATGGTGCCCAGCACAACAGCTGCTCAATAAATATTTACAGCTTCTAATGACTTAGCACATTAAATACATGTAACCTGAGTGACAGAAGCCTAAAGAACAGAGCACATAGCACTTGTGCCTGGGCAGGGTGCTGGGTGGTGATGAACAGGCTGGAGGAGTTACTGAAAAGCCTGTAGTGATCAGAGAGGAGGTGTGGGAGACACTTTTTCTGTGGTCCCCATAGCAGGTGATCAGAAAGTACCCTGAGCAGGGCTTCTTTATAATTTTTATGGGCCCTGGGCACTTTTGTCTAGAAAGGCTCTTTTTTACACTAAAACAAAACAAAACAAAACAAAACCCTCTGGCCTCTGGCCGTCTCTCCCCTGGGACTGGGGGCATCCTATGCCCAAACTACCCCCGTGCCTAAACCTGGAATCAGAGCAGCCATGTTGGAGGAAGATTCAATTACTGCTCCCAGATCCCATCTGTACTTGCATTAACTCCTACCCATGAACCAACAGATTTTCTTAAACTAGTTGTGGAGGTCTCCTGGGGGTGCTGAGTTTAATAATATATTTTATAGTTTAGTTTTTATTTCAATGGCAATCTAAAATCTATTCTTTACCAAAGCTTCTCTTTGGGAATAGCACAATTGCAACTTAAAGATAGTCCACAGAATAAGAATTATAATAGTTGACACTGTTTTGAGAATTCACTTTATGCCCAGCCCTGCTGAGTGTTTTACACAGAGTGACTCCATCAATCTTTGCAAAATTATCCAACTTTACAGATGAGAAAATGAAGGTATGGGAGGTCAATAAACCTGCCCAAGATCACACAGCTAATGAATGGAAGATCTAGGATCCAAGTTCAGGTGAACCTGTTGCCTTGCAGGCAACAGATGAAGGGGCTGGACTCCAGAGTCCTTGTACTTAATGCTAGGCACTTTGCCTGCAGTCAATCTTCTCAAAGGGGTGCCTTTCAAAGTGGGGCCTTCAGAAGGGACTTCTTTTCAAAGTTTCTAATTCCAGTATGTGTTTGTAATTACCCAACTCTGATAATCCACCTCTGTCTACCATAACACCTTGAGTCTTTGGTCTTCAGGGACATCCTCAGTAAGACAACCAGCCCTAGCTGCTGAAATCCTACCATCTATCATTCAAGGCCACAACCAGTAGCACCTACTCCAAGAAGTGTTCCATTACCTTTGTTAGGAAAGTTGTCTTCTGAAGCATTCTCATAGCAATTTTGCCACTTTCTTTTTCCTCTACCTTGAGAATAGTATTGTTCACGATGGGGTAGGGCACAACTGGGCTGGAATTCCAGCTTCGCCTTTTGTCTTGAATCATTTGGCCAAGTTACATAAACTTCCTTAGCCTCACTTTCTCTACCTGTTAAATGGGCAAGTAGTATTGCATTATCAAATGCTTTCAGTGAGATAATGTGTAAAATGCTAGACATGCTGTAGATACTTCTCTCCTCTGCTGGATTGCAGTTGCCCATGTCCATGTTTTTAAGCTCTTCCCAAGGAGAGGGGAGAGGGCCCATTTTTCTGTTCATCCTACAGGCCCGTGTGGAGCTGGTGCTCAGCAGAAGCCTGGTTGAACTGTCGAGTCCTTGCAGCTGAGTCAAGTATGTCCCCTCTCTGTAGGGGTAGGGGTGCAGGGTCATAGGAGAGAGGGATTGACCACCATGTTCCAGATCAACTCCAGACAAAGTCTTCCAGGAAAAGGCCAAAGGAGAAAAGAAGGAGAGGGCAAAGAAGACAGGCAGAGATGGAAACAGAAAGAGGGAAGATTATGCAGAGAAAAAGGGGACAGGAGGGAAAAGGAGGGAAGAAAATGGAGAGATGAGTCTGAAAACTGAAAAAAAAAGGAAAAGTAGAAGTCCTATGAGGGTGGCAGACTTGTGGACAGAGAGGGAGACAGCAGCCAGGACTTTCATTTCCCACACTTGAGGGGCTGGGGTCGCTGGGGCAGGGAAGAATAGCATGCTCAGGTGTTCCGGGTCTTCATTGCCCCCCACCGAAATTTCATCAAACTGGGGCTGGAAAGGGACTTGAATAGATGAATCCCCCAAGACAACACACACACACACACACACACACACACACACACACACACACACTCACACACGCACACACTGCCCAAATGAGGAAACTGAGGCATAAAGGAGTAGTGCCTCCTGAGGTCCACTGCAGGCCAGGGTGGAGATCCAGGTCACAGAACTTTTGATGCTTGCCCTGCTGTACTGGGCTGTTGGCAGGAGTCAGGATACTTACATTCCAACATGAAGAAAGACAATATTAGGAATGCAGAGAGCAAATCTCAGGGTAATGGAGCCTGGTGTTTGCAATAAAAATTTAAATGTGCTGTCCTGGTGGCAACAGCGACTTTTATCTGATCAGCCTGTCAGTGCTTAAGAAGGTTGGGTTATGTAAATGGCAAAACCAAATTGAATTCATATTTACTGCCCTTGAGTCTGTAGGGTTTATTGTTTCCAATGGATCAATCTCTCTTCTCTTTCTCCTTTTTCCTTCTCCCCCTCCTTCTCTCTCTCTCTCTCTCTCTCTCTCTCTCTCTCTCTCTCTCTCTCTCTCTCTCTCTCTCTCTCTCTCTGTCTCTCTCATACTTCCAAGTGGTTTTGTTATCCAACAACTCATTGGGAAAGTTGATGAGAGAGAAAGGTGCTCTCTCTGTGCGGGTTATTTTCCATTTGTTCCTCCAGGTAAACTCTCCCCCTTATCCACCCTGCCCTGTGTCCCCAGAGGCTGGCCTGCATGGAAAGCTTCCTGCAGACTCCCTTGCCCTCTGGCTTCCTGTGTTTAGGCTTTGAGAGGCCCCAGCAGGATGACAGAGAGGTGCTTATTTCTGTGGCCTGTCACTCCAGGCTGTAGTTGGTCAGTGGATTATATCCATCCAGCCACTAAGGGCCCTAAGCTCTGTCATGCTCTGCTTCTCTCAGGATTGCAACTGCCCTCTGCCATTGCCCCTTTAGGCCTAAGGGTGAAAGGGAAATAGGCTTTCTCACCCCTTGCCAGCCCCTGGGTGTCACAGCTTCCGTTTCCTGACCCTGCCCACACCTCTGTGGTTGTCCCCTCACTGAACTTCCTTCAGGTGCCCCTTCCATTGTGTTATGTTTTCCCCAGGAACCTGACCGATAATGTCTCTCTGTCGTTTCTCCCCAAAACAGGGAGAACTCAGGAGAGAGACACAGTGGAGGAGCAGGCAAGGGACCCCATCCCATTTGCTCTGTACAAAATGGGAGGAAGCTGCAGGGGCTAGAGCTAGACCTGGTCTCCAAGTAGTGTTTGTAGTTTGTGCACAGAGACAGAGCTGACACACTGGCCTTGCACCCCAACATCCAAAGGGCCTGACAGTCCTGCCCCACCTCCCTTCTCAACCCTTTAATGGCCACTTTGGTGGGAATTGTGAGATGGGACAGCCTGTGTGAGACCCCAAAATAGGCCTTTCCCTTTGTAGCTTTTCCCCATGACTTGTCCATTGAGTGAATTTGTGGGGGCTACAGAACAATGAAAGTAGCCCCAACTGAAAGTCCTTTTGATTTTGTGTGTTACCTTGCAAGTCTAGGTTGGCTAATAGGGAAGGATTCTGTTCCCAGGCCATGGACTACCAGGCGTTGCAGGGGTGACATGGGACTCCTTGCTGGGAACTATGTTCCCCTTTGCATCGGCTCCTCCTTACCATCCACAAACATGGAAGCTTAAATGAGCACATGAAGCCAATTTGATTCTCTGAATTCATTTTTTTTAAATAATCAGAAGTGTTATTAGGAGCCAGTATTAACTATACCAAGCTTGATGTCATGCTGAACACATTACAGGGCAGGGTAGTGACCCCAGGATTATTCAATGAGACATGGTCCTCAGCATGGCCTGAGATCCTTAATGACACTCCACTGGGGCTGCCCCTGCTGAGGACCCTCGGCAGACACAGGGAATGGGTGTCAGAGAGGCCTGGCCCTCACCTGGGCCCCCAAGGGTGAGCAGTGAAAAGAGCAGGATGATACTGCTAATATCAGCTTCAGATCCCAGAGGCAGAACTATGAGCAGATGCTTAGATGTAGACTAGACATGGCCCTGCCCTCAGAGAGCCCTGGTCTGAGGGGAGATACAGCTCTGTCCTCAGAGAGCTCCAGTTGGCAAAGGGAGATCTAACCCTTAGGTTGAGCAGCCTTCAAGTATGATATCCTGTTCAGATGTTGACCCATAATTGTGTCCTACAGCTAGACTGAACTTTAATGCAATCCACCCATTGCCTACCCTGTAGCTTGGTAACTTGATAAAGAAAAGCCAATTTTAATTTTTGCCTGAGCCAAATATAATAAGGAGAGTAAATTATAGAGCGAATGTTCCCCAGCCAAATGGAAATGAGTTTTGGATTATCTGCCGCTTTGAATTATCCACCCCAGTGCTCCCTTCATCAGTGCAGTCCTGGAGAGCACCATCACTGAGACTGCTCCATTGAGTGTGGGGACAGGGAAGGGCCAGGGGTGCTCAGAGGGTAGTGGGTGATGCTGATGAGACAGTGAAGCAGGGGTGCCCTATGATTCAGAGCTGGGTAAGATGAAAGGGTTAAGAATGGCAAGGACTGGTCCTTGGATATGAATCTGTTGGGGAAGACCTTGGGAAAGGGAGAAAGGACCAGAAAGGCCCTGGTGACTTGAGATGCATCCCTGCGTGTCCACATCCTCTACGCCCTCCCTCTGAGGTGAGAAGGGAGTGGTCCACTGGGTTCCTAGAGGTGGATCTTCACTTGAGGCTTCATATACTAAAATCTCAAAGATGCTTGAAATGGGGGTGGTAGGTTTTAGAGGAAGAATTTTGAAAGTCATAACTAAATTAAAGCAAAAATCTCTGTGTGTGAGTCCAGAGCCCCCTAACACTCACACCTGAGGGCTGGAGTAGCAGCTGACAGGTGGCAACAAGGAGGGGGCCAAGCCCTAAAGTGATGCTGAGAGCTGCCAGCCCCGTGAGCTGTCTGTGTCCCCTGAGCAGGGACAGATCACAGGCAACCATGGAGATTAATGCATTTGAGGTTGACAGCACAGCTGCAGAACAGCATTTGTTTTCATCCCACTCCCTTCCTGACACACCCTGGACTCACAGGGAGCCTTATTCACATCCAGGCCCCATTTATAAATCCAGGCCCTCTCTCACCCACACAGCCTTCCATTCACACAAACACACCCATTCACTCACTCACTCACTCACTCACTCACTCACTCATTTACCTCCATTCAGGCAACACACCCTCACTCACAGGGACTCCTTCAGTCAGACACCGCTTCCTCACATACACCTCTTCATTCTTGTCCCAGCCTCCACACCCATACCCCACACCTGCCTGTTCATGGGCCTCCTTCACTGCTGTGCAAACCTTCACTCATGTCCTGGCTATTGGGTTTCAACACAAAAAAGGCTAGTGCTCCACAGCCTGGTCATGAATACATGGGCAGAAGACATTTTTCATTCAGCTATTACTGCCAGTCATTAGTGGGGGAAATGAGGTCTCCTTCCTTCATCAAGCTGCTAGTTTTTGTTAGTCATTGGCAAAAATGTGCACGGCTTTCTTATCATTTTTTACTTTTATGCATCTGACATTTCTACAGTGGCCCAGGCTCAGTTGGTACTGTATATAATGAGAGTTATAATTAAGAAGTGTGCCTGAGGCTGGGTTTCCCAGAAGTGGACCTGAAACAAGAATTCAAGCATAAGTGGCTTATTTAGCCAGCGATGGCAGGACACCCAGGAAGAGAAGTGGGAGGGGCGGTGGGAAAGGGGAGGCAGCCAGTGCACAGTGTGTTAGGAGCAGCCAGATTCAGTGCCACTTGGGACTTCTAGGGGTCTGTACAGAGTGTACCTCAGAGTCATCCCACCCAAGGGCTGAGGAGGTTAGGTATTTATCCTCTATCCCAATCACAACTATCGGCCAGAGGCTGCTCTCTGGGTATTACTTCTCCTGCATTGCCTGTCCTGCCCCAGACACGGCCCAGCATGCTCCTGCAGCTAGGCAGCATGTGCGAGTCAACAAAGGTGTCAAAGGGTACGACTCTTCAAGCTAGAGCACTTATTCTTTCACTCTTTCCCTCATTTCGCTATCAAACACATCCCAGGTACCTGCTCTGTGCCAAATATTGGACTTCTCCTGGGAATTCAGAGATGAATAAAATACACTCCCTGCCAAGAAGGGGCTCCCAGGTGAATGCGGTAGAAAACAGGGAAACTGGCAATGACAATACATTGCAATACAATAAAAACTATCCTGGTTGTGTTAACACAGAGGCACGATGTTGTCACTGAGAACAGAGAGGAAGCTGTTCTGAGCTTAAGCTTAATAAACTTATGATAACAACTGCTTATCTTGCACCATGGATGTTTAAATAGCCTAAATGACTTCATTCTACCCTTTTGATGTTTTAGACATTATTTCCCCTTTTCTTTCCTGTTACTTTTGCTAAGATAAGCAAGTCTTTTTAGCTAGTTGATAAAGAAGCCTGGTGATTCAGGATGTGGCCCTTGTTTCCATGGCTTTGCTTAGGGACCACTCAGGGAATGTTTTTGCCCATCCTCTGTGGGTGTTATTCTGTACCCACAAAGCTAGGACCTTCTGAGGGCAGTGGCTCCCTTGGGAATTTGGCTTCTCTCTCTCTCTCTCTCTCTCTCTCTCTCTCTCTCTCTCTCTCTCTCTCCTTCTCTCTCCACCCCCCCCCCTTTCTTTCTCCTTTTAAACTGGAAACTGTGACCCCAACATTAAAATAGGAGCGGCCCGTAGGACTGCTGCTAGGTCCAAAGGGTGATGCAACCACCCTAGTGGGCTCAGAAGGTAGAGCTGCCACCCCAGTAGGCCTAGAGGACAGAGCATCAAAACAAAGAGGATGACTCTCGAGCCTTAGAAGCAATGGATTTGCTCTACTATATATAGGCTTAAACTTGCTTGGGACCTGTCATCCCTTCCTTTTTTCCAATTTCTGATTTCTCCCTTTTGAAATGGGAATGTCTATCCTACAGCTGTCTCACCACTGTATTTGGAAGCAGATAACTTGTCTGATTTCACAGACTCATAGCTGGAGAGGAATTTTGCCTCAGTTCTTCAATTCTCACTCACATGGTTTTAGATGATATTTTGGTGAGATTTTGGACTTAGAGTTGATGCTAGAATGGGTTAAGAGTTTTGGAATGAAGCTAAATGAATTCTGCATACAAGAAAAACATGAATTTGGGGGTGGGCAGAAGGGAGAATGTCATACTGAATTGTGTCCCTTCCAAATTCATAGGTTGAAGTTTTAAGCCCCACCTCAGAATGTGGCTATATTTGGAAATAAGGCCTTTAAAGAGGTGCTTGAATTAAAATTGGCCATTAGGGTGGGCCCTAATGCAACTGACTGGTGTCCTTATAAGAAGAGGAGATGGACGCACAGAGAGACAGCGGGACCACATGCACAGAGGAAAGGCCAGGTGAAGAGACAATGAGAAGGTGGCCAAGGATTGAGGAGAGAGGCCTGAGAAGAAACCAAACTGGCTGACACCTTGATCCAGTACTTCTAACCTCTAGAACTGTGAGAAAATAAATTTCTGTTAATCAACACCCAACACCCCCACCCTCCAAAAAATGGTCTTCTGAAGTCAAAACCTATGCCTGCCCTGTCTGACTGGGAGCTGTTTGAGATTAGGGGCTTTCTCCCTCTCCCAACACACACACTGAGTTTGGCCCCTCACCTCTTTCTCCCAGTTCTCAAGGGATCCCTATACAGGGCAGTATTTGAAAGGGTGCAGGGTGTTTGGGAAATCAGCTGTCTGTTTCTAATGTTTTCGGTACCCCTGGAAGAAGCCTCAGACTCTTACTTCATGAGGGTCTGGGAGGCAGAGGTGCTGCAGCTGCAGCCGGGCAGGTCTGCAGCTCCTAGACCAGAAAGGCAGCCCAACAGCCAGAGTCTGGAAGTCCAGTTTTATTTTCCCATCTGCCTGCCCCAGCACCAGTCCTCCTGAGTGGTGTGATGTATGGGGAACAGCAAGTGCTCTGGGAGGGGAAGCCTGCCAAGAAGGTGCAGGTGCTGCCTCTCCTGGCAAATTTGAACCCCTCCCTCTCTTATTAATTCACATTTTCCCAACCTGGAGCACCCTTGAGGGGCCATTTCTTTTTACCTGAAGCAGAGACAGGCATCTTATTTGATTTACAGGCTCCAGGGGTGGGTGGCTCCTTGGCTGGTTGCTAAGGTATCTTTTAAATGGAAATCAGGGTGGAGAGATATCACATATATCTTGCCAGCCATCTGCTAAATGTTGCCTCTTCTGTCTGGAACAGCTCGAGGAGCTTCTGACAGGAGGCAGGGCCCAGGGCCTGGGGGAGGGGGAGCAAAGTCTCTGGTCTCATCTTCAAGTAAAAGAACAGGAATTTTCTTTTTCTGCCACCATGTCCTTTCATTTTCCACTTTCTGTCCTTATCTTTCTTTTCTTTTCTTTGGTTTTAAATATAAAATTCCATCTGTTGACTCTGCTTACAAACCATCAGCCTATTTCCACAACTCGGTATATTGCCAGTATATTTAAGTATGTGTGCATGTGTGTGCATACATGTGTGCCTGTGTGTGTGTGTGTGTGCGCGCGCGCGTGCGACTCACCACCATCAGGGACTGACAAGTGAATATTTCTGAGCCAATTAGGCCTCTGCTTCAGGGAAAACCAGTGTTCTTTCCAGGCCCATCCTCAAAAAGGAAACACAAGTACCCAAATTTAGTTGAATAGCTGGGCCATAACTGGTTACTAAGCAATCCCGTAGTGGAGGCAGCAGATTTCTCTGAGTACACAAGTCACATGGAAGCTAGTGGGGTGGAGATGGGAGGGAGACTCATCTGAGGAAGAGAACAGCCAGAAGCCAAACAATCCTCGTTCAAATTGCAGTTCTCTAGGCAGTTGGGAGAGTTTGGGCAGGCTCCAACCTTTTTGGACCTCACTTTCAGAGGTTAAAATGGGGATAAAATACTCAGGACCACAGGGTATGGTAGGGCAAGTTGCTCACTGCAGAGGCTGATCAGTTAAGGACCCTACAAACACCCAGGAGTCACCCACCCCCTTCCTCCTTGCCAAAGAGCACCTTATGGCCTAGTGGCCATAAGGCCACTTCCCTTCCACCTTCCGGAGTGTTGGGAAGACTGCATGGAGAAATACCATTGGGAGGGAAAAGACACCGTTCCTACCCTGGTTCAACTCCCAGAGATGCAATGATTTTCCCCAGCACTGTTGGTTTGGGGAGAGTGATTATCATTCTTTTCCAGCTCCTCTTTTTCTGTCTCTCCTGGCAATGCCCTTCTGTCCCATCACCTCTCCCAGTAAGGGCTCATGGACTTTCTGAGTAGCCAAGCTCCGGCTGCTCTGCAGATGGATTCCTTCTCTGAAGCCTGATTCTGACATTTGATACAAGCCACCACTCTCAGCCTGGCTTCTGATGCTCATGCACTTCTCTCAGCTTTGCCCACCAATGATCCCATGGCCTTCCCTGCCCACTTTGATCTGATTCTTTGTTCCAGACACCAGCCCTCTCCTCCCAATCTCCACCTCTCCTTGCTTCCCTCCAGCACCTACAACCATCGGAGATGCTTACAGGGACCTAGGTTGCTCCTCCCAGTGTTTGTTTAAGTTACCACTCAAAAGAGAGACCCCCCCTGACCATTTGTACCAATTATGAGTATCGACCCAGTCTTTTCACCTGCCTTCCCAACTCAGGGTTTAAGCTGCTTTTTGTTTAGCTGTGAGAGTAATATTTTAAGTGACAGTTCTCAGAATACAATTTTAATTAAGATTCAATAGTCACTTCTCCATCAGTAATCTTCCATGCTGATTACTTAAAACATATTTACCCAGCTCTTTTATGTCACAGATTTGAATTCATTAGACGCTTGCTAATCCTCCACAAACTTTTTTTTTAAATGTGATTTGTTTAGCATGATTTACAAGGACAAAACTGTTTAAAACAACGGGCCCTGTGCAGGGTATACATCCCAACATGTCTGGGCCTTCCCCAATTACCACCACCACTACCGCCATGGTTGTCTGCCAGAGGCCGGCTGACAAGAGTGCATAGTAGGGCATCTTTCAGAACACTACCTTCCTCTGTACACATACACACACACACACATGCACATAGCCACCTCCAGCTTAACTAGCCAGGGGCACCCTTGGGTGTGCCTGTCCCTAAGTCCTCAGTGGCTGTAGAGATACCACTTATCTCTACTTGAGCAGATGAGGAGCCAGAGAACCACGGCCTCTCCGACTCTACTGCTGTGGTGAGTCAGGCTAGAAAGGGCAGCCATTGGTTGGTGGACAATGCTTCTGAAGCTTCTGCAGCAACCAGGCCACTTTGTAAAGATGGTTTTCTCATCTAATTAGCCAACAGAACCTCAGTGCCAATGCCAAAAACTCACTTTGCTCAGGACTATTCATTCATTCATTGATATTTACTGTGCACTTACTATGAGTCAGGTGCAGTGCTGGGTACTAGGGGTACAGTGATGGGTGGACAAGACAGGTAGGTTCCCTGCCTTTTGGAATCTACAGACTAGGAAGACAGATGGGTAAGGAATTAAGAAAGTAATTAAGAAATTATAATCAAAAGTGTGATGATTGATATGTGAGGCAAGTACAGCGGGCTAAGGAGTAAATAGCAGGAGGGCCTCATTTGGTCTAAGCTTTGGAGAGGCTTCCTGGAGTAGATAGTATTTAAACTGAGACCCAGAGATAGAACAGGAGCTTGACTGGGCAGAAGTGGAGGGGGTGGGGAAGCCAGGATGAAAGCAGAGCATGTCCAAGTGCTGGAGGATGATCAAGCATGGACTGATAAGAGAGAGGTTGAATGTAGATGAGACAGGACGAGCAAAGGGAGAGAGAGCAGTAAGAGATAACCTGGGCTAGTGGGCAGGACCAGCTCTTGCAAAGACCTGTTCTTGTGCTAAAAAATAAGAAAAGGGTCCATGCAGGTGGAGAAGATTCCTGTTTATTTTATCAGGGCCCAGCTAAATGTGGAGCCAGAATACATCTGGGCATGGAGACACTGGCAGGTGGAGAGCTTCCACATATGGATGGATGCCTCTGGGATGGATGCGCTTGTTAGGACCCAGGTCTGGGTGGGCTGGTGCCCCTCGGGAAGAAGGCTGGTGAGAGCAGGGACTGGTGAGGTGGGTGGCCACTCCTGGGAGCCCAGAGGATAACTATGTGGAATTAGGCATGTTGGCAAAAACTTTTAAAGAAAATTACCATAATGAAGAAGATGAAAAGGAAAAAAAATCTCATAGAACAGCAGTCAGCAAACTTTTTCTGTAAAAGTTATTTCTGTAAAATAGCTAACATGTTAGGCTTTGTTAATCACATTATATTTGCTGGAACTCCTCAACTCTGCATGAAAAAAAATCATAGACAACATGCAAATGAATGAGCATGGCCATGTTCTAGGAAAACGTTACTTATAAAAACAGGTGGCAGGCTGGATTTGGCCCTCAAGCTATAGTTAGCCAACACCTGCTCTAACAGCTCTGTCCAGCCGTGTAGCCAACAGCCACATATGGCTAGTGAACACTTCAGATGCACTCTCAGTGTTAAATATACACCTGATTTTGAAGACTTAGTACAAATAAAAGAATGTTAGTCATCTCACTAATAACTGTGCTGATTACATGTTGAAATCATATTTTGGATATGGCAGCTTACATTAAACATATTATCCAAATTGATTCACCTGTTTCTTTTTACCTTTAAAAATATGGTCAGTAGAAAATTTAAAATTACATTTATAGCTCATATTATATTTCTGTTGGATAGTGATGCTCAGAAACAACACTTTCTGTAGATAAAAAACAAGGTAAGTCTCTGGCCCTGAAAGCTCTTGGGTGAGACATTTAGCCTTAAAAAGACACAGTAATGGAATTTAAAACCTCACAATAAAGTAGTGTCTGATTGGAATAGGTTTTTAAATTTATAATATATCTTTGTTTTATTAGCTAGTTGTTTTGTCTGCATCTATGCTCCTCAAAGTGAGAGCTATGGAGCTCTACTTCCTCAAGATATTAATAGCTGTTGCTCAGAAAAATGAGTATCTTTAGCCAAAACTGAAAAAGGGAGCGATGCAGAATTAAACATTAATCCACTTTCTCTACTGCAGCAGAATTTCTCAACCCTTCTGAATTTGCTAATGCATATAGAGCTTTTGCAAGAGTGAGTGAGAATAGGCAGCGCTTCCCCAACTCAGTGGTCTTAGAAGCCTTTCTTGCAGAATTCTAAATAGCACTCCTAGAAAGCAATTTGAGAGCTTCTGGTCTGCATGCCACACAACCAAAGTGCGTGATTTTCCAAAAGTTCAATTCAACTGATAGAATTCTTGGCAGTGCACAAATAGAGCCACAGTCAGTACAACATAGATAGTGAGAAAACTGTCAGATTTGGAGGCACAAGACCTGGGCCAAAGTCCCATTCCTACCTTTTCTGGATATTCATTCATACAAAAACACTGTGTGTCAGGGGAGATTTTAGACTTTGAGAATACAATGGTGAGTGAAAACATGTCCCAAGTTTTTGGAGCTTTATTGCCAGTGCAGAAGACAAACAAGAGGATGTAAAGTACAGCGTAGAGAATATAGTCAATAATATTGTAATAACTATGTATGGTGTCAGACAGGTACTAGACTTATCAGGAGGATCATTTCTTAAGGGATATAAATGCCAAATCACTATGTTGTACACCTGAAACTGATATAATATGGTATGTCAACTCCAATTGAAAGATAAAATTTTTTTAAATTTGAAAAGACAAACAATAAGGAAGATAAGTAGGTAAGATATATACAGTAATTTAGACAGTGGTAAATTTCAAGGAGAAAGCACAAAGCAGAAAAGAGGGGTATGCACAGTCTGGGTGGGGTCTGGGTGAGAAGGTGACTTTGAGTAAAAACCTAAAGGAGGCTAATAGGCCATGGACAAGTCCTCACCTATATACAGGTACATAAATAAGCATTTCCTTGTGTAGGGTGTTCCTGAAGCCCAGATGAGATGATGTATTTGAAATTCCAGGCAAAGGACACAGCATGGGCTAAGTACTCAGAAGAAATTCATGTCCCAACACTTTCTTTACTTTCCTGAGCTCCCAAAGATATATGTTCTATATGGATTCTCCATGGTAAAGAATTTATCCAAAGCCAGTTCCCGACTAACCTTAGTGTCTCTCAGGGCCAATACTCTCTTTGTTCACATCCTTGTTCTTAAGGAATGAACGCTGGTCCAATTTAATTTATTTTATTCATGCCAAGTCTAAACCAATTAAGAAGGTAAAAACTGCTTCAAGTATAGCCATAACACTTTTCAAATCCAATGATCATAAATGAACCACTAGTATGGAATTATCCATCCATCCATCCATCCATCCATCCATCCATCTATCCAGCATACATGTATTGAGTACCTACTGTGTTTCAGGCACTGTGCTAGATGCTTGGGATACAGCAATTATCAAAACAGGCAAAGGGGCCACCCTCCTGGAGCTGATATTCTACTGGGGAGAGAGAGAAAACATTCCATAAAAATAATTAATAAGTAAATTAAATAGTCTGTTGGAAAGTGATAAGAGCTAAGGAAAAAAGAAAAAGCAGATCTGTGTTACAGTGATTGGCAGAAGAGATTACATTTTGCAATGAGCAGATGACACTCATGGCTGCTCCCCAAGGCATCTGTTAGTGTGAGGGAGGAAGCTCTGGACAGGGGTGTTAGGAAGTCCCCTCCTGATCCTGACCTTGTATCCCTCTCTTCCAGGCACCACAGCCTGAGTGACCAGATCATGGAGACCCTGCTTGGTGGCCTGCTGGCATTTGGCATGGCGTTTGCCGTGGTTGACGCCTGCCCCAAGTACTGTGTCTGCCAGAATCTGTCTGAGTCACTGGGGACCTTGTGCCCGTCCAAGGGGCTGCTCTTTGTACCCCCTGACATTGACCGGAGGACTGTGGAGCTGCGTCTGGGTGGCAACTTCATCATCCACATTGGCCGCCAGGACTTCGCCAACATGACAGGGCTGGTGGACCTGACCCTGTCCAGGAACACCATCAGCCACATCCAGCCCTTCTCCTTCCTAGACCTCGAGAGCCTCCGCTCCCTGCACCTCGATAGCAACCGGCTCCCTAGCCTCGGGGAGGACACCCTGCGTGGCCTGGTCAACCTGCAGCATCTCATCGTGAACAACAACCAGCTGGGTGGCATCGCTGATGATGCCTTTGAGGACTTCCTGCTGACGCTGGAGGATTTGGACCTCTCCTACAACAACCTGCATGGCCTTCCCTGGGGCTCTGTGCGGCGCATGGTCAACCTGCACCAGCTGAGCCTGGACCACAACCTGTTGGACCACATTGCTGAGGGCACCTTTGCTGACCTGCAGAAACTGGCCCGCCTGGACCTCACCTCTAACCGGCTGCAGAAGCTGCCCCCAGATCCCATCTTTGCCCGCTCCCAGGCCTCTGCTCTAACCACCACACCCTTTTCTCCACCCTTGTCCTTTAGTTTTGGGGGGAACCCACTGCACTGCAACTGTGAGCTTCTCTGGCTGCGGCGGCTTGAGCGGGATGATGACCTGGAGACCTGTGGCTCCCCGGGGGGCCTCAAGGGCCGTTACTTCTGGCATGTGCGTGAGGAGGAGTTTGTGTGCGAGCCGCCTCTCATCACCCAGCACACACACAAGCTGCTGGTTCTGGAAGGCCAGGCAGCCACACTCAAATGCAAGGCCATTGGGGACCCCAGCCCCCTCATCCACTGGGTGGCCCCAGATGACCGCCTGGTGGGGAACTCTTCAAGGACTGCCGTGTACAACAACGGCACCCTGGACATCCTCATCACCACATCTCAGGACAGTGGTGCCTTCACCTGCATTGCTGCCAATGCCGCTGGGGAGGCCACAGCCACTGTGGAGGTCTCCATTGTCCAGTTGCCACACCTCAGCAATAGCACCAGCCGCACAGCACCCCCCAAGTCCCGCCTCTCAGATATCACTGGCTCCAGCAAGACCAGCCGTGGAGGGGGAGGCAGCGAGGGTGGGGAGCCTCCCAAAAGCCCCCCAGAACGGGCTGTCCTTGTGTCTGATGTGACCACCACCTCAGCCCTTGTGAAGTGGTCTGTCAGCAAGTCAGCACCCCGAGTGAAGATGTATCAGCTGCAGTACAACTGCTCCGACGATGAGGTACTGATTTACAGGTGAGCTGGGGCTGCGCAAAGGCAGGGAGGTGTCTGGCTGGGTAAGCAGGAGGTGGGGAGAGGGCTTTGAGCTGTTGCCACCTAAGCCCCTGTTCCCCAAAGGTGCCTGTAGGGATCCTAGGACAAGCCACACCATTTGTGCAGGTAAGAGGAGATAGAAAGAACGTCTACATGTTTAAGAAGAGAAGAACCCACATGGACAACCCAAGAAGATTTGTATGTAGGAGGACCAAGCCCTCAGGGGTGTGGCTCTGGTAGGTGGTCATATGGCTTTGAGCTGCAGAACTTCCTGTTTTGAGCCACAGCTAGAGGGTGTGCACGAACAATGAGTGGACCTCTTGGCCAAAGGGTCTGACTCCTCCAAGGAGGAGTGAATCTGGCCTTTGCATGGGCTCAGATGCAGTCATGATTAAGGTTTTGAGGTGAGAAAGAGTAGAATTCAGATTATGGCTTGGCCACTTGCTAGTTATGTAATTCTCCTGGGCTGCCTCAGTTTTCCTCATCTGGAAAATATGGGCAATCCATACATAACTTACTCTGGACACTTGGTTGTAGGTAATTGAACCCAAGTCATGCTGGCTTAAAACAAACAAACAAACAAACAAACGAAGGAAGAGGTAACATGTTTGCTCGTGTAATTGAAAACTCGAAGACTTGCTTCAGGTTCAGCTATATCAAAAGCTCCACAAACATCCTGCATTCTCAGAGCTTCTTACCTTCCCTAAGTTCCATTTTCTTCTAGGCTGACTTCATTCCCTGGTAGCCTCTACCCTAAGCAGCCCTAGCAGGAGAAAAGTGTCTCTTTCCTAGTTCGTTCCATTGAACCTGAATGAGCTTCAATTAGCTAGAGCAGGTCACATGAGCTCTTGGGATATTAGAGGTGGGGTCATCCTGTCCACCTGTACTAACAACCTCTGGGTGTCAGTCTCCTCAACTGGAAGTGGAGACATTGATGTTGACCTTGTAAATTTGCTGTGAGAATCCAGGGGCCATTTTCTAGGCGTGGTAGGAAGGGAGGCTTAAGATAAAAAAGCTGCAGCAAAATTGCTTACGTCATTCAGCTAGAGGGAGGAGCTCACAGAGTGATGGATACAGGCCAGGGGCCCCAGAGTTTCCTTCTCAGGTAGCCTCAGTTTGTGTGAAATACGAGGAGTGTGGCCTAGAATCTTACTGTTCAAGGAATGGAGTTTCTTTTGAAATCCTGTGTTTCCTTTTATGCATGTAAAATGATTATTCCGGGAAGGGATCCTGTAGACTTCACCTACAGCCAAAGTGTCCATAGGTCAAGAGAGGTCAAGAACCCTTGATCTGTTGTTGAAGTTTCTTCCAGCTCTGACCTCCAAAGCTGCTGAGTCTCAGATGGGAAGTTCCCTTACCTGGCATATGATTATGTGGGATTTCCTTCATCTGGTTCATCTGGAGAGCAGCTTCATTTCTCAGGAGGGAAAACAGCATTAGAACTTAAACATATGCATGTACCCATGTGTACAGAAAGATACATAGATATAGACATATAATTAAACATAAATATACATATGTATATTTTTTATTTATAAAAGTAATAGTCTTTGTAGCAAATTTGGAAAATAGAGAGAAATGATAAAGAGGGAAATAAAAATTGCCTGTAATCCTGCTACTCAAAATTAATCAGAGGCCTTTAGTCTTTCCATTTTATTTCAATTCAAAACAATATTTATGATCATTCTAGTGCATACTTTTGTTTCTTAATTTCTCCACTCAACATTATAGCTTGCTTAGTTCCTATGGTGTTAACATATTTTTCATTTGTCTGTACCATAATTTATTTAACCAATCTTCTATTGTTGGACATTTAGGCTGTTTACCACTTTTTAATATTAAAAGTAATGCTGCAATGAATATCTTTATACATAAATTTATTTGTGCAGCTTCAATGATTTTCTTAGCATATTTTCCAAGGAATTGAATTACTGGTTTAATGAGCAGAGTATAACCTTTATATATTGTACATGAATATTTATTTACCCTCTCACCAGTGACAGGTGACAGCGCCCACTCTGACCACACCTTTGCTAATTATTGAATATATAATTGCTTACATCTTTGCCAATTTTATAGGTGAAAAATGGAACTTATTTTAATTTGCATTTCTTTGATAACTTATGAGGTTGACCTTTTTAAAATATGTATATTTCTTCACTTGTGAATTTATTATATGGTGTTGACTTTGATAAAAAGTGTGAAGGGGAAAAGCTACCAGCTCTGAGGCTTTTCAGGTCCAGGAGGAAGGGAACTGAAGTTTGGAGGGGGGACGTTGGCATCAAGGGGCAGCATACCGAGGTTGCCAAAACGGTGGCCTCCTGCTGGTCCCAGGAACTCTGGGAGGGTCACCGGAGGGGTTGGAGCTATAGCCCTGAAGTCAGTCAAGGTTTTGGGAACACTAGGCTTATAAATATAAGTAAAATGGAGTATCAGAGGTCTTGGAATTAAAAAAAAAAAAGATGCTGAGTTGCTCTTAGAGCGCCATGAGGATTAATAGAGATACGGTAGAGAAATCTCCTCAAATAGCATGGGCATGTAGGAAGTGTTCAAGGAACACAAGTTATTTTATCTTTTGCAGCGGTAGTAGTATGAGAATGGTGAGAGTAAGACCATTATCTTGTCTGCCAGCCTGGGGAAAGAAATGGAAGAGGAAGGTTAGATTCACAGTTCAGGCTTTAAGTAAACAGACTTCCCACATTTTAGAGCAAAAGGTCAAAGTGCTGCGTGTGTAGCAATCACTAGCCAACACTACTGGCCACTTATGTGTCTGTGACATGCAGCTCCACAGGCAATATCTCATTTAATTCTCCTGGACACACCAAAAAGTATAGAGGCCGAGAGAATGAAACAACTCTCTGAGGGTGCGCAGCCAGAAAGAGGCAGGACTGGAAGAGCCCAGGCCTTTTGGCTTCAGATTCAGCCACCACGGCCCTGCTGCCCTGCCTGTGACTCTGGCTCCAGACAAACAGGAGACTCAAAGAAAGAAGCTGTGCATTTTTAGAAACAAATTGTTCCCATAAGGAGGAAAATACACCAATGGCTTTCTGATATGCTCCAACTTTGACAGGAAAGTGTGTGAAAGAAAGAAAGAAAGGCTTGTATCCAAACATGAATATTAAAGAGGAGCACACATCGTACAGAGAGAGCTAAAGGCAGCCAACAAGGGCTTTTAATCCGTGTTTAGAGCAAGAAGAGAAAAATGACAAAGGTCTGCTGTTTGAGAATGGGGTTGCAGGAGACTAGACAAAGCTGGCAGGCAAGGCCAAGCAATTTCCAGTATGCCTCCACCCTCCCCAGCAAGGACAATAGCAACAATATAGTTGGTCCTCACTTATGGTCATCCACAGGTTCTGTATCTTTGGGCAATACAATGTATAGCCAAACCAATTTCACCTTAGACTAATTGATGCATACACACAAGAGTTAAGTTCCTTCAGCATCTATCAATACTATAATGGAAAGACACTATTACTGGAAGACCTGCTTAAAAGTTCAAATCTGCACTGAGAGCTTTCTTGCACTGGGAACTCTTCTAAAGGCTTTATGCATAACTCATTTAGTTTTTGTAAAACCCTAGGAGGCCAGACTGTGCTTCTGCCACATTTTATATAAGAAACTTGCCTGAGGTGTTACATGGTGGGGTTGGGCAGGGGGCTTAGTAGCACAGACAGAATTCGAATCCAGGCAACCTGAGAAGGACAAGACCAATACTATGGAGAGGGAACTGTAGCTCAGCAGAGATGTATCACACTGCCAGACTGGTCCCCAGGACCCAGGGGTCACTTCTAGGTCTAAAGGAACACTAGGTGAGGTTCCCAAGCCCAGGCAGTGATCCAGAGACAGCATGGACAGAAAGGGAAATGCCTAAGATGGGAGATGGGAAGATATTCTACTTTGCAAAGAACAGACCCAGAAAACCATAGGATTCTGGGCTGGACATGGGCATTCCAAATTCTAGAAAGAATTTTTCAACAGATGGCTGTAAGCCTCTGGAAAAGAATGCTGGTTGCCAGGACTGGACCTGGATTCTCAGGAAGCAAATCCCACCAAGTTATTGAGCTGTCTTCGGGGGACATAGTGGCCAGTAGTTCTCAACCTTTTAATCTGCCTCCTCGTCATTCAGGAGGGCAACACTCCTCAGTGACATCCCTCCTTGCACTGTGATTCTCCACTAGGCCCCATCCCCATGAGTCCACGGGAAAGTGGACCGGAAGCTCTATGGTGATAAGTACACTTGGAAAACGTCCTAGGAGCTTCCAATGGCTGAGACTCACTGCCATGAATGGCCCATCACAATTGTATGGGGCATTTGACAAAATCTCACACTGTGTTTGGAACAAAATGGAGAAATGGAAACTGATAAAGTGGACTTATAACTAGCCAAGAACCAGATTGGTTAATAAATTGATGTGAACATGCAGGAACACCTCTGCCTTGTGCCTCCGCACCTGCCTCTGTCACTGTACTGCGTGGTGTATCGACATGGATAACAACACAGAAAAGTGTGTTCCTTTTGGCTCAAGGACTCAATTGCCTGAGTTCAAGGTGAGGAAAATCTGGCTCTACTGGAATTTTGTGTAGCATAAGCTCAGAGTTTTAGTTGGTCTCAAAGACATCATGGCCACAAAGTGATGGAGCTGCTAAAAAACTCCTATAGTTTTCGGTTGTGTTAACAGAAGCAAAGTGCTCAGGTCATGTATGGGAGGTTACGATTGTAATCATTGAATCATTCACGCTGGTCAGAACAGAGCTGTAATATGTTTAATACAGATGATGCAATCTTAAGGGTCATCTTTTACCAACTGCACTGCATCCAGTGATCAAGTGATGAGACTGTGATTCTGGAAGCTTATGTTTGACGGGCAAAGGTTACCTTGGAGATGACAGGACTTAGAAAATAAATCATAGCACCCTTAACCTGTTCAAAAAACTTCCATTGAGTAGAAGAGAAGAAAACACACACACATACACACACACACACGAGAGAGAGAGAGAGAGAGTAGGCATCAGCCCAACCCAAGAAAAACATTCCGACAGCAACAGCTTTCCATGCCCCCCTCATAGCTCTCTCTCTGGCTACAGAATGATTTGGCTTCATATCTTTCTCCCTCTCTAGCATGTGCTATTCTTTTGTACTCAGCTCTGGACCCTGCAGCTCCTAGTAAGTACTGGCCCACAACAGCTACCAAGTCAACATTTGGTGAACTGAACAGAATGGAAATGAACATCAGAGCTGCCTAACAGCAGAATAAGCAAGAGCTGCCACTAAGTCGTCAGCTGCCTGGGCCAGAAGGGTTCAGGCAGAACCCAGCTGACACTGTGCCAGGGCTACCAAGTAGGCAGCCTGTATTTAATGCATGACTTAAATGAGTCCAGCCGTGATAGTCTATGACCCTGTTTAAGACTTTTACACTCCCAGGACTCAGACAATATGGTTACCATGGTTGCTAAATCCACCTGCTTTTACAAGCTGGGGCACTAAAGCATCTTGCCTCTCATGGTTAAGCAGTCCTGTCTCAAGGTTTTGAGTCCCAAGGCCTGAAGACAGACAGGGACTTGGGCAATGGCTCAGATTGTCCAACCAGACCTGGACACAAGTCACTGACAGGTTACCATTGACTCATGCCAAGGTCCCACAGAAGCCTGGGGAGTTGTGAGCCCTGTCTGAAAGCATCAGGTTCTATTCTACATGCCAGGAAGGGAGAGCAGCAGCCTGGATAATCCCAAATCATGGATAACTCAGTATTTGAATTTGGCTATGAAATAGTGTCTTGCTCTTTTGCCAGCTATCAGCTCTCTAATTATCTAATGGTTCTTGCCGACTTCCCAAGACATTTGCTTTCCCTGATTACACACTGCTGAGCCCTGCAGGCAGGTCCTGGGTTATGCTGGACACAGACAGTCCACAGGTGGGTCCTGTTTCCCATACGACTACGGAGGGTAAATTCTCCCATCTCTCAGCCCTAGAACATGCCCTTGCAGGCAGGGGCCTACATTAATGGGGACAGTGTCAGAGGGAGGAGGGCACAAAAAGGGGAAGAGAAAGGGCCGTTAGAATGGAGTCAGAAAGAAGGGGATCCCCCTACTCACCCGAAAACAGCAGCCCATCCCAGCTCTGCTTCCTCCCTGGTGTGACATGGAAAATTAAGTGCCCTGCATGTTATTATCAGTCCAAGTGACTTTCACAAACACTTGTCTTCAAGAGTCATCAAGAACATCTGTCACCAGGCATGATGTTGGAACAGTCCCCAGGAGGGCCAGGGGAACAGCAAGCATGCTTCTAAAGCACAGTGTAGAATTAGCCAGGATGCGGTCTCGCCTTCACGGTGCTTATTAGGCTGCCATTATCTCCGTGTAGGGAAAGTGAGGGATTATGAGAAACCTTGCAGATGGGGGGAGAGAGCAGTCTCCCTCACTGTATATGCAGGTCTCCCTTTCCATACTATAGTCTTCCATGATTCTCAGCCATACCCCCTATGCTGGGGAGACTGAACTACCCTACTGAGTTTTTTGAGGCTGGTAGGAAGAATCTTTTACTCTTGCTCTGTCTCCCATCTTAGGAAAGGATAAGAAAGCAGATTCAGTTCCCACCCCATCAATCAACACTTCAATGGAGATTTGCTTCCTCCCCATGAAAATGTAGCTGCCTTTACCATGGTGTGGAGAGAAATTTACTGCTGAACCTGGGATCTTGTGGATATGGGGAGAAACTGCTAGGGATAGGTGTGCTTAAAGGGAGAGGGCATGGCAGGTCCAGGACTATTCAGGAAGATTCAGGAAGATTCTTTGATTCAGCTGCTTCCCCAGACATTCCAGCTTCTACTGAAAAGGTCAATTGAGCCCCCACAGGCAGAGGAATAAAAGGGTATAAAGGAGGAACTTGGGGTAGATTGGTGGGGAGGGAAACTCCTCAGCAATCCCTTGGTTGGAGCCAAAATCAAAATCAGCCTGCCTTGGATTTTACTTTTCTAAATATTTCTAAATTTCTTTCATACTGTTTGATTGTTAAAACCTGACATCCACAAGTAGGGATGGACAGGACAAATATTATGCCCATTTCATGGACGGTAAAACTAGCTTCAAATGAATTGAATCAATTTCGCAAGGTTCCACAAAACAGGTTAGACGTGTGGTCTCCAAGGTCCATGTACCATGCTGGGAGGCACACCTCAATAACACCCCACAGAGGTTTTGTTAAGGCTTCGGACTTGGGCTGAGAGCACTAACTGTTATTTCTCTTTCTGGGAAGAATAGGGTAAGCCCCTGGGAGTCTGATAAGATTTCTCTTTCAGCTTTAGTGTCTTCCCTCACATTGTTAAGGCTCAGAAATGTTGGAACGAAGGGCCATAGGGGTGCCAATGAGAACCTTGGATCCCATTCAGAAATAGCTTCCTGGAACCAGCTAGCAGAAATGGTCAAGATGAGGATTTCTGGGTTTTATGTCTCATTAGTGACATAGTGTCTCTTTATGAGACATGGTGAAGTGACCATGTTGTTAGAGGTATCACAGAGAAAAATGAAGCTGGGACCAAAAGTCTAGGGTGGCAATTAGGATGAAAACCTAATGTGACTTAAACTCAAGGGTATATGTCTGCCATGTAAAAGAAATACAGTGGAAGAGAGTTTAGGTCTAGTTTTCTGTGCAGCATGATCACCAGGGGACCCACTTATCTTTGTGCTCTGCCATCTTCAGCACAGTTTCTGTCCTGAAAATCACCTCATAGTGAAAAATGGCTGCTGGAGCTCTAGCCATCACATCTCTTTTCTACATATCAGGAACTATGAAAAGCCAAAGGGCAAGAGGGCAAAGGGGAGGGGATTCTCAGAAGCTCTAGACAATACTTCATCTTATATCTAATCAGTCACACCTGACTACAAGGGAAGCTGAGAAATGTAGTTTTTTGAAAGGTAGGCATAATATACTTCTGGTAATATAGAGAAAATAAGAAGGCAGCTAGCATGCTTAGAATCTGAGTTTGTACTCCATCTCCACCGACAAGGACTTCTTTTGTCCCATGGACAAATGATTTCACTATTCTCAGTCTCTGTTTTCTCATCTGTGAAGTGGAAACAGATTCATTTCTGCATATTTCATATCTTGCAGTGTGGACTCAACGAGGTCATGTATTTGAAAGTGCGTCTTTCATAGTAAACTATGAAGTACCGGATACATGTAAGGACTTGTTGTGGTTAGGGGCCTGCCCGCTTCCCCTTCTTAGCCCCCTGTTCTTGTCCCAGTTTTCCAGACTGCCTCTTGTGCATCATTCTTCAAAGCCTTACTCCAAGAGAACTGCAAACCAGGGAAATGATCTGATAGTGTTTTAAGATATCAAGGTATAAGGTGTAACACCTTTCAGAAATTTTTATAGTTCAACTGGAAACTCTGAAAGAACCAAGCAAGTGAATCTCTAATGGTGTAATTTTAAAACTCACAGAAGGTTTGTGTATGTTGGACAGATGTTTTTTAGGGGTTCCTTCCAAAAGTGTCTCGAATCATATCACTACCCTCTCTTCCTGCCCTCTTGATCTGCACACAGAGATTCAAAAACCTTCAGAGGCGGCTAACTTATCCACTTGTCATTTCTTCATCACTCTCAAAAAGCTCTGGCTAGAGACACCTCTGAAGATAGAAATAATTAGCAGAGTAAAGGGCTTAGTGTGCATCAGGTCTGCCTCTTTTCTGAAATGTGGCTTTTTCCCTCCTAGGAAGAGTGAACCAGACTACCAGCCCCTTGTTAATTTTATATGTGTTTGGATAGTTTAGTAGTGAGATGAGGATATTGTTTATTTACCACCAGAAAAACACTGAAGAAGGTGTACAGAGGGAGGGGTTGGGAAGAGGAGCATCTGGGACCTTCAGGGCTGGTGGTGGTGGAGGACATGAGAATGATATCAAACACTCCTCGACAGCTAGACTTTGCCAAACATCCAGTGCAGCCAGCTCCTGTTAGCCTCAGTACAGCTCCGAGCAGACCTGGGGTGGGCAAGAGGTGAAACCAGGTGTTCTGAGACCAAGCCCGAGGTTTCCCACCACCCCAGTATCTTCCAGCCCTGGCTCCACACTGCAGTCCCCGGGAAGTTGTATAACCTCTCTCCGGGAGATCCTTACTTAGCTTGGTGTGGCGCCCACGGGAGCATCAGTGATTTTAAAGTTCCCCAGTGACTCTGATGTGCATTCAGCATCACGCCCCTGGGCCCAGTGAAATCAGGGGTGTGGGGAGCACTGGTGGGCAGCACCCCTGTCAATCACACAGCTGGGGGTTTGGTCTCTGAACTTCTAGGGAGGATAGAATTCAGAAGACCTGGATTCTAGTCCCAGCTCTACCCTAGCCACCTTACCTCTCTGAGACTTTGCTCCATCTGTAACACCGACATAAAAATCTCTTCAAATGGGGATATCACCAAACAGATAAAGTATGGGAAACACTTAGGAAACAAACATCTTGTGCATTTTAGTTGCTGAAGTCATTTTTCTCATCTCCAGCTGAGCGTGAGTGATTTGATACAGGCATAGTTTTATTGTGCTTCGCAGATACTGTGTTTTCCACAATTGAAGGTTTCTGGCAACCATGCCTTGAGTAAGTCTGTAGGCACCAGGGTCCCAACAGCTTTTGCTCAATTCATGTCCCTGTTGCATTTTGGTAATCTTCACAGTATTTCAAAATTTTCATTATCATTATATTTGTTATAGTGATCTGTGATCAGTGGTCTTTGATGTTACTGTTGTAATTGTTTTGGGGCACCATAAATCATACCCATAAATATGGAGAGTTTAATCAATAAATGTTGTGTGTGTTCTGACTGTTCCACCAACCATCTCTTTCCCTCTCATCAGCCCTTCCTAATCCCTGAGACACAACAATATTGAAATTAGGCCAATTACTAATCTTACAGTGGCCTCTAAGTGTTTAAGTGAAAGGAAGAGTTGCACATCTTTCACTGTATATCATGAACTACCAATGATTAAGCTTAGTGAGGAAGGCATGTCAAAAGCTGAGACAGACTGAAAACTAAGCCTCTTGCTCCAATTAGCCAAGTTGTGAATACAAAGAAAAAGTTCTTGAAGGAAACTTACAAGTGCCACTCCAATGAACAATAAGAAAGTGAAACAGCCTTATTGCTGATACGGAGAAATTTTAATGGTCTGGATAGAAGATCAAACCAGCCACAATATCCCCTTAAACAAAAGCCTAATTCAGAGAGCAGACCCTAACTCTCTTCAATTCTGTGAAGGCTAAGACATGAGGAAGCTGCAGAAGAAAAGATGACAGGTTGGTACATGAGGTTTAAGGAAAGAAGCTTTCTCCATAACATAAAAGTACGAGTGAAGCATCAAGTGCAAATGAAGCTGCAGCAAGTTATCCAGAAGATCTAAACTAAGATAACTAATGAAGGTGGCTACACTAAACAATAAATTTTCAATTTAGATGAAACAGCATTCTGCTGAATTTTCATCTAGGACTTTCATAGCTAGAGAGAAGTCAACACCTGGCTTCAAAGCTTCAAAGGACAGGCTGATTCTTTTGTTAGGGACTAATGCAGCTCTGACTTTAAGTTGAAGCCAATGCTCATTGACTGTTCTGATAGTCCTAGGGCCCTAACAATTATGCTAAATCTGCTCTGCCTGTGCTCTATAAATGGAAAAAAAAAAAAAAGCCTGGACGATAGCACATCTGTTTACAACATGATTTACTGAGTATTTTAAGCCCACCATTGAGACCTTCTGCTAGGAAAAAAAAAAAAGATTCCTTTCAAAATATTACTGCTCATTGACAATGCACCTAAGCTCTGATAGAGATGTACAATGAGATTAATGGTTTTTTCCCATGCCTGTTAACACAACTTCCATTCTGCAGTCCATGAATCAAGGAGTAATTTTGACTTTCAAGTATTATTGTTTAAGAAATACATTTCACAAGGCTATAGCTGCCATAAATAGTGACTCCTCTGGTGGATCTAGGAAGTAAATTGAAAACCTCTGGAAAGAAATTACCATTCTAGATGCCATTATGAACATTCATGATTCATAGAAAGAAGTTGAGATATTAACATTAATAAGAGTTTGGAAGAACAGGTGGAGAGTTTAAGAAAAACTATTCAGGGAGTGGAAATGCTACAAAGCGCACACCAAAGTCCCCGCTCCCCCAGCCAGGGGTCTCGATCACTCTGCAGAGTTGAGACAAACACTGACTGAACATTTCACTGACCACTCTTCTAAGTCACTTTTTTTTAGCTTTGATTCAGTCCTTTCCCATCTGTGCATTTGTATAGGTAAGTTTACTTTAAACCACCACAATAAAGAACTTGTAAAACAGCAAAAAAAAAAAAAAAAAAAAAAGAGTTTGGAAGATGTTGACTCTAATCCTCATGGATGACTTTGAGGGGTTCAAGACTTCAGTGGAGGAAGTAGCTGCAGATGTGCTGGAAATAGCAAGAGAACTGGAATTAGAAGCAGAGCCTGAAGAAATAACTGTACTGCTATAATACGATCAAACTTTAATAAGTGAGGAGTTGCCTTTTTTTAACAAGCAAAGAGAATAGATTCTTGAGATATAATTTACTCCTGGTGAAGATGCTATGAAGACTGTTGAAGTGACAACAAAGGATTTAGAATATTACTTGAACTTATTTGGTAAAACAATAGGAAGGTTTGAGAGAATTGACTTCAGTTCTGCAGGTCTACTGTGGTTAAAATGCTATCATATACCATTGCATGCTACAGAGAAATTGTTCATGAAATAAAGAATGAATTGTAGGCAAATTTCATTATTGTCTCATTTTAAGAAATTGCCACAGTCACTCCAACCTTCATCAACCACCACCATGGTCAGTCAGTAGCCATCAATATTGAGGTAAGACCCCATACCAACAAAAAGATTACAACTCACTAAAGGCTCAGATGATGGTTAGCATTTTTTTAAGCAATAAAGTATTTTTAATTAAGGTATGTACATGTTTTATATATAATGTTTTTGTGCACTTAGTAGACTATAGCACAGTTTAAAGATAACTTTTATATGTACCAGGAAACCAAAACTTCGTGAGACATACTTCATTGTGGTGGTCTGGAACCAAACTCGCAATATCTCCAAGGTATGCCTCTACAAGAAGGATGGAATTAGGGACTCCAGACAGGACCTCCTACTATCTCCCTGTCCTTCACTCTCTGAGCCTCAGTTTTCTCATCTGCAGAATGGGGATAATAATAACTGCCCTGAACACTTCACAAGGTTGTTGAGAAATGGAAGATGTCAGGCATGAAAGAAGAGCATCTTTATAAAGTGTTTGTAGTAGCAGAGATCTGACTATAACCTCTTAATCAAATGTGGGGAGTTGGTTTCTGTCATGGGACACAATCCCAGAGGGAGGTAATTCAGGGCTGGTATGATTTCTCTATGGACTTTGAGGACTAAGGCTCCTTCTGCAGGTCACCAGCACAATCTTTAACTTGTGGATCACTGTTCCTTTGCTTGCTGACACTTCCATCCAGGGACCTTCTCTGGGTTGTCCAGCCCACAGGCAGGACAGGCCCAAGTTCAGAGGAGCTGATGTCCCCAGGAGCAGCCCCACCCTGTGACAGATGGAGTTGGAGTGTTAGTACCTCAACCTCCTCCCCTTGGTGGGGAAGAAAAAGGAGGACAACTGAGTCATGTTTTATGCTGCTTCCCAGAGGGTCCCAGGGGTATTGAACCCCAGCTGTCCATAGTGGTAACTTGCTTAGCAAAACGCATTGTGTTTATTTCCTTCCCCACTCCCTTACCAGATGGTCCTGAGTCCACCTCCCACAATAAACTACTGGTACTGGAATCCTTGTCTCAGGGTTTTTCTGGGAGATGCAAGCCTCCCCCAAGACTCAGCTTTTTTAGAGAGCCTCCCAGAAGTCTCACACAGTGTCTTCTGCTTCTCTCTTATTGCATTTCCTCCACCTATGTTGGAAGTAGAGAAAGGTAGTTGTTTGTTCAGGTCTGTTGCCCCCCCCCAGATGAAATCAGGGCTCTGCTGGGAAGTTAGGAGAGGAGGATGGGTGTTGGGGAGGTATGCACCACCGCCGAGCTGTGGCAAAAGCATCACTGTCATTAATGTTTCTTGGCACCTGCCCACACGATCCCAGAACCCAGTAGACAGCCTGCAGCTGAGGCCACCCTGGGAAGGCAGCTGATCCGGATGCTTTTCTGCCTCATGTCAGTGCTCTGTTTTCATCTCTGGAGACACTGAGTCACAGAGCAGCCAAGAGGGATATGTTAGTTCTTGCCAATTAAGCCTATGGTCTGGCGTGTGTGTGTATGGCAGGTCACCCTGTGGGTAACAGAAGGGTTCAGGACATGAAATCAAATTAATATCCATCAGCTTCAGAGCCTCAGAGGTGGGGGGCTGGGTAAGTGGGTAGAATCACACAAAACCACTAACTGGTGTGCGAGCATAGGGTGAAAGCTGAAACAAGGAGACATGCAATAGGGATGAAGATGCCTATTAATTATTTATAAAGGAGAGCTATTTCCAGCTGTGGTGGGCTGCAGAGATGGACCCCAACTTGTTCTGCGGCTGTGGGGCTGATGCTGTGGGTGGGGGTACAAATCCAGATGTGGGAACTAACTTCCACTGCATCATAAAGAAGATAATCAGTCAGAAATTAAACATCACAGGGAACTATTAAACACTTAACCTTCTAACTAGGTAATTAGCTAGTGATGGTACTTAGTTAAAGGGCTTTTCAGTTTAGTAATTAGCCACCTAAAAGGTTAAAATGTAAATGAATTACTTGGTGAACTTTATCCACTTGAGCTTTTTCATTAGCTAACTGAAGCAAATTCACATCCTTAGCTTGGGAGGGGTATATTCTGGGGGGCTCTCTGGCCCAGGTGGAGAGGGGCATAAGCTGTGTCTTTCATATAGGTGGGATTTGGAAGAAAGAGGGGAGAGGTAGCTTTAGGTGAAACCAGTGAAGAAAGGGACAGAGGCAGAAAGAATCAGGCCTAATGAAGGACCTGTGTGGGCTCCTGATATATTAATCAGCTGTTGTCACAATAATGCTTCATGACAAGCAAACTCAAAAATCTAGGTGGGCCCTGGGCCAGGGTGGAGTGTCATCCTGTGCACCAAAAAGTTTCAGGTTCAATCCCCAGTCAGAGGGCATATATAGGTTGCAGGTTTGATCCCCAGTTGGAGAACTGGAGGCAACTGATCGATGTCTATCTCTCTCTCTCTAAAATCAATAAAAACATATCCTCAGGTGAGGAGTAAAAAAATCAAGGTGGCTTACAACCACTAATATTTAATTTTCTTATTTGTGGGTCTGCAGGTTGCTTGGAGTTCAACCAGTCTCAGTTGGGTTGGGCTGGGCTGGGCTGGGCTCCAGGCTCCAGGTCGGTTTAGACCTTCTTTACATGTCTCGTGCCAGAGCCCAGGCAGAGGGACTATGACTATGCAGAGTATGTTCTTCTTATGGTGATGGCAGAAATGTGGGGAGTGAGCCCAACTGGAAAAGCCAATGGCAGGTGTCTGCAGGCACCGCATCTGGTAAATTACACTAACCTACGTAAGTGACATGGCCAAGCCCAAAGTTATGGGGAAGGGCATGTACTTCATGTACCATCAGGCCATTTTATTACATCAGGTACCCTTTTATTATAGGGGAGTGAAGAATCAGGACCAACAACTCAGTCTTCCATACCTGGCTTACCTGGTGGAAAGGCTATCTCTAGGACAGTTGTTCTCAGATCTAAGCACAATCAGTCACCTGGTGGACTTAGCACACAGATGCAAGACACTTCCCCCCTGAGTCTCTGACTCAGTCTGTATGGAGTGTGGTCTGAGAATCTGCAGTTCTAATCACTGAGCAGATGCTCTCTGTCTGAGGACCACACTCTGAGAACTTTCAGCCTAAGGAAATAATAGTCGTTTTGTTCAGAGGGGATGGGAAAGGGCCTTGAATGTCAAGCAAAATAGCCATACTTACTGAGCCCTTACTATATTTCAGTTATTGTTTTTAAAATGTTCTGTGTGTTCTTTTAGTTGGTAAGTCAACCCTGTGAGGTGTGGTATTGGCACTTGACAGATGAGGACTCAGCCGGGGGTACAGGGCATGACTTACGAGGTCCCACAGCTTGGAGGTGGTGGAGCTGGAGCTTGTAGCCAGAGCTCTGTTCTGACTTCAGGCTTTTTTTCTGTTGGCAGTGGGAAGCCAGGATCAAGTTCTGAGGGCAGGAATGATCTGTGGAGGGGAAAACTCTGGATTTGTAACTGGGTGCTCTTAGGTTCAAACCACACTTTGACTTCCGGTGGCTAGATTTTCATTTGTTTAATCAACAAATATGTATTGAGTGTTTGCTTTAGGGTAGACTCTGGTCAAGACTGTAGGGTTGCAGCAAGATAGGCAAAGTCCTTGCCTTCAAAGAGCTTACGTTCTTATTGAGGAGAGGGTTAATAATTTTTAAATGTGCACTAAGCATAAAAATAACTAATGTAAGGAGACAGAGACTGGGGGTTTACTGTTTTTATATGGTGGTCGTGATGGCCTCTCTGAGGATTGACATTAGATGCAGTGAAAGAAAGAGCCAGGCAGCGGAAATAACATGTACAAAGGCCCTTGAGTAAAAACAAGCTGGTCTTGTTGGAGAAGCAGCAAGGAATCCAGTGCATCTGAAGGAAAAGGTAACAGCAAATGATGGTAGAGGACTGGGCAGGGCTGGATCGTGTAGGACCCTGTAGGCGATAATGATGCCCTGCGTTTTATCCTGGATGATATGGGAGCCATTGGAGGGGTTGAAGGCAGGAGGGTGGCATGATGTGATTAAAAAGGAAGATTCTGGCCACTGGATGAAGAATAGCCTGCAGAGGGACAGGGATGGAAGTAGGAAGACAAGTTACAGGATGGCTGCGAGTGTCTTAGCTCTGTCTTGAGATCTCTTGCTCCACACTGTCCACATCCATAAAATGAGAGAAGGATCCTTCCATCTTTTCCCCTCAGACCCTACAGGGCAGAAGGAGATCAGGGTGGGGGCATGTGAATGAGCAGGCAATATCAAAGCAGTGTGTAATGATGATTTTTCTGGCAGAATTCTTGGGCCTGCATCTGCCTGGCCTGTGAAACTCAGAACCCACAGCCTCAAGTGGAGAGGGGCCTCAATCTCCCTTTCCACAGCAGTGTGTGTCATCCATCACTGCCCTGGCTCCTCGGTCAGCATCCCCCACCCTCTCTGCCCCAGTCCTCTTCCTCTGATAGGGAGTGATTATTTATGTTCTTGTTTAATGAGCTCTTTAGACATGTGCTGCAGTATTTCTGAGAATAAATCTTCTCTAGTGGCTTTGAAGTACATTTGCTGGTGCTTGGCTGTGATGATGGAGGTGGCAGCTGTGGGTGTGAGGGTAGCTGGTGGTTGGGGGGCTTGGTGACCTGTAGTCTCCCAGGCATGTGTGGACAGGTGGGGAAGCCACTGAGGTCTTGGTATGGAGGCAGGATCTTGCAAACTGAGATGGTGGCAGCAGCCAGCATTGAACACCAGAGATTTTTACCACCCATCAAAATGCCATTGTGTGTGAGCTAGTGTCAAGGTCTGCTTCTCAAAGTGGCTGTGATTGTCATTCAAAAGAAGGTCTGATTGGCACAGGGAGACTTTGAAAATTTCTGGGTTGACTAGGCAGGTGCTCAGCAGTCTTTCCCTTGGGCAGGGGGCTGGAAGGATGTTTCTGTCATGCAGGAAAAGTGAGTGGGTATCGACTCCCTCCCTGATGCAGAGGAAGCATGCATGCCCTGGTTAGAACCAAACCCTACTCTCCCATATCCTGCCTAGAGTGGGCCCAGAAACAGGATGACATCCAAAAGTACTTCCTTCATGGAAGATCAGAAGGCCTAAAATTCCACCATTAGAGATGCATTTCTTTGCATCTATCATGGGTAGAAACCAGGGAGATCCTGAAGTGGTTTCCTCTGGGACTGTCCAACAGATATGGACATGATGGAGGACATAGTGAAGGTCCCAGCAACAGAAGGATTAAGGGGTCAGGAAGGGGTCATAAGTAAATCTCAAAGCCCAATTCCCCTGTGGAGATATATTGCCAAAGGCTTGAGAGAGCTCAGGGAGAGGGAGAGAAAGCTAAGCTCTTGGCACCAGCTTATTTTACTTACCACAACTCTCTTGGACTCTGTTCTTCTATCTTTAAAATGGGCCTAGTTCTTGCTATTTTTCTAGGTTGGAAAAAGATTAAGAGTGAGAAAATGACAGTTCAAGGTCACTCAGGCCAGCCCTCTCCATTCTTTGTGAATCCTTATTATGCCCACACACTCTCACCCATCACCCCACTCTTACCGTCCCTGGGATGTTGACTGGCCCCATGTGGAGATAACTTCCAGACACAAGAAACTTCCCCGTCCTTTTTTAAAAAAGAGCCTGTACCATGTTGGGTGCTCTAGCTAAAAAGCTTTCCTTATTATAGCCCCTAAATCCATTTCCCTCCACCTCTTAGGTTCTGCCTCTATTCTCATCAGAAAGAAAACAAATTCTTCTACAATGTTTATTTCATTTTTGCAGATAATTCTCATGGCTCACCTAATGCTGGTTTTTTGTTTTGTTTTGTTTTGTTTTTCAGATTCAACATTGTCCCTCCTTTCCTTCCTCAATTCTTGCCTTTCACCTTTAGTCTTTCAGGAGGTATTTATTTTATATTTATAATGTCAGGTCTGGGCCACCCAGGGAAGGTGGCTGTGAACAGGACACTCCTGGCCTCCTGTACCTTGCATTTCCTGGGGAGACAGACATTAAGGGACTGTGTGCTTGGGTAATGACTGATTCAGTACCTACAGCTATGATCAGCATTGTGTGCCTGCACATGTGAGATCAGGTCCTGGGGGACTGACCCAGACCAGAGAGATCAGGGAACCCTTCCTGGAGGAGATGACTCAGAAGGTCAAGTAAAAGCCCAATCAGTGAAGAGACATGAGAAGCACCGCATGTACAGGGCTGCCATATTTGTCTCTGGAGCAGGAAAGGGTGTGTCCTATGGTGCATCTCCTGGTCCCTTGCCTCAGATATGTGCCAGGTTGTGCAACCCCTATGCATGTGTGGAGTCAGTCAATGGATAGTGTGCTGGATGTGGCCTGGCCATTGCAAAGTGGACTGTGGCACACCCTCCTGTGCTGCTGGGGACCTTCGTCTGAGGGCAGCCTCAGCTCACTCTGCCATCCTGTAGTTAGAGTCCTACACACACAGGGTGCTCCTAACAAAGCTGCTTTCTTCACATTGTTCTGAGGCTATCATGCCCCCTCCTACCTAGGCTATTTCCTAGATGCAGTGGCCCAGGGTTGTGTAGCAGCTTTGTGGACATGTGAGGTTTTAACTGAAGTTAGTGCTTGGATGTCAAAACAAACCAGCCTGGGGTCCGGGGCCTCTGACCCAAGCCTTCCTATTTATTTACTTATCTGCCATATCACATTTTAAAAAACATACTTGTCTCATTTTATACGTGTTTTAATGTTGCAAGTCACTTCCTATCTTTGGTGGGAAGTAAGTGGATTATAAATCACAAAACCAATTGATGGAAGTTAGGTCAAAAGTGCCAAGTGAATGCAGGTGGTTTCTTCTCCAGTAATGATGATGGTAATAAGAGCCAACCTTTCTGAGAAGTTATTACATGCCAAGTATTATGCTAAGTGGTTTCCATTTATTAGCTCATTTAATTCTTCCCACTTCCTGATGAAGAAGGTGCAGTTATTATCTTGATTTTATGGATGAGAAAACTGAGGCACAAGCTGATTAAGAAGCTCATCCAAGGTGTCTTGCCTGAGGTTTGAACCCAGGTGGGCTGGCTCTAGAATCTGCACCTTGACACCTGCATAGCTAGCATTTGAGTGTGTGCTGTGTGCATTCCCAATGTGCTGACCATGCACAATCCCCTGGGAGGCAGTTGTTGCTATTATGCCCTCTTTACAGAGTAGGAATCCCTGAGTTCAGAGGAAGTAGTTAAGCTACACAAAGTCTTCCAGCTTGGAAGTGCCAGAATGAGAATTTGAACCCAGGCTTGCTGTGTTCCAGAGAGAGCTCCTGACCCCACTCTCTTCCTCCTGGAACATAAGAGCTTATGTCCCCTCTCCTCCTCCTGGGACATAAGTCAGGCTGGAGAGGAGATATAGAAATGGCTATTTGGGAGTCACAGCTGCTGTGTTTAAAATAGAAGACAGTGCCCTGACTGGTGTGGCTCAGTTGGTTGGACATCATTCCATAAAGTAAAAGGTGACCAGCTCAATTCCTGGGCAGGGCACATGCTTGGGTTGTAGGTTCAGTCCCTGGTTGGGGCACATTCGAGAGGCAGCCAATCAATGTTTCTCTCATATATCAATGTTTTTCTCCCTCTTCCTCCTTCCCTTCCCCTCTCTAATTAATTAATTAATTAAATCCTTAAAAAAATAAAATAAAACAGAGGCCCGTGACCCCACTTTCCTTCTAGACTGGCCCCTTCCCAGCCACCTAATCCATAACAAACCCACACCATCAGCCCATTGTCACTCAGAAACACCATGAGGAAACAGGGGAAATAAACCAGACCAACCCATCCCACCCACCCATACAGAAGGGGAAACAAGAGGAAACATGTGGGTGCACAGGGTGGGGTCCCAGGTAGACAAATGGAAGGATGCCAGGCTGTGCTCATAATGTCTAATAGGCAAAGCCACAGCTTCTCTAAGAGCAGAAGGAGGCCTCGGCCACCTCAAGGACCTGGAGGATTCCATGCGAAACCCATGGGTTGATGCATGTCTTTCATCCCTTCTCCACGCTGAGAAAACTGATGACCATGCTTTCGGGCACTCTAAGTTATGAATTGCCATTTGAACCATAGCTGCTTAGCCTCCCCAGGGCTGCCTCCTCCCAGGACTGAAATGAAACCTGGGTCACAGGTTCAACCTTGGTGAAGGGGTATATTCAGGAGAGAGAGTAGAGACTTATGTCTTGGTCTCTCCCCTCAATGAGTCACCATCTCCCAGAGCCACTGTGACTGCTGCCTCCCTGGCCCGCAAATTCCAGGCCCAAGGCTTCGGGGCAGGCAGGGCTGGAGGACGGCACCATGAATCTCTGACAGCCATGGGGCTCCCTGGCCCACAGATGTCCAGTGGAGGGAGCAACTGATAGATCACAGCTGGTCTGTTGACCTTGAGTCTTAAGCAAAGTGAGGAATATAAGGTCATATTTATGTCATCAGAGCCACAGGAGCTGTGAAGTCCCGGAGTGTGAATAAAGACAGCAACAAATCACTCACCACTCCTGGGAACTTGGCTGATCTGTCTTCCAGCCCTGTCACCCACTGGCAAGCTGGGATCAGTGTGTTCAGAAAGGGAGAAAAAGAAGGAATGGGGCAGTCCAGGGGACCCAAACAGTGCTCTCTCTGGAATGTAGCAAGAATCACTGAGATTCGTAGGTTCCTAGGATGTAGGATGTCCCTCACCTCAAATGTCATCCTTTTAAATAGGTTACCCCCAACCACTCCACTTAGAGTTCATCCTGCCCTCCCTACTGCCTAACACTTTTGCCTTCCCTTAACCTGTGATGCTTCTTCTTTTTCCATAGGATGCTCTACTTTCTAACATACTAAATAATTTACTCATTGTGGTTATTGTTTACTGTCTACCTTGTTCCTACCAAGGTCAACTCATGAGGCAAGGACGTGTGTCTCATGGTCACTGCTGTATAACCCAGTGCCTAGAGCAGCACTGGCAATAATAAAGCCTCCGTGACATTTTTTTGATGAATGGATGAGCCTGGGAAGACCTTAAAAATGGACTAATCACCAGACCCCTCACCAGTGAAGAGCAGAAACCCAGACAAGAGAGAGGACTTGGGCTGGGTTACATACAGCCTGTTAGGAGCCACAAAGCTGAGAGAAGAACCAGGCTCCAGAATTCTAGGCCAGAGCTCAGGTCCTGTGCAGTCCACGTTGCAGTCGCACCCATCAGAGAATGTGTTTGTCGGGCTAGATCACATTCCATTAACTACCTATAGGACCACAAGCTGTGTAGCCCTGGGTGGCACAGGCTGGGGGCTTTCTTGCTTCCTTCCTTGATTTAAAAAACAAAAATAGGTGATAAATAACCTGATTACAAACTTTCTATCCCAAAGGGCATTCAAAAATATGGGTTCCATGACTGAGAATGGTCAGGGAATTTTCCTTCCTGGGATTTTTAAGGGCTGAGGTGGGAGTGAGGTAAGAAGTGTTCATGAAGCACCTGTACCCTGTCTGGCCACCAGTGCACTGGAGACTTCGTTTGGCTCACTCATTTAATCTTCACTTCCAAGCTGTGATGGAGGGTAGTAATAATTTCTAGTATTTATTGAACTATGTGCCAAGCACTGTTCTCTGTGCTCTCAGGTACATTCATTCATTTAATCTGCCCAACAACTCTGTGAAGTGGATAGCTTCTATTATGGTCTCCATGTTACAAATGAGAAACCAGGGGCAAATATACTGTAAAATAAATGCTACCATTCTGGGTGCTTGGGATGCATCAGTGAACAAAACAACTTGGGGATCATCGTCCTCATGCGGAAACTGACAACAAGCACGATAAATGAATAAATTATATAGGTGTGGGGTGCAATCCATGCTACACAAAAAGAAAAGCAGAGTAGGGTTGGGGCTTTGGAGTAGTGGGAAGATGGCAATATTACATAGAGGGCTTGGAGGGCCTCACTGAGGAGGGGAGACTTGACAAAGAACTTGAAGGAGGTAGACCAAGCAGAGCACTTTGGAAAGGGCATTGCCGGCAGAGGGAACAGCCTAGGCAAAGCCCCAAAGCTGGAGTGCATCTAAGAAGCAACAAAGGGCCAGTGTGGCTGCGATAGAGAGACCAAGGGCCAGAGTCTAGGACATGGGACAGGAAGGTGGTGGGGCCAGATCACAGAATTGTAGGCCCCTGCAAGGACAATTTCTCCAGTGCATCAGCTTATTCAAATGCTTCCCTCATCTCAATGCTTGCATCCACTCACAGCCTCCAGCCAACACCTTCCTCTCAGCTCTGCTCACACACTACTGTTGTTTTTACACTGGCCAATAGCACACACTCATGCTCATACACACACAGAGTAGCCTATGGGCACACATACACACCAGCCAATGCATACATTTGCACTCACACTGGCCAATATACACACACTCGTACACATACACACACTGTACTCACACTCACACACTGGGCAGTGGGCACTTACTCAGCTCCCCTGCTGGCCTTCACCCTCTACCCGCCTGCATGTGGGAGAGGGACAGGAGCTGTCCTCATCAGCCTTGCTCCCTGTGAGGCCCAGCATGGCCTCTCCCCAGCCACACCAGGAGCAGGAGGACAGTAGGTGGTTCCTGAGGCCTCAGATCCATGTCTCCAAACAAACAGGGCTGGAGAGACTCCCAAAAAAGTACAGATGGGAGAAAGTCTGTGATTTACTCACATGATTACTTCCACACTAAGATCACAGGCCCATGTGGTCATCCTCCAGGGACACTGAAGGGCATTTAGTGGCTCCATTCTGTGCTGATTGTCCCCACAGGAGCTGACTGTCCCCCAGGCTTGGAGAGGGGCTGGGAAGGGGAAAGAAAGTAAAACTGCTATTTTTAGTTATTCCCGATTAAAACCAGGACAATGCACTTCTAAGCCAGGCCAGCCTCACTTGCAAGCTCCTGGCTAATGAGTAAATCCCATAGAGAGGCTCATCTTCCTGATCACCTCAGAGACCCTGAACCCCAAGGTGACCCACCAAGTGCCCTCAGGTAGCTAGCTCACCTGCCACTGCAAGAGATCCTGCCAAGAGATGGGAGCTGTGGGGGGTGGTGTTAGGGTTCTCTACAAAAAAGTTGACAATAGTGATGGATAGATGATAGATAGATAGACAGCAGACAGATGATCTGTAAATGACAGATGACAAAGTAGGCAAATGTTCACCATACACATTAAGCTCTCACTTAATGTTGTCAGTAGGTTCTGCAACTTAAGGAAAATGATGTATAACAAAACCAATTTTGCCATAGAATAAAGGTTAAATTCCTACAGCATCTCATGAACATTAGAACAAAAGAACCTTAAATGAAACATTATTTAATGACCTGCTATTCATATATGATTTATTAAGTATGTATTATATGCCAATGCTTTGCATACATTATTTCTAATCCTCATATGATTCTAAAAATTAGGTTTGCAGACTGCTTTTACAAACAAGACTGAAGCTCTGAAAAGTTAAGTAACAGGGTAAGGTCATCCATCCAGTAAAGTTGTGAGTCAGGATTTGAGTCCAGAGCCCAGGTCACCCTGGTGCCAAATTCTGTATGCTCTTACAGTTGGGGATCCTTTGATGGCTGTGCCCTGCCTGCCCTGCTCCTGCATCCCTCTTGCTCCTTTCACCCCTATTCTGGTGATGTTTTTATGGAATTCTAGAATGTCAGAATTGGACATAGAAGCATAGAGAAAGAAAGTGATTTACCCAAGCAAGTGATTTACCCAAGTGATTTACACAGCAAGCCCGAGACAGAGCCAGCCTTAGAGCCTTGTCCATTCATGTTGGACCTGAGAATATTTGGTGGGTATGCACAGCTCTCTCCCCCATCCCCACCCTCTGACTCCAGGATTGGGATCATGTCAGGGCCTCTCACTTGGCTGGACAGTGCAGCCTCCCCACTGCCCACCTGAGGTCTCACACCAGAGGTCATTTCTCTCCCCACCTCTGATAAATCCTTTCCTGGCCAACCTCTTTGGAGAGGCACTGGTATCCAGGGAGGATCAGCAGAAACACAGCCCAGAAAAGTGCTGAGCAGGCACCTCCTGACCACTGGCTGGAAAGGCTTATCTCTGTGGGGTGAAGCAGCAGGCAAAATGATGCTGCAGCCAGCACAGCAGGCATCTGGAAGGCCACCACCCCACTGCAGGTCCAGCCTCCAGATATGCCAAGTGGAGCAGCCCTCAAGGAAGTGCCAGTCAGTGTCTTGGTCATTCATTCATACACAGGTGCTGAGTGTTCCCACTGTTTAAAAAATGACAGTTCCCATTTGTAGATGCTTTGCCCTTATACACCATGTCCAAGAAGACACATCTCTGCAGGTTTTCTTAATAATTCTATGGACCGAGTAGCAATATTATCATTCCCATTTGACAGATGAGAAAGCTGAGATTCGGAGGAGTGATATCTCCTTTTTCAAAGTGGCTCAGCTAGCAGATGGTGGGTCTGGATTTGAACCTGATTTTCACACACCAAATCCAACATCATCATGGCTGCTTTTTATTGCATAAACCAAACATATTCCAAATACTGTACTCAGTACCAAACAAATACTGTATTTAATTTCCACAACAATGCTATATGGTCAATTTTATTTACCCATCGTGCAGGAAAAAAAAACTGAGTGAGGCTCAGGGATGTGAAATGACTTGCCTACATTGCACAGCATGTCAGGTTTTTTCACCATAGCCCAAATTCAACCCTGGAACTTGATACAACTCATTTCTTCAAGAAATTTCTGACTTGACAGAGGGAGGGGATTATAATTGGGGGAAAGGGCAGGTCCCCAAAACTCACCCATGAAATGACTGAAGACTTCATTTCACCTTGGTTTCTTCTCTAAAGGGTCCTTGTTGACTCTGCCATTGTCATTGAAACAGAGCCTAGTGTTTACGGTTCACTCATCTGTTGCCAAGCACCATGCTAAGTGTTTGACACCCATCACCCCACAATCCTGACAATAGTCCTGCCAAGTAGGTACTAGAATTCCTACTTGAATAGGCAGAGGGAGTTGAATAATCTTTCTCAGGTCAGTCATTAGCAGAGTGGGACTTGAGTCCAGGCCCAGTGGATACCACAGTGGATGCTGGGAACCACTGTGCCTTACCTTCCTCGGCCTCTTTGCCTTTGTATTTGACTCATGCCAAGTCCTGCTCTGGGGCTGCCCTGTTCTTCACCCGCTGGGACAAGGATATGGCCAGGGGCCACCCTATCCCATGCAGATCCTTCCCCAAATGCTGCCAACCATCCCAGATCTGATGGGGCCAACCAAGCCATGGCCAACAGAACCAAGAAGCTCCTGCCAATGGGGACTTCCACCCACATGTGCGTCAGCCACACTGAAGCGATAAATATGGTTCTGACAACCTCTGCTCTTCCTGCCCACCTGGCAAGATTTGCTTTGTGATAATATTTTCTTGCCATTGTTAAAATTGTGCTAAAATATAGACACCATAAAAATTGCTATTTTAACCATTTTTAAGTGTATAGCTCAGTGCCAGTAAGTACATTCACACTGCTGTGCATCATCACCGCCATCCATCTCCATGGCTTTTTCATCACCTCAAATGGAAACTCTGCACTCATTAAACACCAAATGCCACCCCCTCCCCCCAGCTCCCTTCTACTGTCTGTCTCTATGAATATGACCACTCTAGATGCCTCATGAAAGTGGAAACACAGTATTTGTCCTTTTGTGTCTGTCTTACTTCACTTAGCATAACATTCTCAAGTTCCCTCCATGTCATAGCATGCATCAGAATATGGCCTTACACAACATGGAATGCTTCTTGAATTTGTGTGTCTCCCATGTATAGAGCCACACAAATCTTCTCTGTATCATTCCAATTTTAGTGTATGTATAGCCAGGGAGAGCTCTGTGATAACAATTTTGATGAGGTTGGTGCTGTAGGTGATTTTGCCCCTGGTGGTACAAACTACCAGCAGGGGAGAACTGTCTGATTTGGCTCACCACTGGGTGGCACTGACCTGGGGTCTGGGTGTTCTGGTGGGGGTTTTTCGCTCTGCATACTCCTGTGTTCATAACAACATGTAATTGGTCTGACACCTTCTGTGTCTATTCTATAAGTGATGAATTGTTTTTGAGCAAGCTTTTCTCAGCTCCTCAAGGAGAAAAATGGCAACAATCTTCATCATCATCATGGTTATTGGGGCACCAAATGGCTCTGGGAGGGGAGCAGAAGGGGCTGCCACATCCCCATTGTACTTAATTTCTCACACTCAGCACAGGAGGTTGATACTGCTATCCTCACCACACATGTGAGCAAATTGAGGTCCAGAGAGAGGAGAAATGACCCAGAGTCACACAGTTGGTTGGGGGCAGAACCAGCTTTCCAAGAGAGATTTCTGTTTGATTACAAAGCCCATAGCTTTTCCTCTGAGACACACCAACCCAGTTCTTGGGGCCTAGGAGCTGAAAACAGTTAAATACAGAGATAAGTTCCACATTCATAGAGACTTGGATGAAGAGAGACAGAGAGAATGAGAAAGAGAGAGAAAGATAAGGAGGGGGGCTGCTGCCGTGGGCTGAGGAGCTTACCTGAGTCTCTCAGCCTGTAGTGGTAGAATGCCACTCGAGGGGCATAGGCTGGGTGCAAAATGGCTTAACAGCAACCCTTGGGATGTCGCCGGGCACATCCTTTGACAGCCTGCTCAGTGGAAGCCACCGTTGGGATACAGCTTCCGTGGGACCTCACCAGAAGTGCGATGTCTGTTTGGAGAAATGTGGGGTCTGACCCAGTTCTCTGTGCTCAGACCTCCTGGGAAAGGAGGGTCAAAGACAAAGGTTGGATGATCAGCAGGGAGCAGCTGGGATGCAAGCTGGAAACTGTGTCCCAGGGAAATTGTCAGGAGGAATGCAAATGTTAATTCTGGAGAATTGAAGACTCGGTGGGTTGAGAGAGCTGCTGCACAATTTGGGAAGTACCAACATATGTTAAAGAAAGAAACACCTTGTTCCGGGTGTCCCCATGGGACAGAGTTTGGGCTGGCTGAGGAAGCAGCAGCTGTCATCACAGCCTGATGTGAGCAGGGATTCTGGGCCACTAGGGGCTGCGTGAAGCTGGGCCCAGCATGTCCCTGGAAGCAAGCAGAGCACTGACAGCCAGAGCACACACTGAGCACTCACTATGGACAAGTCACGGTTCTAATCACAGGCACCAACTCATGTAGTCCTCTCAGCAATCCTGTGAGGGAGGCCTATCATCTCTTCCCTTCACAAGGAGGTTAAATTAAATGGCTCACCCAAGGTCACACAGCCAGTAAGTGACAGCTCTGGGATTTGAACCCTGTTGGTCCAATACCGGTGCTCATACTCTGACCCCCTGGCTTTATCTTCTCGGTGAAGGAGTGCCACGGAGCAGGGTGCAGCTGCCACCCTGACACTGCTGTCTCTGCCACACACTGGGGCTGCAGATTCTCCAGACACTGGCCCGGCAGCTGGATCTGCCATGCATCCTAAGTCAGGGAGCAAAAGCAGTGCCTTAAGAGGTCACATCCTCACCTCTCACCAGGTGGGAGATGAGTACAAAGGCAGCCTGCTGGAGCTTAGCTCACTTTGACCTAATTTCCAGTAAACTCTGCGATCACTGAGCCAGAGCTTAACTAACACTGTCACCATGTGTCTTCTGAAAGAGACTTCGAGAGTCACATGAGACAGAAAACACATCCTGCTGCAGGTGTTGAAGCTATGATATCTTCCTGCTGGCCCAGCCAGGGTCCAGGCACAGCCCAAGTCTCTCAGTTCCCAGCTCACATAGGCTTGCCAGCCACACATCCCCAGGCCTGGATTTCCATGATCAGAGATTTGCCTCCTTTGGTTCAGCATCACCCACCCCTTTATATAACAAACCCACAAGTTGAGCTGATCTGCCAGACACTGACCTAGGTCTGTGGGATGGGTGTTGAGGGCTCTGCCTCAGATTCTCGATCATGTTGAGTGTGGCTCTTTTACTTGCAGACAGGACAAAGCCACTGCCAATCAGATGGAGTGCCTCAGGGCACCTGGGTCTCCACATGTCCCCAGGAGGGGCAAAGGCAGTGGGGCAGCAACCCATGGACATTCTCAGGAGTTGGTAAGAGGCTTCCAATCCTTGGAGCCCTCACAGAATCATTCCGGCTCCATGACCATCCCTGTGTAAGGAGCAGCCACATGCCTTCCCCTGTCATCATTCAGGGCCATGAGTTTAGGGAAGGCTAGCATCCGCACCAGACTCCAGAGGAGGGGATCCTACCACTTGAAGTGGTAATTCCAGTCATTCTAACTGCTCCCTGATCCCTGGGCCAGAAACAACAAATCTGAGACACACGTTCTCCTAGACTCATAGCGCTGTGTCCCAGTGAATTTGAACACGGCCTCAAAATCCCTCTCAACACAGCACCCAGCAAATCCTTGGAGTTGGAACTTAAGACTGAATATGTTCATAAGCCCTCCAGAACCTGGCTTCTGGCTACTCCCTTTTGGTGACCTAATTTTCTACCACTCTCCCTTTCCCTCACTCTGTTCCAGCTGCACCAGCCTCCTCACTTTCTGCTTCAGTGCCTTTGCACTGGCAGCTTCCTCTGCGGAGAAACTGCCTACAGATATCCACATATATCCTACAGATATATACCTACAGATATATATCTGTACCCTACAGATATCCTTTCTTCCTTCAGACCGCCTATGAGCATTCAGAAGTATCAAGACAGCCCTCATCACTCACTGGGATCCCATCTGCACCTCTAATTTAGCCATGTGACTTCAGGGCAGTCAAGTTAATCACTGTCTCTAAAATGGGGATCATAATTGAGAAAAGTACTTCCCAGGGTTATAATGATGATTGAACGCTGAAGTAATATGAGAGTGCTGGGTTCAAATCTTACCTAAACATGAACATCTCTCTGTGAGACCTTTGGCAAGTCACTTAACCTCTCTGAGCCTGAATTTTTTTCATCTGTAAAATGGGGATAATAATAGTCCATCCCTCATAGAGTTACTATGAAGATTACATTAATTAGTTGATACATGTGGCTTACTCAAAACTGTTTGACATGTATAACATGTAGTAAGAGTTTGATCAATGTTAGCTGTCATTGTAGTAGGATAAATACTTTTAATTGCTATCAAACAGTCTAACTCTAAGACTTGCTTCCTGCTGAAATCTGATTCTGCTCAATTCAGTTCAAGGTACTACAGTATAGGGAAGACCACATTCAGTGGCTTGGCAGACCTGGCTTACAACTCTGGCTCAGCCACTTCCCAGCTGTGTGAGTCACCTATCTGCCTGAGCCCCAGTTTCTTCATCTGTAATGTGGGGATAATTATTCCTACCTCCTGGAATCAGTGTGCAGAAGCAAAGAGACCCTGCCTGTCAAGTGCTCAGCACATGGTAAGCAGTCAACCAATTGTGTGCAAGATAGATACAGCCACATCTCCACCACTCCTTGCTGTTTGTGCAGGGAAGCAAACAGGCCCCTTTGGGGTTTGCAGGAAAAGGGAGAGGTTGGGGAGCCAGGACCGCTCGCCCTGGTTTAATGAGGCCTTTTCCTGTGCCCTAAGGTCTCGATTCTGGCCAGAGAGGTTAGCACAGGCCAGTGGTTCTGTGAAGAGTCAGTAATGAGGGTGCAGAGCCAGGGAAGTTCAGTGGGGAAGCTTGATATGGCTTCTCCAAATTAGAGCTGGGGCTCAGCAGACAGCGGTGCATCATCAGTGGGGGTGGGGAAGGGAAGAGCACCTAAAAAGTAGTGGCTGAAAAGGGGATGGAGGCTAGAAATTAAGGAGATTGCATTTGCTGACAACTCCAGGGAAGCAAGAATTGCAGTTCTTGTGTAGTCACCAGCACCAATATCTTCCTCTTACACAAATACACACTCACATGCTCTTATCTGTCACACACCTACATGTAACAGTAACAGACTCCTCAGGTTCACCTCATCTCATCTAAAGGTGGCCATATTAATCAGAAGAGGCTAATTACTGTTGCAAACACATTCAAGGCTCAGGTACAATAGAATTTGACTTCTGGGTCTCCTAAGAGGAGTTCAGGGTGGTATACCAGGTTAGTCAGGATGACTTCTTCACTTGGAGGTTCAGGTACCAGTTCTCCACCACCCTTGGGCCTCGTTGTCACCACACCCAGGGTCCAGCCAGCAGAAGGGAAAAGAGGGACAGGTGCTCCTTCTCTTTTAAGGCCTGGCCCAGAGGTCATACACACTACTGCCAACACATTTCATTTGCCAGAGGTTAGCACTTGGACAGCCCCAACTTCAAGGCAGCCTGGGGAATGTAGTCTGGAGTGAGCCCAGGAAAGGGGGGAGTGGACTTTGGTTGTCAGCTCACAGGCTTAGGGTGGAGACTCTGAGGATCTCTCCCATTCCCATTCCTGGATGCCACAAATGCCTGTAATGGTAGCACTGAGGAAGGAACACTCTTGGCCTGCAAATATCATCTCTGGAAGAGGTCACATGAGGAGTCATCTCAGAAGTATCAGGGGACATATGGAAGCCTCTGGGAGCAGGGTGGTTAGGGCGGCAGGTGGGAAGAGGCAGAACAGTGACCAATGTTGCCTGGGATCAGAATCTTTACAGACCTTATATACATGAACACCTATTCTCTCTCTTTCTCTCTCTCTCTGTCATACATGCACACGCTTACGAATAACCACACACTCAGTTCGCAAATGATACTTAGATATCCACAGACATGCCCCCACACTGTTACATACATGCATGCCCATGTACCTACACACCTGCACTCACCCACCCCAGACACTTATCTACATCATATCCATAAACGTTGTAGGGTGGCCATGTGGCGAGCCTTGAGGATACAGAGAAATGCCTCTCTGGAAACTCCTCACAACAGCCAGTATCTGAGAGTCACCATTAGCCAGCCCTCATGTTGAAATAAAAATCTCTTCCATTTGTACAGGCCTTCACATTTAACAAAGCACTCTTTCATTCACTGCTCAACCATAGAGTAAATATTTGCTCAGCAGTGACTTGAGGTCAGATATGACTGGCAGTGGAGACACAAAGATGAATAAGACACAGGCCGTGGCCTCATGGGAGGCACAGGCACAGAGAGAGAAGGGCTCCAACAGAGGAGTGAACAAAGGGCGGCAGGACAGGAGAGCAGGAGCAGGTCTGCCTGGGGCCAGAGGTGACATTTGAGTCAGGTCTTAAAGGATGAATGAGGTCACCAGATGAAGAAAGAGATAAGAGTTTCCAGGAAGAGGGGCTGCTAAATGCAAAGGCTCAAGGTGGTTTATTTGGGGAGTGAGGAGTGATTCGGAGAGGGTGTCAAAGTACTTCCTAAGGCTGGAGGTCTGCTAGGTAGGGCCAAGATGTGCTGCTGCTGACGTGAAGTGATTATAGTGTTTTCCCAAATTGTGAGGAGAAAATGATAAATCAATAGGTAAAATATTCTTGTCATGGAAAAGTTGTGTCTTTGTGTCACTCAGGATACCATCAGGAAAAAAAGGAACACTCTCTATATAACAGAAAAGTTAGTACATGGAGGGGTTGGATTATATGGGTGATGGAATTGCTGTGTGTCAGTGAGGGGGACAGTGAGGGGCATTACAGACATTAGCTACAACCCAAAGCCACTACCACCACCCACGCCTATCCAAGGATGGAGGAATGTGGAGGAGACAGTATGACCAGAGCTTCAGATCCAGACCCATCTGGCAGGAGCTAGAACCCTGGAAACTGGGATCACGCACGAGGTTCCGTGTCACGAGTATCTGTTTGTGATGTAGCCTTTCCTATAAATCAGCTGGGTGACTGCTCAGCTAGTGGTTTGCTGAGCAGCCTGGCACCAAGGAATATACCAGAGTCACATGCAGTAACTATGCTATTCACTCAGCATTTGTTAAATGCATGTTCACTTTAAAGTAGAGCATCAACACACATTAATATCCTACTCACACTCTAACAGTCTAAGAGAAATATAACACACACAGCAATCAATGGGGGATAATGAACCCGAGTCCCAGTGTCTTAGTCTGCAGGTGTGGGAGAGAGCACGGTGGGCAAGGGACTGATCAATGTCTTGCAAGAAAGGATCTCTGGAGCCAGGTGGGCAGCAGGGCAGGTGGTGTCCTCAGTCCAGCAGGGCAGAGCCTTCAGTGGTCAATACCAAGGGAGATCAGCGTGGAGTGGGGCAGCACTCTGGTGTGTGTAGCTCAGCTGTCTCATCAATGGCCTGGAGCCTGCCTCAGCTATATCTTGAAAATGGTGTACTCCACTGTTCTAGATTTTTTGATAAATGTCTTGACAATCCTGCTGGCAAGTGTGGAATTTCCCTAGGAGTCTATGGGTGGTCCCGCTCTGCAGACTTGGCTACTCTGATCACGTGTGCAGATATCTCAAGTTGTCTCCTTGTTAGACATGTCTGGTCTAACCACATGGGCAAATATGTCTACTTGCCAGATGTGTTTACTCTGACTTAGGTAATTTTCCTCTTGAAGTGTCATGGCTGACTGACAGCCATTTTAGTTGACGTAAGTGACTCCACTTTGTTTTATATACTTTATGCTACCTTAATTGGACAAATGCCATTGTATTGGTCCCACTCTCCACACTCAGGAGCCAAGAGGGAGAAGCAGAAAAAGAGGAAAAAATGCTGGCTTCTCCCCTCCTCCCCTCCAGTCTTCCTCCAGGGCTTCCATTGGCCAACCCTATCTGGAAGTCCAAGGGCAAAGGAGCCTGGGAAATGTAGTTCCTTATGAGACCGAGGGGCAGGTGGAGGGGAAGACATCTGACAGCAAATAGTAACCAATAGGCTGTGATTTCCTTCTCTGGTATCAGCTGTAGATATCATCTGTAGATGTGTTTGCTAGCGTTAAATTGAATGAACAAATGCCAAATGAACATTAATTGAAAAAAATACTCAGAAGGCTCTTACACTTTTGTTGTTTTTCCTGGGTAAGTGCTTGGGGTTGCAGTTTCAAATTGTGCTTTAGAACATGTGAGCTTAATTAAGTTTTACACATTGGAGCAACTTAAAATGACAATTCATGTTTTCTGCTAACAGAAATGTTGCTAGTTTATGTAATGGAAAGAAACCTACCATAATTTTAGGATGTGTCTTTCACAAAGAGGATATGACCTGATGGTTGTGCCAGATATCTCCTTTTGCCTCTCCATTCATCCACCATCCCTCCTTCACCCTGCTGTGTGCCCTGAAAGGCTAACCAGTATGCACCCGTAAACTCTGGCTTTTTTTATTACAATACTATTTTTTAAAGATTTTTTTTAACTTTAAAAGAGGGGAAGGGAGGGAGAAAAAGAGGGAGAGAGAAACATCAATGTGTGGATGCTTCTCAAATGCCCCCTGCTGGGGACCTGGCCTGCAACCTAGGCATGTACCCTGACTGAGAATCGAACCAATGACCCTTTGCTTCACTGGCTAGCACTCAGTCTACTGAGCCACACCAGCCAGGGCTAAACTCTGGCTTTTTGGGGGGCTCAGCCATGGGGAGCGGTAGCAGACAAATGGGAGGAAAGAAGATGGTGAGGTCAGGGTACTCATTTGTCTAGTTCATGTGCTATAAGTTTCTCCCTGGCTGCCTCTGTCCCTCATCCAAATTTTCTAGACCAATGTGTCTCAGTAGGGGATGACTTTGCCCCCAGAAAACATCTGGCAATGTCCGGAGACTTCTTTGGTTGTCACGACTGGAGATGCTACTGGCATCTAGCGAGTAGGGGTCAGGGATGCTGCTAAACATTCTACAGTACACAGGACAGCCCGCCAAAACAAAGACTCATTCAGCCCAAAGTATCAACAATGCTGAGGCTGAAAAACCCTACTCTAGACCAGTGCTTCTCAAGCTATTCATAGTGAAGGACGAGGGCTGTTTTCATCCCATCCATTGCACACCAGTGCTTTTGTAAGAATATAATAAAAATAAATTTATCAGGGAAAATCATCATGCACTTGAGTGTCACAACCAATGCCAAGTTGCTGTAAAACTTTCTTAATGCTTACTCTCAATTTCTGTACTGTCTGATCATGAATCTGGACTAAATAGCTCATCAACCAGCATCTAGCTGTGGGCTACACTCTGAGTAGTATGGACCTGCGTAAGTCTCTCTCCTCCCTGGATTTGGTGACCTCACCGGGTATGCTCAGGCCTAGAGAGGTTAACAGCTTGGCAGCTACCAACCCTGAGTTGCACACTCCCTTGTTGTCCCCCATCCCCTACCCACCACTTTGTAATGAGTCCTTTTGTAAGTAAAGTCTTATTACCCCTCTGTGAGTGTGCCTGCCCCTGAAAATCCTGACTGATTCTAAAGCATTTCCCTGAAGAATGTGCACAAAGTTGGAAGGTATCACAAGAATGTGATGGGCAGCCAGGTTTGGGAGCCCAGCTTAGGAGCTTGGACTGTGCCTTACAGGTCATGGCAGCCCTTGAAGAATGTTTCAGTGAGTGTGGGGCATGGCCAGAGGTTTGCTTTAGATGCAGCTCTCTGGAGGTAATGATGCTGAGCACACCAGAAGCAGGGAAGCTCATCTGGAGGCTGCTGCATTCACCTAGACCAGAGATGGCCAGTCCAAAGCAAAAGGGGTGCGATGTGGATAAGAATAAAGGTGGGATCCAGGCTGTTTGACCTGGCCAAGAGATTCAGTGGTTGGTGGTGTTGGGGACTATAAGAAGGAGGACAGGGCTATGTAGGCAGGAGATGAATTTGGTTCTGTCTCTAAAGTTTGAATGGTGCCCATTTCACATGACTTTCTCATGCACTTTGTCTTTTCTGCTGCCTGGAGCAGGGAGTGGTGTTGCTTCTATGAGTTTGGGCTCTGAATCTCAGTGGATCCAGATCTGGCCTCAGCTCCAACAGGGCCCCACAGAAAGTGAAAACTGCTTAGCTTCCTCCTTCCCTAAATGGAAATGATGATAACGTCCTCAGGGGAGCTGTCAGGAGACTAATGCATGTAAACTTTCAAGTGCAAGGTTGGCACATGGTGAACACTGGTTAGTGCTGTTATTGGTAAAGGCAAAATTGACTGCCAGAGGCTATTTTGAGCCCCCTGGCTCCCACTCTTTTGTAAGTACATATGCATGTAAGTCCACACACATGCATACACATGTGCACACATGTGTGCATACATTGCAGAGGAACCAGGAGCTGCTTTCTTCTGATGGGCCAATTCTTGTGCAAGACTTTTCCAAGCCAGACCCTTCACCCCCCATGCCAGGGATCAGCCTCACCCTATTAACCATCATTTGCAGCACAGCCCAACTATGGCTTCATCACATCATGATTTTCCCTGACTGGGGAAACAAAGGAGAAAGAGAGAGGCCAAGCGGGGTCCCACACAGTCACCTGCAGAGGACAGAAAAACAGGCCAGTGGCTGCATGGCACAATGGTCAGGAATGGAGGCTCTGGAGCCAGACTGCCTGGTTCAGATCCCAGCTCTGCCACTGTCTAGAGCAGCACTGAGCAGATGGGTTAGTTTTCCTGTGTCTCAGGTTCTTTGTCTGTAAAATGGAGATGACAGTCACAACTTGCCCACCCTCCAACAATTGTTGGGAGGATTAAATAAGTATTTATCCTTTTAAAGATCTTAGAACAGTGCCTGGCACAAAATAAGTCCTCCATGGTAGCTACTCTTTATTTTCATTATTATTATTATTAGTAGTAGTAGGCTAGGCTTCCTAGAGGATGGTTTAAACATTGAGATGATTAATGAATTAAATGCAATATGGAACGTAGAAGCCCTTGTCACATAACAGGTGTTCACTAAAAATGCTAGCCCAAATGGATCAGCTCTTACACTGCTCATGCTCCAGCAAGGTGGCAGGATGCACTGACTCAGAGTGGACAGGAGCTGGGCCGCCTGGGTTTGAATCCCAGCTCTGCCAGTTATGTTTGCTTCCTACCTCTGGAGTCTGTTTCCCCCTCTGCAGGATGAGGAGCATACTAGTGGCTACACAGGGCCTGGCACACAGCTGCCACTTGGTAAGTGTTTGCTCTTATATTGTCACTGTTCTGGGGGTGACAACTCCTGCCTCTCCAGCGTCCAACATGACCCTAAGAGGAAGGAAGTGTATCCTGTAGTGCTGGCCACTGAGGGCTCTCAGGGCTCTGCCCAGTGATGTGTTAGGCACAGGGGACTCTGAGCATTGTTCTAGGGAAGGAGTTGGCTGACAGGCCCCAGGCCAGGGTGGGCTTTTCACTGAGATGAGGAAAAATGCCCCATATTCATCATGTGGTAGGAAACAAGCCCAGACTATGGAACTAGATAGAGGCTAATGTTAAAGTCCCAACTGCCCCATCCTAGCAGTCCAGCTGTGTGACTATGAGCAAATCACCTAGCCTCTCTGAGTCTTGGCCATTCCATTCCCTGGACATGAGAGCAGGACTGCCCTGATGCCCTTGAAACAGATGATCCTGGGGGCCTGGCTGACAGGCATTAGCTGAAGCCAGCCATCCTCACCCCCCTCTGCCTACCACTTCTGCCCCAAGCACTGTAGCTATGGTGTTGGGGTGAAGCAGAGGATGAAGCTCCCTCCATGGTGGCTTCCCCAGCAGCAGAGCAGCTGGGAAGGTGAGGGGGGAGGCAGAATTCCCAGGTTGCCCGCTGACAGGATGTCAGTACCTACCTCTCAGCTCCACTCCTCTGGGTGGACCTCCCAGGTAGAAGTCCTCAGCCTCTGGAATTTCATATTTGAAATCTCAATTAAGCTTCTTGGCTCTGGGTTTGAGGGGTTAATGGCTGTTGATGGAGCCATTGAGTAGCAGGGGACAGGAAAATGGAAGGCTTTTTGGGAGTGGGGGCTATAAGGAATGCTGCAGACAGGGACATGACAGGAGTGTTTGTAGGGTAACATAGGCATCATCTCTGGAAACAGCACAAAGTACACTACGTGAACAAGAGCCTCAGTGATCAGGGTTGGAGTCCTGGCCTCCTGAATGTCCAGGCTACATCGGAGGGTCCCCAGCATGGAGAGACTACTGACTCATCAGACCCTTCCCTAAGGTGGAGGGACCTGTCTAGGCCTCCCCAACCAAAGAAACTCTTTCTGCAGGTCTCTGTGGTTGTGCCTGGCCTGCTATGGCTGTGATGGAGGCATCGTCCTTCCCTCTGGGAAGCAGAATTGCCCTCTAATCTTTAACTACAATTGCACCTCTGCCCTCAGTTTGCCCCAGCAAACCTCCTCCCTCTCCCCTCTCCCCTGCCACAGTCATGAGAAAGCCATCTGGAGATAAAGATGGTCTTGCCTCCTGAGGTCAGGACCTTGTCTGTGACTCCATGTAGCACGGGGCCTAGGGAGGAGACTCCATCAACGTTGATGCGTCTCCAAGGAGAGGACAAGGCAGAGGCCAAGCCTCTGGGTGGGCCTGACCAGGGCCAGAGCCAACCTAACTCTCACACAGCACTTCCCAGAGACTCTGGAATAGTTGCATGGCAGAGGTGGGGCTGGCTGGCAGGGGTGGGAGGGAGTGTCCTTTTGTTTAATTTCTGCTTTTTCCTCAGGACTTTAACCTCTTTGTCTCTCCCTTTGCCCCTCCCTGTGTTTGCTGTCTCATCTCTGCCGGGTCTCTCTTCTTTCTCCCTTGTACCTCCATCTCTAAACTACTTTCCTGTCTCTACTTGGAACTCATTGTGTTTATTTCCACCTCTTCTGGGTGGTTTTCCCACACTTGATCGCTGATGCCTCTCCCTGTGTACATCTCTCTCTGACACTTCTACCCTTGAATCTTTCTCTCTTGCTTCCCTTTTCACTCTGACCTGTCTTTCTGTTTTCTTACCTGGGTCCCTCTCCTCACCTCTGATTTCTTCATTATTTCCTATGCTTTGTTCCTGTCACCTGTCTGTCCTTGCTGCTTCTCCACTCATGCCCCCTCCTCCTGTCTGTTCTCCATGTCTCCCCTTCCCTGTCTCTTCACCTCTCTTGCTCTCTCTCCTGCTCTCCTTCATTCCACGTCCCTGTGTCTGTCTGTCTGTCTGTCTGTCTGTCTCTCACTTCCCCACTTCTTCATCTCTCCTACATCTGTCACTCCCTCTCTTTCTCTTTCTTCCTCTGTCCCCTACCACTCTGCCGACCATCACTATCATCCTCTGTGTCTACCTCCACCCACCCCAGGATGATTCCAGCTTCCAACAAGGCCTTTGTGGTCAACAACTTGGTGTCAGGGACCGGCTATGACCTGTGCGTGCTGGCCATGTGGGATGACACAGCCACAACGCTCACAGCCACCAACATTGTGGGCTGTGCCCAGTTCTTCACCAAGGCCGACTACCCGCAGTGCCAGTCAATGCACAGCCAGATCCTGGGCGGCACCATGATCCTGGTCATCGGTGGCATCATTGTGGCCACGCTGCTGGTCTTCATCGTCATCCTCATGGTGCGCTACAAGGTCTGCAACCACGATGCCCCCAGCAAGATGGTGGCTGCCACAGTCAGCAACGTGCACTCACAGACCAACGGGGCCCAGCCACTTGCTTTGAGCAGTGTGCCCAGTGGGGCCCCTGTGCCAGGGCCACCCAAAGTGGTGGTGCGCAATGAGCTGGTGGAGTTCAGTCCCAGCTTTGCCCGACACAGTGACTCCTCTTCATCCAGCTCCCTGGGCAGCGGGGAGGCAGCAGCACTGGGACGGGGTTCCTGGAGGCTCCCTCCTCCTGTCCCACGCCCCAAGCCCAACCTTGACCGCCTAATGGGGGCCTTTGCCTCCCTGGACCTCAAGAGTCAGAGAAAAGAGGAGATGCTGGACTCCAGGACTCCAGGCGGGAGAGGGTCTGGGACATCAGCCAGGGGCCACCACTCGGACCGAGAGCCACTGCTGGGACCACCTGCAGCCCGGGCCAGGAGTCTGCTTCCCTTGCCCCTGGAGGGCAAGGCCAAGCGCAGCCATTCCTTCGACATGGGGGACTTTGCAGCTGCAGCTGCAGCAGCTGGAGGGATTGCCCCAGGTGGCTACAGCCCCCCTAGGAGGGTCTCAAACATTTGGACAAAGCGCAGCCTCTCTGTGAATGGCATGCTCTTGCCCTTTGAGGAGAGTGACCTAGTGGGAACCCGGGGGACTTTTGGCAGCTCTGAGTGGGTGATGGAGAGCACGGTGTAGGCTTGGGGGTGGGTGTCCTCTCACCTGCTCTTGCAGGGTGGAAGAAGGGGAAAGAATCTTTATTGGCAAGTCTTCATGGTGTTTCCATGGTGATGTTTACATCCAGGGACAGTTTAGTCTCCCTGTCAATGGCCTCCCCCTGACCACCACCCATACCACCTTCCCAGGCCTGTACCCCACCACCCAGCCAGGGTGTGCTCAGGGAAAGCAGACTTGATCTCTAAGTATCAGACTGAGCTCTTAGTGTTTGGAAAGGTGGGACTCTTGCCTTTCTACTCACAAATGCAGCATATAAGCAAGTGGCTTTGGATTGCTTATGGTTCCAGTGTTGTTTTTATTTCTTAATTTATCTCTTCCACTTCCTAAATGCCTCCTCTTCATTAACACACATAATGGAGAGTTTGTACTACACATGAAAGCAGGTTCCAAGCAGCCCTGGCAGTGGGAGATTATTGCCAATTGAAAGAAGGGACGAAGTCTGGTCTCACACTTGTTTTGGGGAAGACTGTGGAGTCCCTTGTCTAGACCTCTCATTATTCACAACCATCCCCAAACTCGGGAGGGTTGAGTGATCCCCCTATACCTGACCCAGCTTTCTTTGCTTCTCAAACATGACTGTCCACATCCATCACATGGGCTTAAAACAGAAGCATAACTTCCTGGACTTCTCATGTGTGTCGGGGAGAGGGAGAGGGCTTTCTGAATCATAATGGTGTAAGGGATGTTAGCTCTTGGAGTTCCTTTGGGATTTTTTGCTTCTTTTGGGGGGAAGCTGAGACAGAAAGTCCCCATGAGCATGTGGTGGGCCAAGGGGACTTCTCACTAAAAAAGTACATTGGTTTGGCATAGGAGCACTGGACTTAGAGTCCAAAGCTCTGAGTTTGAGTTCCAGAACCACCACTGATTAAACCAGCTGAAGACACTGGTGGTGGGGAGACCCTTTTCTCTCTCTTTGGTCTTCAGTTTCTTAATTCACAAAATGCTGGGATTCAGGTATCCAATTCCACTCCAGTTCTAAGGACCAGTGAATGCGCATGACTTTAAATGTTGGGGTTTCCAGCTTGGCAGTACCAGTAGCACATGCTGGTCAAGCCACCCTTCTCCTTCCTGCTGGACACACAGGAGAATCCCAGAGGATTTGGAGGGGAACACTGAATCTTTTTAGTATCATAGAGTTTTGAAACTGGAAGAGGCATTTGCAATTATTTCATCCTTAACCCTCCCTCCCCTTCCCCCAGAGTATAAGGGACTTGCCCAGTCACACAGGGAGTTAACGACCAAATCAGGGCAGAAGCCAAGGCCACCTATCTCCTGAATGGTGGTGGGATCTGTCACCCTGTCTTCACCCAGGCGAGAGAATGTCTGTGTCAAAAGTCTGTCCTTTGTTTATTGCTAAAGAAGCTGGCTCAGGGTGGGACATGGGGATGCTATCTGTGGATGTCATCTGTGAGGAGGATCCATCCATGGAAGTGACATGATAGCGATGGGAGAGCACATGGGCTCATGTCCATGTAAAGAGAGACCCCCACTCTCTCAAAGTGTTGAGAGGGACAGGGAGATGTGGCCAGGGAGAAACTGCTTTAGCAGCATCTGAAGGACTTTCCCTGGCATCTCTGTCTCCCATGGTCTCTGTCTGTTCCAGGTCTCTCCTCATTGCCAACACACTACCTCTCACTTGGTCTCCCCAACTCATCCTTTTCCCTACTAAACCTCTGCCATTGATCTGTAGCCTCTCTCTTGTCCTTTTCTTCCTTCTTCCACTTGCCAACCACACAACATACAAAGCAACTAGGTGAGTCTATCTTGGGCTGAAAAGTTCTGATGGGCTCAGACCTAGAGCTGAGCTGGTGGCCCCCACACCAACCCAGAAAGCACAGGAGAGGGTGGACAACAGTCTATGCAGGATTGCCTTCTAGCTCCAGCCCAGGAGCCTCCAAGTCCCATGCCTTCATCCTTCCTCCCCTTCCTTCCTCACTTTCCTCTCTCCTCACCTTCCCTCCACCTCCTGTTTTCAAACTTCTTTTTCTTCCCGTGACTCTCTGCCTTCCCTAATCCCTGTGTGGTCTTGGCAAGGGCATTAACAAACCAGGCTAGTCTCTTCCTAAGACCACAAGTTAATTTTCCCAGGCCAGTACCAGTGCCAGAACACAAGCCTTCCCCAGTCATGGTGGCGCCCACTGAACTGGGTGACTTGAAAGGAAATCTATCCCACCCACCCTCTTCATCTCCCCCACCATTTTCCTCCTCTCCTTTTCTCTCCACACCTTTCTCACTCAGTCTTTCAAAATGTAGCCATTGAGAAAGTGACCCCAAATACCACCTTTCTTTTTGCCTTTGGGTTCAGACACCCAGAGGGAAAGTGGTGGGCATCAGAAGGGGAGCAAACAAACATCTGTTCTCGTCGGTGACTCTGAGCTCTGTCGTGATATGATATGTACTTGCGCTGTGTTTGTCATGTTTCTGACTTGAAGTTTTGAAAGCATCATCCCTTTGGTCAGAATATAAATGCCAATCTTCTCCTTTGCTAAAAAAAAAAATGTACAGTAAAATGTACAGTTTTAAAAACAACCAACCAACCACACTTCTTGGGAGAGAGAAAAAAAGAACATTCTCGTGTCTGTGAATGTCTGCTGTTCATTTCTCTGGAAACTGGTCTTCTAAAGCTGACTTCAAAGTGTCATTTTCCTTACACCTTTGTTACTGCCTGGTGGGAGCCTGCTTCCTGCCAAGTTCATGTATACGATGGAAACCTTCTGAAATAAGAGAATGAGGCCATCCTCTGGACTAAAGGGCAGTGGGGGGATCTAGAGTGAAGCTCCAGGCTACAACAGACTAGTGCATCTTCAGCTACCCAGAGAATCCTACCTGTTAACTGGACTCTCACCTGCTTCCCCTTTCCTAGACTGTGGCCACTACCACACTTAGCCACTAGGGGCGCACAGGTACCTTCCACACATTTTGGTTGAGCTCGGTATGGCACTTTTTCAAAATGGGTCTTTTATTGGAGAAGCAGTAAAATAAACCAAAGCACAAACCCGAAGTATGGAAACAAATGAGCTTCTGGAACACAGCTTCCCAGGCTTATTTTCCTCTAATGTCAAGATCAGCACTGACCAATAAGAATAAAGTGTAAGCCACAGTGTCATTTTAAATTTTTCAGTAGACACATTAAATCAAGTTTAAATAAACAGGGATATCTTTAAACTTTAAATCAAGTTTAAAGTTAAAGATAATTAACTTTATCTAATTGAATATATCCAAAATTTTATCTTTTCAACACATAATCACTATAAAGTTTTTAATAAGACATTTAACTTTTGTTTGGTACCAAGTTTTGGAAATCTGGTGTGTTTTTTACATTCATGCCACATCTTAGTTCAGACCAGCCACATCTTAAGTGCTTTAGAGGCACATGTGCTATCACTGGCCACTGTGTTGGACAGCACAGCTCCAGACATGCTATAATTGACTTGGAAGCCCAGCTTTTGGAAGGGGAAGGAAACTAACAGTTACTGAGCACCTACAGTTTTCAGGTACGTTGGTATTTCACATGCATTTCTCAATGAATCCTCCCTGCAGCTTCTCAAGGTAGATATTATGCTGATTTTACAAACGAAAGGCTCAGAGGGGTTAAGTAACTTCCCAAGGTCACACAGTAAGTTTGGCTGCAAAGCCTCAGATCTCCCCATAATATCAATGCTGCCTCCTCTATCCTTTCTTCCTCCTTTCAAACCATTATAGTTTGCAATTTACACTGACAGAAGTACTCAAATTTGTAGCCTGACCTAGAAGCTCTTGGTCTGGCCTCAAGGTCTGGTAAAATTCTCAGAGTGTTGACTCCAGGCAAAAGCTTCAGTGGTTTCTTCTGGTATTACACTGGCCTCCTGGTGCTTCTTGCCTTGTAACACATTCCCTTCTTTGGCCAAGAAGATTCCCCCAGGCTTCAGACAGTCCTTCCCAGACCACCCTTGTGATCAACCCTACTCCTAACCTGGTGAATTGTTTAATAGCTTTCCACTTCCAGCCTTGTCTGTTCCCTTCTGTCCTGAAAACCTGTAACTTCACCCCCTTAAGACAGACAGCCTCACACCACCAGCTTGCTGCAATGACCAGGCCCATCTTCCCACCTCTTCCTACTCTAAAACCCTTGTCTCCATCAGGAGGGGTGTTCACCCATCCAGACCTGCTTTCCTGATAAGAAAGAAGCCTTCAGCCCTCTGATCTTTTGTAGAAGAGAGGTAGCTGATAACCTCTGAGCCCACCTGAATTATTTAGCTTTCTAAAAAATAATCCAACTGTTTCCAAGTTCTTAATAATGACACATTCTTCAGGTTTTCCTCAAAGGAGATGTTTTTCATTTTGCCATTATAATAGTGTTGATATTCCAAAAGAACTTAAACACACACTTTTTTTTGTCTTTTGAGAGATATGGTTTCCAGCAGCTTAAGAGGAAGGTCATTGTCTCATATTTTCTCCTTTCAAAATGAGTAGTAACTACCCTCCCAAAGTCTGTGGGTGTTGATGTTTTGTAAGTGCAGCTTGGGTACTTCTGCATCTTCTATTCTCTGTTCTCAGTGTGTCTGCAGCAAAGCTCTCAGGTCTTCAACAAGCTGGTGGGGCTTCCTCTGTTCTTTCAGCCATTGGGGTCTGTGCAAAATGCTGTGGTAAAACAGACACACTTATTTAAAAGAACAGACTAGCAGCAGGCAGCAGGCAGAACCTAAACACAAAGTTTTAAATTTCACACCTACATTCCCAAACTCAACCATCCTATGGGATTCTGTTGGCAGTAGGGAAAATTTGTTGTGACAAGAAGTCTTCTCCCAGTTAAATACCTGAGGTTTCTATCTTCGCATTATAAATAGAATGCGACCCATTCAGATTGCTCTCCCAACATCTAACAGGAACACTGTCCTCTTCACAGTTTAAAAATATCTGTTGTGCTTTAGGTCTTTAAACCAAAGATCTTAGTTTCTCAGTTTCTGTGGTCTCATTTAAGGTTCCCCAGCTCACTGCCAGTACATGTTTACAACAAGGCTAATTGGTTTCCCTTTACTGCAGCCTGTAGCAGAGGAAAATTGATAAGTTTCCCAAGAGAACAAAGAGGGAAGCTGTTGTTGACCTCCCAAGTTGTCCTGTGATCCTCATCATAGCCATTTAGCATCTTCCAACAAGAGCAGTGATCTTGTCCCATGTCTTCATTTTGGACAATGTTTGGCACTTTCTTCTGCTCACCAGCTCTGGGGAAATGAGCCCAGATTGCAGGCTCTGGGTTGGTGATTTTCCTTGTTAAAATCATTGTCTGGTCCCTTTAGCCAGCAGTTAAATGGCTCCTGGTGAGTGAGAACCAGTATTCTCCTCCACCATCTTGTGCTGGAGTTTCTCTGGGGCTGGAGCAAGAAAGACCTCATTGTCTAGCTCCTTTCTGAGATGTCAATGCACCTGGCAGTTACCTGCTTGATTCCTTACTGATGAAGAAGTGAAGCTGAAATTTTACCCATATCCATGGGGTCCCCAAACCCATCTGATCCACAGCCAGTCAGCCCACTGACCAGCCTCCCATGGCCTGGGCCCCTCCTTCCAGCTGCCATCTGGTTAGGTGATGATGAGACACCCCCTCCTCTTTTGATACCTCCCCTGTAATATGTGTTCAGTGGTGCTCCTAGCACACCCAGCAATGAGTCTACCATATATATACTTTGCAAGGGTGAGTTTTCTTTCCTATGACTCCCTTATGCTACCTCCAAGATGCCTCCTCTTCTCCAAGCTGTGGTTACCTCTGTTAGCTGACCTTCCTGATACTGTTCCCACTCTCTCATGAAGAAAATTTTCAGAGCCCCACATCTGTCCCCTTCATCACTGACTTGGCATGTCTTGGTAACTGCAGGTGTCTTGCTCACCATTTGAGAAGAGACGTGACAAAGAAGAAGAGATTTAGGCTCTCCTTTATACCAATGAGTCCTGAATGTTCCCTTCCTGGGTTCCCTGTCACGCTCTCTCCACTCATTCTTTTGAGGATGTCTCAAGGATACAATTCTGTCTACAAAAGATGGGCTGGTTGACTTCCCTACCCAAATTAATTACGGGAAAATTCTTATTCAATTCCTTCATTAGGTTGACTCAGGATTGGCATTTTTCCAAGTGGATATTGAACTGCAAAATGAAATTGATAATAATAGCAGACTCTCATTGAGAGTTTCCTATGTTCCACACACTGTTCTAAGAGCTTAATATAGATTATTTCAATTTATCATCAAAACAAAACAATGAAGCAAGTATTATTATTACCATTGCCACTGGCAAAGCTGAGATAGAGAGGGGTTATATAACTTGCTCCGTGTCAGACAGCTAGTGAGAGGTAGATTTGGGTAAACATTTAATAAACTGAAGGTGCCTCCAGAGCTTCAGAAGTGATTAGTAATGCAGTTTTCTAGGTTTTATGTAAAAAGCCTAAATCTTGGCATGTGAACCTTGAATCTGAGAAGACTGAGCCTAGCAGAGAAATGAGAGAGGTGGAAAAATCAGTGCTGTGTATGTTCAACATGCATTTGCTGACCAGCTACGTCCTCACACTGTGCCGATTTTGAGAAAAATCAAAATAAAAATGAAGGACTCTGTGCACACCCTTGATGGCTTCACATTTGCCCCTGAGGAGCAGGAACACAAACTGGTGTCTAGCTCTCTGGTTTTACAAAGATAGGTCTGTTTTCACTCATTTCAAGATAATGAATACCTTTGATAGCTTTGGGAAGTCTACTATCTAGGAGGAGATCAATGATGGGTTGGCCAGGGCCACAAATCCAATATGGCACCCCTGGCTGGAAGTATTCACTAGATTTTATATTCCAAAGGGACTTAGTATTAGTGACTGGATTTGGGTCAAACTGGGACCCAATCAGGGACTGAAATCCCCAGCTTGGGACTTTACTTGGACAAGGAGAGGTAGGAGGAGGCAACTCTAGCTATTCTGGGAGTCTTAAAGAGAGATGGGAGGTGGAATGGAGGGAACAAAGCAAGCCCAGAAGAGGGGCAGTTGCAGAGAACTGGGGGGTCCTGAATCACCCAAGGCAGGTGCAGTTGTTCCTAGGGGGAGGGACTGTTCAGTAGGAGGATCTGGATTTAGAGCCTGTTTCTTGGCCTCAGTGTCCTTTCCAGTAAAGAATCAATGGTAAGTATCAACTTCGGTAAGTATGCCTGAGGAGTACCATGTAGTTCCATAGATCACCCATTGAACTGAGAAAAGCAGAGTGATAACAGTCATTATTATTAATAATATGCATCATTGAAAACATTATTATAAATTATAGTGTATTAGTAATGATATTAGGTATTCAGGCTCAGAAAATCTGAGCAAAGCTGGCAAAGCTATCAGAGGTCATCCAATCTAGCCTCCTTCAGTGGGTATTAGAACCCTCTGTTCAATATCCATGAAAACTGTTATTAATCTTATTATAAGCAAGATTGTGTATGATGGATTTCAGAATTCACCCCAGGCAGGGAGTGGCTCCCTGCACTCCAATCAGACAAAAGCCTGATGGTTATGGCTCCATAATCCTACTTGGCTCTTGCAGAGCCATCAGTCCCATCCTCACAAGTAATCCAGAGCTTGGACAGAAAGCAGCTCCTGGAGACTGCTGTAGCCAAAGCAGTGGTAGAACATGAGGTACAGAGTGAGGGCCTTGGCTGGGCAAATCACAGGGCAGGAGGTCTGGTGGGGATGAAGATGCTGTTCCCTTGCCAAATCAGCCCTGGTGTCAACACTGAGAGAAGGAAGGAGGCAGGAGAGAAGCAAAAAGCATGTGGTAGCCCCTGATGCTGCTTTGTGTCCTGGGATTCGTAGTCCCAGTTGCAGCTAAAAGGACCTGGACTATTCCAGACCCCAAGCTTGGGCTCTCTTACTCACCAGTTCCCCAATCCTGGCTTTCCTGTCACCCTTATTACAGTTTCTGGCTTAGCAGCCAAAATCTAACAACCAGAGCTCTGGAATGACACAGATGCTGCCACCAGAATTCTCCCACTGGTTTTCCTTTATTCATTGGGTTAACAGACATTTTCCCTCCTAGGATGTAAATGCTCCAGTGCCAGGTAAATCACCCAGGGAGATGCTGAGAGTGGGCCAGTGGGTCCCCACTTGAGTTAGGAGGTGAGTACTTCCCAAGGAGTGGTAGGATGACCCAGGGAAGCCTACTGATTAGCCCTCTCTATCTTTCCTCTAACAAATACTATCTACCTGCTTGAGGTGGGAAGATTAAAATTGGTTCCCAGTTTGGTATTTACTTCTGAATCATTACATTAATCCCAACTTGAATGCAGAAGAAATGTTAAATAAGTATTTCACCCAGCTGGAGGTCAGAAGGTGTTGGTTACAAGGTGCATGGCTGGGCAGGCCCCTTGGGTAGAGCTAATAGTTTCCACTTGCTTCAGGGAGAGTCAGGGTGTGGCAAGACATATTGCTGCAGATAGAGGACCCACACACATGGAGAGTTTCGCTTCCATGTTGAAGGTAAACAGAGCTGACTGGGGGTTACCCCAGGGTCTGGAAGGAAGTGGGGAGGACCTCACCAGCAATCAAGTAAAGGGGCCCAATTCTTTGATCTTTACACTTTTAAGAGTTCTGATGAGATTCTACCTTCTGAGGAATCCTGCAAGCAGCTTTAGATCAGCTCAGCCTTGACTTGTCAGGGAAGCAGGGGCTGGGACTTTTCTTGGGACTTTTTGCTTAAACCCTAGGGCTTCCCATTCTCCCTGACGTTTGTGGGAAATGGGGGTCTGTGCAAGGCATAAGATGAACCCTCTAACTTTAGTTTAGGGTAGGAGACAAACTGGAGGGGGCTCAAACAAGAATATCTAATTCCAGGGGTGGTCAAGTGAGGTTCCTTCCCTACATCCAGCCTTATCTGCAGAATGGTAGGCGAGAAACACAACAGGAGACATTTGAGATAAACCAAGTCAGAGGCAAATATAGAGGTATTATACAGCATCTCACTCTTCCAAATAAATTATCTCACATGCATCTATCATTCCTTCCTAAAAACTCTAATTTATACATTACTGTTTTCCCAATTTACAGATTTTCCAAACTGAGGATGAAAGTTTTTTTTTCCCCTGCAAGTTTTTGTAGAACTTATGGAACAGAAGTGGCTCTCAAACTTTAAATCTTCTGACCACAAAACTGGAGCTCCCTTCACACCCCTCTTTCTCCATGAACAAAAATGAGGCTTTGTCAGCCCTCCAGGGCTAGGCAGGCTAGGACAAGTGTCAGACACCATAATCTACTGTGAGCTCAGCAATAAAAAGGTGGGGAAGTGAGAGGGGCCTAGGCAAGGACCATAGGGAAGGGGCAAAGGGCAGAATCTAAAGAACAATTGGGAGGACACAACGGTGCAGGTCCAGGGGGTGGGTCCAACCCACCCATGGCCCAAATGTAGAAGAGGGGAAAGGAGCAGAGGCTCAGGGTAGGGTTCCAGCTAGAGTGTCTTTGTAGGCCTTCTATCTAGTGAAGCCCTGAGGCAAGCAGCGCATACCCAGGAGTTGAGATCTTTGTCAGGATTTGAGTATTTTTCCTGTATGCGTTCAGGTTCTTATTCCTCCTTGAGGGAAGGCAAAGACTCCTGACCCCAGGTAGGAAAAGAGGCACAGTGGGAAATCCTGGCTGTGTCTACACCTACTTTCAAGGTCTAGTGGAAGAAGATGGGGGTGGGGTTTCCTCCATGAATATTGGAGGCTCAGGGCATAGCTCACCCATCAAATCTATTTGTCTCTTCCAGGAATGGTTGGCCACTGAATGGGTGGAAAATGATTGAGAGTACACTAGTCTGCTATACACACTCTCTTTGGGAAGAGGGTTATTGTATAGAATGGAAGAAGTCTTTCAGAAAGTTTTGTGGCATCTGGATTTATCTTGAACCAGCTAGGGGAATAAGGAGTCAGAACTCCCTTTTGGTTGTGAAACACCATGAACAGGAACGCTCTTCACAGAACCCAAAGGACCATCCATGCAGGGAAGAGGGAGCTCGTGTTATTTAATGAAGAGTGTGGTAAGCATCTGATATAATCAGTTAGTCCTCATAATCCTTACCCATCCCTGTGATTTAGGAGTTAGAGTATCTACGGACAAAACTGAGACACAGAGAAGTTCAATAATTTGCAGAAGTTCATATAACTCATTAGGGGAAGGGCTGAGTAATTACTCAGTAACTGGAGTTGCTCCAAAGTTTAACTAAAGAACAGCAAAGACATTAGACTTTCAGCTAATTTTCTGGAAGGAATCAGAACATGTGAGCAACGAGGGTTAAAAGAGTGAATGTAACATTTAAAAATGGAATGCCTGAGGAAATGTATTGAGCAGAGTGACTTCTCTGTGCCTGTCCCAGTGCCTCGTGGCAAGCAAAGGCTGCTCCTAAGGTCCTTAAATTTTGTCCAGACAAACAGGGCATTAAATAATTCCCAGGTTCCTGTTTGCTATTTTTTGTTTTTGTCTTCTAAAGGGTGGGGGTTGGAGAGAGTGGAGGAGTAAGATAGCAGGCCTAAGGAGGTAAGTGAAGCACATACTCTCTCATTAAAGGGAGTTGAGTCATTTTTCCTCTTTTCAATATCAGTTGTAAAATGACCAAGGTATCTACTGCCAAAGATTCTTGTTTGCAAATTATAGAGCTCTACATAGTTACACAATAACCATTAGGATGTGAGAAGTCACCGATTCATGATAATTAATGAAGTGGATCAATGATAACACCGTTATAAAATTATAGGACATTAATTATAATTATATATTAGGCCCAGAGTCTCAGGACTAGAAAGATCAAAGGTCTCCAAATAAGCCCTCCTCTGCTTATAAACATCCCTGCCAGGTGGTGCTATTACTAATGACTCCATACTTTTAATTTGTTAAGTCCTCCAAGGAAAAGAACTCATGCCTGGCACTCCACTGAGCTCAGAGCTTGATGATTTTGGTTCTGAGATTGTACAGACTCCACCATTCATGTTCCTAAAAGACCCAGAGCCATTACAGAAGGCAACTCCCAGAATATTCTGTGGCCACCACTGGGGTAGAAAACCATAGAGCCAAGGCCCCAGGTGGGGCATTTTGGGGATGTTTGTCCTCCTGACAAATCAGCTCTGGTTTCCATGGCACACTGGGGATGTAAGGGGCAGGGGTATTGGCAACCTCTGAGATGCCAGTAAGTGATGAGTTCTGGGACTTTCATGACCAATTGTGAGATCCAGAAGAGTCTCCCACAATTTCCCAGGTGCATGGCACAGGCCCATGATGGGATACCACTACTCTGATTCACAGTTTAATAAGGACAACCACCCCCAGCCACCAATAATTTGTTCCTTAATAATTCTTTTACCTGCATTAAAAACTATAAAATCAATGTTATGAAAATAGTAACGTGAAGTTCCAAGACCTCAGTACGAACCACTATTTATCCCCTCCCTCATCTCTCCTAATGACCTGCCATTCTGGTGGATAAGTTCGTTCCTTAATTTTTCCCTAATACGCTGTAAATGTTCAGAGAAAACTCCAAGTGTCTCATAAACCAACTGATTCTAGGTCTCTGAGACAGCGATGAGCATTATTCAAAGGGAGATGTAAGAGGACCAGGGGCCACCTCTATACAGCCCCCCTGCCATCCTCCATTCATTCTAATTTTCATGCAACATGAACACCACCTGGTTTGAGTGCGAAGAAAATAAAAGGGCCCCAATATTTACTTCTGAATCAGCACACCAGGCACAAGTTTCAGTAGTCAAAAGCACATGGAGTCTTTATTAAACCTCTCCACTCAACCTAGGGCTGAGGGGCTTTAATGGGGCCTGGGTGACTGACCAGGCCTCTTGAGCCCTTCAGGCCTCCTTCGTGGGAGGCCAGTTCTGAGAAACAAGACAGTGTATAAGTGCATAAAAGGGGGAGGATGTATCCATATGAAAAGCCAAGTTTCTATGTTGATGGTAATTGGAAAGGCCTTCGGGTCAGAGCTGAGCTCTGGGACAAACACTAAGAGTGACGAAGGGAAGGGACCAATCTTCTTGACTGATCTGAAAGCCTACAGCTCACAGCCTTGTCGTCCTTTCTATTCAATGTCATGTGAAACTTGACCTTTGAGAAAACCATGACCTGTGAAGGGAAGGCTTTTCTCCTACTGCCTAAAGCTCCAATCTCCTCCCTGAGGCTAGAGTGCTGGATGTCTTGAGAGGTAAAGGAAGTGATCAAAATACAGAGAAGAAAGTCCCAGATCCCACCAACAGATCCTTTTCCAAATAGCTAAAGCCTTGCAAAGCCTCGGAAGAAGAGAGAGGACAGTCCCTCTGGGATGGGCAGTGCTAGAAAAGGTCAGCCTCCTAGTGCCCAAACAGGGGTGTGAGGACAAACACACTGCGCACTGGTAGGGCTGGACTGGTGATCGCGGGCGGTGACCAACCCTGTGAAAGTAAAAGAAAATCAGAAGAGAATTAACACAGAGAAAGGCCACAGGCCAACAAAGTTACAATCACAAGGAATGTGTAGAACAACTATTTTCAAAAGACATAACCACGCATATCCTCACAAAGACTGTGAATTCGGCATGACCATTTTGTCACTTTTCAGGTGGGAGGGCATGCCCGCAAAGGTGTTCCCCTTGATTACCCAGAGCTTCCACAGGAGACCTTGGACTTAGGAATGAGATCTCCTGATCCCAGGCCTGGAGATCCTTCCCCGCTCCACCAATCACAGCAGGAAGGGAGGTAAGAAAGGAGGTAGAGAAAGAAACCATGGCGGGAAATACCTCCAGATCCTGAGGGAGAGGCGGCCCGGCAGTCTCAGGGATGCGCTGAGAAGGGCAGCCCGGCCGGCACGCGCTTGTCCTTGTTGTACTGCTGTCTTTCATGGCACTTAGGTGACTCTCCTCCTTCTGCCGTGACAGACCAAATGCAGAGGCAGCGGGAGAAGCGAGGGGAGAAATGAAGGGTGAGGACCGAGGCCGCGGGGAGGGGGCGCAAGAGCGGCTTTGGGCCACTTCTGCCCACCGCCCACCTCCCGCGCGGGCGGGGAAACCAACACGGGGCCCGAGGGAGCAGAAGGCGAAGGCATTCGGTCCGGGGATGAGGCTTCCTGCCAGCGCTGCCCGCCCAGCGGGGTTATGGCGGGGGGGGGGGGCACCCCGCTTCCAATGGCCACCCGTCGTCTTATCCCTGGCCTGCGAGGGCTGCGGGCGGCAGTCTGCGGGGCTGGCCCGCGGCCGCCGACTCCCCTAGAAGGAGACTGGAGACGGCAGTCGAGGGGGTGGGGCCCGAGGCGAGGGGAAGCGCGCAGCCCTGCCCACCGCCGGCCCCTGGCGGGACAGGACACCGCCTCAGGAGGACGGAGGACAGGGGTCCTGGGGGCCCACCAACCTGGGGTGAGGAAGAGAGCGCCCCAGTTCCCCCATCCTAGGCCTTGGAGGTTTTCCGGAGGCTACACCAGTTCGGATCTTCCTGGGCAGACTCGCCACAAGCTTCCACCAGAAATTAACTGTCAACGGCTCCTCCTCCTGCCGTTGGCCACACCCCCACAGGCCTCCTCCAATCATGGGCCCAGCTCCTCCCCCCCCCCGTCTTTGTGGGCGGGGGGTGGGGAGAGGCCCTGGGACTTCCAGAAAGTTCCACAGCCTCGGAATGGTCTTAGCCCAGACTTTGCGTGGCAGGGTGGAAGGCCCGGAGCCGCCCTTAGTCCTGGGAGGGCGAGGGCTTCTAGGAAAGTGCGGGGTCTTCGCAGGGTGCAGTGGCACTGTTGCAGAAGGCGGTGGGGGTGTAGGAGGGGATGTGAGCTCCACTCCTTCGGAAATGTACCTCAGTCCCGGCCTGGCCTTTGAGGGCAGAGGCCCAAGTCCAAAGTGCTGGCAGTACCCCTTGCTTTATATTTACCGAGCCAATGGCTCACAGGACACCTATGACCCTGGAGCAGTCACTTCCATTTTACCTTAAATGAAAGTGCCATCCAGAAGGCACTTTGCGTGAAGCCTCATAAGAATCAAGAACAGAGGTGCAATTCAGGCTCTCCTAACCCCAACCTCTGGCACTTTACCACCAACCAAAGACCTCTCACTAGAGACAAATGTTTGAGAATGCTCAGCCAGCTCTTTGGGACCCAGAACCCTTAAGGGGGGTTTGCCATTATCCTCTGCTTCCTCTTGCACCTGCTGCAGGGCCCAAGGGAACCCGAGTTCTCACTCAGAGCCTGGGCATCAGGATCCAGCCAATGGGAGAGGGTTCTGAGCCAATGAGCGTGCCCCTGACCAATGAAAAGGGGAGAATGTCTTAGGATAGTTGGAGGAGTCCCTTGTGTTAATATTTATTGGGCGCTTATTTCCAAAGACTTTTTTGTCTTGAAAAAGTTCAAAATGCGTCTTCATGTTTGAGCATTACATATTGTTTTTTTTAAAAAGTTGACATAGAATTCACACAACAATGATTCCTTATTTTAACCACTTTAAAGTGTACACAATTCAGTAGCTTTTAGAACATACATAATATTATACAAACATTATCACTAATTCAAGAACATTTTAGCGCCCCCAAAAGAAGTCCCATACACGTTAAACAGTCATTCCCCATTCTTTTTTCCCCTCAGCTTCCAGCAACCACTAATCAGCTTTCTGTTTTCATGGCTTTGCCTATTCTGGACATTTCATGTAAATGAAATGACCTTTCATGTCTGGCTTCTTTCACTTAGCATAGTATTTTCAAGGTTTGTCCATGTTGTAACATGTATTAATGTTCTTCATTCTTTTTAAAGCTAAATAATAGTCCACCACATAGATATACCATATTTTATTTGTTCATTTTGATGAACATTTAGGTTGTTTCCACTTTTTGGTTATTATGAATAATTCTCTCTAAAAATATGTATACACATTTTTTTCATTTGAACATAGGTTTTTAATGCTCAATATTTAGGAGTGGAATTTCTGGGCCGTATGGTAATTCTATGTTTAACTTTGTGAGAAACTGACAAAATACTTTCCCCACAATTGATATACCATTTTACATTCCTACAAGAAATATATGAGAATTCCAGTTTCTCCACATTATCATAAACACTTGTTAGTTTTTTTAAAAATTGATAGCCTTTTTGGTGTGGAGTGGCATCTTATTGTGGTTTTGATTTACTTTTCCCTTGTTACTTGTTTTGTGACTTTTCTGAAGTACTTTTGTAAAATTTGTATCCTTTGTCATGCATGGTCACTAAAGTCTGTTCTGTTAGATTAATGGTCAGATAGTGATTCAACAGAAATGTCTTTAAACACTTGGAACTAAAAGAAAAAACTCTCCCAGTCTTTTGCAAATAGTGTGTATGTGTTGGGACATGCGTCCAACACAGCTAGACAGTTTACGACTCTGCCTTAGCCTTCACTTCCTGCTTTTGCAGAGACTGATGATCAGCCAGAGGTAAGAGTTTAGGGCCCTTTCTGGTCTTTTCTGAGCATGTGTACAGCCCCAGGTATGTCATGGCCTTCTAAATTGTCAGAACTATGTGGCAGATTTTCAAAGTCCTTATTCACCCAAAGTATCTCATGCTCCAGCCTTTCCTCCCAGGTTTTTAGGTTGGTCTATTATTTTCCCCAACTATTCCTCTTTGCCTCAGGAAGCAGCATCTAATACATTTTTCTAAATGTTTTTCACAAATTCTCCCTAGGTAGCTGCCTCAACCCTTGAAATTTTCTAAATGAAATAAGGCAAGTCCTTTGAGACAGTTCTTCAAGGAGCCACCAGACAGATCAAAACAAAACCCACAGTTATTTGAGAACAAAGTCTGTTTTGCTTCCCCTGGTGCCAGGTATGTACTAGGAACACCACCTATTTGTTGTCTTGACCACGCCAAGCTGGGGAGTGGAAGATCGTGACAGAGTAAGTTAAAATGTCACAGAGCTTACTTAGTGAGGCTCGTCTGCTTTTCCTTGATTAATCATTTCCCTGCTTTCTATAAAGTTTTAATATTGATATCAGAACTTAAAAGTACAAATAAAGAAATTGAGAAAAGTGTAAATAAAGAATAAAGAAATTGAGATACTTATTGGGTATAAGGACTATTATGGCAGTGGTGCAAATACCATTTTTTTAATCTTGTCTTAGTTGCCAATTTATAGAATAGTTTCAAATGCAGTACATGAATTCCCATATATATTTACTGAGATCTGGCCATGGTTAACATTTTGCCACATTGGCCTTATCATTCTCTCTCTCTACAGTAAGTTGCATTACATTGTGCCTATTTACTCCCTCATAATAAGGAAATTCTCTTAAGAGAACACAGGAGTTACCAATCAGGAAAGTTAATGTGTATACAATACTAATAAGCTAATCAACAGTTTTATTCTAATTTCTTCTAGTGTTCAAATAGTGTCCTTTACACCAATTATGTTTTCCAGCCCAGGATTCAATTCAGCATCACCCTTTGCATTTGTCATGTCATTTCAATCTGGGACAATTTCCTCACTCTTCCTTTGCATTGTATAACATGGACATCTTTAAAAACTACAGGATTTTTATGTTTTAGAATGTCCACAATTTGGGTTGGCCTGCTGTCTCCCGTGAATTAGACCCAGTTAATGCAGTTTTGACAGAAACACTACTTCACTGATTTTTGTCTTTGTCAGTGAAATACATAAAGGGGCCATGATGCTGCTTTTCCCCCATTATTGAGCATACTAACATTGATCACTTAGTTAAGATGTTTTAATCCAGATTTGTCCGTTATAAAGTTATTAATTTTTAAATTTATAATTAACAAGTAATTTGTTGGGAAATATTAAGGATGATATAAATATATGTTTTCCTCATATTGTTTTGGCTTTATTCTTTGAATATGTAAAATATTAACATAATTCTATATTTAAAACCATATAAAATGCATAATCACTGAAGTCTTGTTCAATCTCCTACTTTTTCCACCCAGTTTATTTGCATATATGTGTGGAATGTAGGTATTTCTTTAAAAAAAAACTTTCCTATATGTTAGTGGTTATGTCTTCCTTGTTAATTTTTACATATATTTATTTTTTCTTGTTTTCAATTGAATTAGATTAGCTAATGTTTTATCTACATTGTTAATTTATAGAAACCTGTGATTTTAATTCATTATTTAGTTTTACACCTTCCTGATCTTCATTTCAACTATTTATATCCTTAGATTTATTATTCCCTTTATTGTGCTTTTTGTTTTGAGAGATTGCTGGGGGGGGGGGGGTTCTTTTTTTTGTGATAAAATTAATTAAATTGTTTTCATCCTTTTGTTTTGGGAGATATAGGTGTTTATGAGCATGATTTCCTCTGATCACTGCTTTAAATATTTCTTATAGGTGAGATACAGAGTGTTTTGATTATCCTTTTCTTCACTATTCTCTATTTTTGTTTATATTTTATTATTATCCAAGTATCATTTAATAGAGACTGTTTTTAAATTCCATTTGGAAGGGTTTCTTTAAAAATATTTTTTCATGTGAAAATCTTTTCTTATTAGGTTTAATGAGATATAATTGACACAAAAGAAACTGCACATATTTAAAGTGCACAGTTTGATAATTTCAGACATTTATAAACGATAATGAAATCATCAGTATCACCACAATCAAGTTAGTGTATATCAGTTAAATCCAAGTGTGTGTCCCTTTCTCCAAGTGTGTGTAATCTTTCTCACTCACCCTGTATTCTTTCAATGACCATTGACCTGTTGTCACTGTAAATTAATTTGCATTTCACAGAATTTTATATAAATGAAATCATATAAGGTACTTTTATTGTTTGTCTTCTTTCACTTAGCATAATTATTTTGGGATTCATCAATATTTTTGTGTTAATTTCTTTGTATCGTGGAATAGAATTTTGTTGTATATATGTACAATAATTAGATTATCTATCATTATTTATCATCTGATGATGAACATTTGTGTTGTTTCCAATTTTTAGCTAATACAAATAAAGCTGCCAGGAACACTGGTGTACATTTAAATGGACACATACTTTTGTTCTCTTGGATAAATGTCACTCTTGTAGAGTGACTTGATCAGATGCCATGTGTGTTTTAAGAAACTGCCAGACTCTTTTCCAAAGTGATTGGGCTTTGATATTCCAAAAGCAGTATACGCGTTTGAGTTTCTCCACATTCTTACCAACACTTGTCATAATCAGTGTTAAATTTTATCCATTCTAAAAGGTGTGTAGTATTAAAACTCAATTGAAATCTCATTGTGGCTTTAACTTGCTTTCCCTAATGACTACTTATATTTAGTGTCTTTTTATGTGCTTATTTGCCACCCTCATGTGTCTTTGATGAAGTGTCTATTCAAATCTTTTGCTTATTTTCTGTAAATTTGTATGGTTTCTTTTATCAAGTTATGAGAGTTTTATGTATTTCAGGTATAAATCCTTTGTCAGAAATGTAATTCACAAATATTTTATCCCAACCTATAGCTTACAATTTTTCATTTTTATTTAGTTTTCATTGTATTTTTTCCATTACCATTCAGTCTCTTTATACCTCTCACCTCCAACCATCACCACACTATTGTCCATGTCCATGAATACACTTTCCTTTGTGCTCAATCCTTCCACTCACTAACCTCCCCAGTCAACAGCTGTCATCTTGCTCTCCATCTATGAGTTTGTCCCCATTTTCCTTATTAGTTCAGTTTGTTCACTAGATTCCACATATGAGTGAAATCATATGGTATTTTTCTTTCTCTGACTGGCTTATTTCACTTAGCATAATTTTCTCAGGTCCCTCCATACTGTCTCAAAGGGTAAAACTTTCTTCTTTTCAAGACTAAGTAGTATTCCATTGTGTAAATGTTCCATAGATAGAACAACTATGTTTTTTATCCACCTATCTACTAGTGGACACTTGGGATGCTTCCATATCTTGGCGATTGTAAATAACATTGCAGTGAACATTAGGGTGCTTATGTTCTTTTGAATTAGTGTTTTGGGTTCCTTCAGATATATTTCCAAAAATGGGATTGCTGGGTCACAAGGCAGATTCATTTTTAATTTTTTCAGGTATCGCCATACTGTTTTCCATAGTGACTGCACCAGTTTGCATTTCCAACAGTGCGTTAAGGTTCTCTTTTCTCCACATCCTCACCAGCAGTCGTTCATTGATTTATTGATGATAGCCATTTTGATAGGTGTGAGATTTTATCTTATTGTGGTTTTAATTTGCATTTCTCTGATGATTAGTGACATTGGGCATCTTTTCATATGTCTACTGGCCATCTGTATGTCTTTTTTGGAGAAGGGTCTATTCAGGTCCTTTGCCAATTTTTTAATGGGCTGTTTGTTTTGGGGTTATATTTGGTGTTGAGTTTTGTAAGTTCTTTATAAATTTTGGATATTGACCCTTTATCAGATATATCGGTGAATATGTTCTCTCATTCTGTGGGTTGTCTTTTTATTTTGTTGATGATTTTCGTTGCTGTGCCAAAACTTTTTAGTTTGATGTAGTCCCATTTGTTTATTTATTTATTTATTTATTTTTTTTGTTCACCTTGCCTGGGAAAGTATATCTGATAAAATATTGCTAAGAGCAGTGTCCAAGATTTTGCTGCCTATGTTTTCTTCTATTATTTTTATGGTTTTGGGTCTAACATTTAAGTCTTTGATCCATTTTGAGTCTTTGTGTATTGTATAAAAGGTGGTCTAGTTTCATTTATCTGCACATATCTACCCAATTTTCCCAACACACTTATCAAATAGACTATCTTTAGCCCATTGTATGTGCTTGCCTCCTCTGTCAAATAATAATTGACTACAAAGGTGTGGGTTTATTTCTGGGCTGTCTGTTCTGTTCCATTGATCTTTGTGTCTGTTTTTATGCCGATGCCATGCTGTTTTGATTACTATGGCCTTATAGTATAGCTTGCTATCAGGTAATATGAATTCTCCAACTTTGTTCTTCTTTCTCAGGATAGCTGTTGCTATGTGGGACCTTTCATGGTTCCATATAAAATTTTGAAATATTTGTTCTAGTTCTATAAAATACATCATTGGAATCTTGATAGGAATTGCACTGAATCTATAGATTGCTTTGGGTAGTATGGATATTTTAATGATGTTAATTCTTCCTACCCATGAACACTGTATGTGCTTCCACTTATTTGTATCTTCTACAGTTTCTTTCTTCAGTGTCTTATAATTTTTGGAGTATAGGTCTTTTACACCCTTGGTTAGGTTTATTCCTAGGTATTTTATTCTTTCTGTAGCAATTGTAAATGGGATTGTTTTCTTAATTTCCCTATGTATTAGTTTGTTATTGGGATATAAAAATGCAACTGATTTCTAATGTTCTGTATCCTAGTAATTTGCTGAATTCATTTATTAGTTCTCATAGTTTCTTGGTAGGATCTTTGGGGCTCTCTATGTATAGTATCATGTTATCTGCAAATAGTTTTACTTTTTGCTTTCTAATTTGGTTGCCTTTTATTTCTTCTTGTCTGATTCCTGTGGCTAGGACTTCCAATACTATATTGAATAAGAGGCAAAATTGGACATCCCTGTATTGTTCCTGATCTTATGGGGAACACTTGTAGTTTTCACCCATTGAAAATGATGCTGGCAGTGGGTTTGTCATATATGGCTTTTATTATGTTTAGTTATGTTCCCTCTGTTCCCACTTTCCTGAGTTTTTATCACAAATGCATGCTGGATTTTATCAAAAGTGTTTTTCTGTATGTATTGATATGATTGTGTGGTTTTTATCCTTCATTTTGTTTATGTGGTATATCACATTTATTGATTTTATAGTTTGTCATTTTAGTTTCATTTTTTAAAGATTTTGTTTATTTTGTTTTTAGAGAGAGGGGAAGGGAAGGAGAAAGAGGATGAGAAACAACAATGTATGGTTGCCTCTTGTGTGCCCCCTACTGGGGACCTGGCCTGCAACCCAAGCATGTGCCTTGACTGGGAATCGAGCCTGCGACCCTTTGCTTCACAGGCCCGTGCTCAATCCATTGAGCTATACCAGCCAGGCTTCATTTTATTTTCTTCAGAGTATGAAGCAGAACAAGTTTTAAATTTTGATAAAGTTTAATTTATCAATTCGTTTTTTATGGGTCATGATTTTGTTATCAAATCTGAAGAATATTTGCCTAACTCAAGGATGCAAATGCTTTCTTATTGTTTTCTTTAGAAATTTTATGCTTTAAGATATTAAATTTAGTTGTGCAATCTATTTTAAGTTGATTTTTGTGTAGAGTGCAAAGTATGGATGGAAAATTATCACTGTTTTGCATATGGATATCCAGTTGTTTCAGGACTATTTGTTGAAAAGGCTGTTCTTTCCCCACTGAATTGTCATTGCACCTTTGTAAACTGTCCATACTACATAGGCCTACTTCTAGACTCTCTGTTCTGTCCCATTAATTTATATGTGTTCATGTCAGTGCTACACTGCCCTGATTACTATGACTTTAATAAGTCTTAAAATCAGGTAGCATTCATCTTCACTCTTTATTCTTCTTTTTCAAAGTTGTTTTGACTACTTTTGGTCTTTTGATTCCCATATAAATTTTAAGGTCAGCTTGTTAATTTTACAAAATCTTGCTGACAGTTCAGAGTGTATTGAGTCTACCAATAAATCTGAGAATTTACATCTTAACAATATTAATTTATTAGATTGTGAAGATGGCATATCTCCTTATTTACTTATACCTATTTTAATTTCTTCTCAGCAATAACTTATAGATTTCAGTGTACAGGTCTTGCACATCTATTGTCTGGCTTATTTCTACATAATTTACATTGCTGATGTTACTGTAAATGGTATTTATTTAATTTTAATTTCCTGTTGTTCATTGCTATTATATAAAAACAAAATTGATTTTTGTCTACTGCCTTGTATCATGCAAACTTGGTAAATTCACTTATTAATTCTAGTAACATTTTTGTGGATTCCATAGAAATTCCTGCATAGACAATTCTGTCTTCTGAAAATAAAGGCAGTTTTACTTTTTTCTTTACAATCTGGATGCTTTTTATTTTTTCCTTGCCTTATTGCTCTTACTAGAGTCTTCAATAAACATTGAATAGAAATAGTAAGTGCAAACTTCTTTATCTTGTTCCTTCTCTTCTGGGGAAAGTATTTAGTCTTTCACTATTAAGTGTAATGATATTTGTAGGTTTTCCAAAAGTACTCTTTATTGGGTTGAGGAAATTCCTTTCCATTCCTACTTTGCTGATAGATAGTTTTATTTAGGAATGGATATTGGGAGCCTTTTTCAAATAATTTTTCTGAATACATAGAGATGATTGCATAGCTTTTATTTTTGTTTTCTTGTTGTAGTAAATTATATTGATTGATTATTTTAATTGTTAAACCAACCTTGGTTTTTTAAAATAAATACCACCTGGTAATGACATATTACTGTTTTAATATTTTGTTGTATATGATTTGCTAAAATTTTATTAAGAATTTTTGCATCTATGTTCATTGCAGATACTGGTCCTTAGTTTTCTTTTCTTTTTTGTTAAATATTTTATTTATTTATTTTTAGAGAGAGGGAAAGGAGGGAGAAAGAGAGCCAGAGAAACATCAGTGTGTGGTTGCCTCTCACACGCCCCCTACTGGGGACCTGGCCCACAACTCAGGTATGTGCTTTGACTGGGAATCAAACTGGCTACCCTTTGGTTTGCAGGCCAGCACTCAATCCATTAAGCCACGCCAGTCAGGGCTAGTTTGCTTTTCTTATAATGTCCTTGCCTCAGTTTGTTATCAAGGTTATGCTGGCATCATAAAATGTGTTGGGGAGTACTCCTTCCTTTTAGTTTTCTGGAAAAGTTGATGTTGAATTGGTGTTATCCCCCCCCCCCCCCGAATGCTTGATGGAGTTTACCAGTGAAGCCACTTGGGTCTAAAGGTTTTTTTTTCCCCTTCTGTTTGAAGGTTTCTAATTACATATTAACATTTAAAAATAGATGTAGGGTACTTAGATGATTTATTCTTGCATAAGTTTTGAGAGTTTGTTTCTTTCAATGAATTTGCCCATTTTATGTAAGTTGTCACATTTATTTGGCAGAAAGTTGCTCAAAATAGTCCCATTATCTTTTCTTCATATTCATGGAATCTGTAATGATGTTATTTCTGCTATTTTTCATATTGATAACTTATATTTTTTAATGTATTTTTCCTCATTGATTTAGATAGGAGTTTTTTTGTTGTTGTTTGTTTTTGTTTTTAGTTTGGATGATTCTTTTCTATTTTAGATGTCTACTGCTGTACATTTCCCTTTAGATAATGCTTTAGCAGCATCCCACAAATTCTGATAATTTTTTACCCTAACTCTCAATCAGTTAAAAATACTTTTCATTTCCTCTTTGATTTCTTCTTTGATTTGTAGCTTATTTAGAAGTATGTTATTTAGTTTCCAGATATATGAAGATGTTCAATGATTTTTCTATTTCTGATTCTACTTTAATTCTATTGTGTTCAGAAAACATATTTTTACATGACATGAAGCCTTTTAAATGTATTGTGACTTTATTTGTGGCCCCAAATATCTTGGTAAATGTTTCATGTACACTTGAGGGTAATACATATTCTGCTGTTGTTGAGTTGAGTATTTTATAAATATGCATTAATTCAAATTGGTTGATTGTGTTCAACTCTCATATCTTTACTGATTTTCTCTCTATTTATTTATCAGTTATTGAGAAAGAGACATTAAAATTTCCAACCACAATTATAGATTTGTCTGTCAGTTTTTACTTCACATATTTTGAAACCCTCTTATTAGGTACATAGATATTTGGGATTGTTAAATTCCCTCAATTGATTATTATTATGAAATTTATCATTATGAAATAACATTATTTATCCCTGAAATCTGGTTTGTTTGATATTATTATAGACTACAGCTTTTTAAAAATTGATCTTAGCAGAGTATATCTTTCCCATTCATTTACCTTAACTATGCTTGTCTTCACATTTAAAGTGAGTTTTGTGCAGGCAGCAATGGTGAAGATTGCTTTTTTTTACCCATGTTAATAGTCTCTGCCATTTTATAGATATGTTTAAATCCTTTACTTGTAGTGTGATAACTGATATGGTTAGATTTAATTATACCATCTTGTAGGCTGTTTTCTATTTGATCCATATGTCCTTGATTTTTATTTTTGTTTGTTTGCTTTCTTTTTAATTAACTGAATTTTTTTACTACATTTTCTCTTCTTTATTGGATTATGATCTATAGCTCTTTGTTTTGCTGTTTTGGTGATTGCTTTAGGATTTGTAGTGTACACCATCAAATTATCACTATCTAACTTCAAGTGATTTATACTATTTCATATATAGTATAAGACTCTTACCATAGTATATTTCCATGTATCTCCTCACAGGTTTATGTCATGCAGTTCGCTTTTACATGTGTGTGTGTGTGCAGCTATATGGATTATAAAGTTCATATAGCTACAATTTCAGTGTTTTCTATTACATTGTGTAATTTTGTATTTCCATCCGATATCATTTTTCTCTGCCTGATGGATTTCTTTGAATACATCTTGTAATATGGTTCTGTAGGGCACAAATTCTTTCAGCTTTTGCACATCTAAAAAAGTCTTTATTTACATTTATTTTGAAATATACTTTTACTAGGTATTGAATTCTAGGTTGATAGTTTACTTTTTTAGTACATTAAAGATGTTGCTTCACAGTCTTCTTGCTTACATTGTTTCTGACTAGAAATCTAGTATCCTTCTTTTTGTTCCTCATCAGGTAAGATGTCTTTTTTTCTAGTTGCATTTAAGGGTTTCTCTTTATCACTGGTTTTGAGTAAATTTCTTATGATTTGGCTTAGCATGGCTTTCTTTGTATTTCTTGTGCATGGTGTTTGCTTGAGCTTCTTGGGTCTGTGATTTAATAAAGTTTATTATATTTTAGGTATTTTTAATTTCCTTTATTTTATTTTTTATTGTTTACACTATACAGTTGTCCCCACCTTTCCCCCCTTTTCTCACCTCCACCCCAGCCCCTTCTTCCCGCCCCCCAGGCCATCACCACACGGTCTTTCATGTCTATGGGTCTTGCCTACACTTTCTATGGATAATCCCTTCACCTTTTGGTAACAGTACCCTCCCCCCCCCCACAGCTGTTAGTCTGTTCCATGTATCTGTGCCTCTGTTTCTATTTTGTTTGTTAGTTTATTTTGTTCATTATTTTCCAGATACAGGTGAGATCATATGGTATTTATCTTTCACTGACTGGCTTATTTCACTCAGCATAATGCTCTCCAAGTTCATCCATGCTGTAGCAAAAAGTAAGAGTTTCTTCTTTTTAAGTCAATTTTTTTCTCTCTCCCTCCTTTTCTGTCCTCTCCTTTGAGGACTCCAATTATATGTATAATAGGCAGCATGAAGTTGTCCTATAGCTCACTAATGCTCTTTTTATTATTTTTTCTCTGTGTGTTTTATTTTAAATTGTTTTCATTGCCATTTCTTTAGGATCACTGTCCTTCATGGCTTAATGTCTGGTGTCTTGAAATCCATTGTTTCATATATTTTATTCAAGTATTTTCTTGTTATTTTAGGTGATAAATTAAAGTCAGACCCCTTTTCTCCATTTTTGGGAAGCCATTTTTATATTTTGTTTTTAATTTGTACTTTTATTGCACTGTGATCAGACAATTTCATATTCTTATTATGGAACCTTCCTATGTTTCTTGTATGATATTATATGTGATCAATTTCAATGAATGTCTCTTGTCTGCCCAAGAAGAAAGTGTAGTTCGTTTTTATCAAAAGCTATAGTTTTCAATACATATTTATGAAATATAATTTATTTTGATTATAGTGAAGTCTTCCCTTTCCATACTAGTATTTCATTCATGTGCCCTTCTTATCCTGAGAGTGGTATGTATGTATCTTATTATTGTGTTTACCTATTTTTTCCTTGCATTGCTGTAATTTCTGTTTTATAGATAGGTGGTTTCTGTGCAATCTGGAACATATATTAATAATGGATATATTTTATTATAGATTGTGTTTTTTGCATTATAATACATTTCTGTCTTGTTGATGTTTGTTTGTTTTGTGGCCTAAAATCTATTATCTAATATTAGGTTTGCCACCCTTGCTTTAGTTCTATTTAGCTATCATAACTTTTTCCATATGCTTTTATTTTTTAGCTTTTGAAATCACTTAATTTTAAATGTTTCTCCTGTGTGGGGAAGAGATTGAAGTTTTGAAAATCTATTTCTCTTACTAGGCAAGTTAATCTCACTCAGACTTATTGATATGACTGATACATTGAATGTGTATTCCTTATATTCATTTTATATTATAATTAATCTATAATTTTTACTTTTTTCTCTATATAAATTGTCATTTTTGTTCTTTTAAAATTTTTCTTTGATATTTACAAAAGTGTACATTCTTGCTCTTATATTTAGTTACCTTTGCCTTAATATCTTTTAAAATATGCCTATTTTCACCTGGCTGGTGTAGTTCAATGGATTGAGCGTGAGCTGCAAACCAAAGGGTCACCAATTCGATTCCCAGTCAGGGCACATGCCTGGGTTGTGGGCCAGGCCCACAGTAGGGGGCACATGAAAGGCAACCACACAGTGATGTTTCCCCCTCTTTCTCCTTCCCTTCCCCTCTCTCTAAAAAGAAATAAATAAAATCTTAAAAAAATAAAATATCCCTATTTTCCTTTTTTTAATTTAACTTTTTACTACCTGGATTGTTAATTCTAAATGGTGTCATTTGAATCATACCTGTACCCTATGCAACAATGACCTAACTCTATTTTCCTTTTTCTGTCTTCCTTCTTGCCTCAAATTTTAAGTTGCATTTTTCTATTTTGTAAGACCATATGACATTTACAAATTATTTTTTACCCTTGTCCCTACTCCTTGTTTAAAATTTAGATCTCCACTTAAATGCACTGCATACTCACCATCATTCTTTTGCCAAAAATGTCTCCCAGTCATCCCTTGATTGAACAGAATGCATGCTCCAGCAAGTCATCCAAGAAGAAATCGTGTGCACAGAATTCTCTCACTCTTTGCATATATAATTTGCTTTTCCATAATCCTGATAATTGAATGATAGCTTTGTTGCATATAAAGTCCTTGGCTCACAATTTATTTCTTTTTTTTTTTTAGGTTACTTGAAAATAATGATTTATTCTTGTCTTGCTTTCAGGTTGCTCTTGAATATCCTGATGCCAATATAATTTTTACACTCTTGTACATATCATAGGATTGTAACTGAAGCCCTTGAGTATTGTTTATTTATCTCTAAAGTCTAATAATTTTTTTGGCTATGTCTCCAAGTTGATCATTCTCAATTTCCCCAGGTGCATGGTTGGCCTTTATATAAATTTTGGTTTTCTCTTACTTCTGTAAAGGGTTCTTGAATTCCTTCTTAACAATGTTACTTCTGCACCATTGTTTCCTCAAGTTTTAAATGTTCTTGAATACGTGAGAAGGGGTGGGGTGCAGTGGAAAAGTGGAGGGATTGGCTTTAGATAGGAGCACAGACAGTTTACCTACTATAATAGACAGGAAAGCAGAGAGTGTGGACATGAATACTGATAGGTGGGGGAATTTTGAGGAGGTGTCTAAGGAAATGCTTTTCTAATTGCTTTGATTTTCTCAGTGGTAAAGAAGAAAAATATAAGGTAGCTCTTCAATCCCCACCCACCTCACATACCCTTCACCTGGAAAAAAGAGTGGAGCTGAGAGCCAAATTTAGACCTGTGGTCTGAATATGAATCATTTATTAAAATCTGCAATAAGACAATCAGTCTCTGGCCCTTTTACCTAGTAGACCTGAAGCTGCTTCCTCCAGGGATTTGTTCATGTCCGGAGGGACTGAAAACAGCAGAGATAGGGGATGTGAGCCAAGGGACAGGCCAGGCCCATCTCTGCCAGGAATTCAGAGGATTGTGAGAGCTGGTGGAGACCTGCCCTGTGTTGCTTTAGGAGCAGTGAGAGGAAGGCAAAGGGACATGGGATTTGAGTGAGTGTAAGAAAAAACTTTAAAGGACTTGATTGATAAGGCCATTGTGTGAGGTGGTGAACCCTCTCACCCAGGGAGTATTCATTAAGTGGCTGAATATCATGATGTCAGGGATGTTGGGTCAGCAGTGTGGTTGTTGGATGGTCTCCATAGGAACTCACCTTCTCTCTCTCGCCAAACACTTTCTGTCAACAACTCTTGTCCACTCTACCTTCAACACACATTCAGACACCAACCATCTCTAACTTTCCTCATCTGAGTCACTCTGAACCAGTACATGGCTTTCTCTCTTCTTAATTATTCCATAGCCTTCTAGATGGCTTCTCTGCTTCCTTCTTGGCCTCCACTCCCCTGCTTCAATCTATTCTTAAAACAGCAGTCAGATGATCTTGTTAAATTACATCAGGTAATGTCACTCCTCTGTGTCAAACTTCACATTCCCTAAAGTCCTGACAATAGTATATGTGATCACAGGGGACCTGCCCACCCTCAACCTCAACTAAACTCCTCCTTGCCCAGCACTCCAGGTTCACAGGGCCTCCAGGGTCTCCTCAGACATGCCAGACATGCTCTCTTGGCCCTGAAGGGGTCTGGGCAATTCCTTCTTCCTGGAGTACTTCTGCCTTAGATATTTAGAGAGCTCGACTTTTTTCTACTTTTCCCCCATATGGTATTACCTATTCGAAGAGACTCTGCCTGTCTACTTTATATATATTTTAAAAACCTCCCATCCTTTTATCTTGCTTTATTTTTCATGATAGTAATTATCACCTACACTTTTATATTTATTTATTTGTGTGTATTCTGAACACCTTGTCAGGCGGTGGCTTTGTCTGCTCTTCATTGCTGTTCTCTCAGTGTCTAGAAGAGGCCTAGCATAGAGCTGGTGCTCAGGAAACATTTGTTAAATGAGTGAATAAGTGAATAGGTGTGATTGTGTTTTCATGGGGATGCAGGACAATGAGACATTCAGTTGGAGCTTGTCTCCTTTCTCTTGGAGAGAGGAGAAGGACTATGAGTTCATAAGTTGATAGGGTTTTAAAATCTTACTGTGTTCCATTCCAGGTAAGATGAGGCGAACACATGGCCGCCTCTCTCTCCCACTGACTACAAAACCTGAACACAAGGCACAATGCTTCCATTTGCTACCTCTGAACAGTAAGTACCAGCAAGTAAATCGGGATGGGGGAGTGGGCAGGGGGGGTGGAGAAGAACCAGGATTCCAAATACCACCAAACTGGTGGTGAGTTGAGCATATTTTTCCATGGGTCTCCCCCAAGCAGAACTCAGCACAGCCCAAAACCCAGAAGTGTGCACTGGGGATGGACAGAGAAATGCAGATGAAACTTTCTGGTTCTGGTCAGAGCAGAAGAATAAGGAACTCCTAAAACCCAAAGCAATGGGAGTCCCCTAGTTTTTTATTTCTTTTTTTCTCCACACTTATGTCCCACGAGGTAGTCCATGGCAGGAGACACAGCAGCAGCAAATGTGACTGTCAACCTAAAAAGGCAGGGCTGGGACTCTGAGAGAAGAAAGCTTGTATTCTGGCCTCAGGGCATCTTTCCTCTTGTTTGGGGCTTTTGCTCCCTATCACTCTTACTTTTTAATCCAGGATCAAGGCAAGTGAAGGAGACTGGGTTCAGACCCCCGATAAATAACCTGTGGCCAGGGCCTGCCTATCGCCTCTCCCAGGTCCTGGCCTCCTCAAATAAGAAGCTGAGCCTGACCCACTGGATCAAAGTGCAGAAGGAGGAGATAATGAGCCACCGGCCTTCTAAAAACTGTCCTGGTCCCTGGGTCAGCCATGACATCCCGCTAGGTATGAAGGGTGGGGTAAAGTTGGAGCTCAGGGGGAGGTGAGCAGAGGAGGGGCTCTGAGGATAAGGGGGTCCATGGCACCTGTGATGAAAGATTGGAGCCCAGGAGGTGGAGCCCTGCGAACCTTTCTTGATTGTTCCATGAAGAGGAAGGTTCTTAGCACTTTGGGTGGGTCTTTGTGTTAGGGAATGGGTAGCTTGTGTTTCTTTCCACAGTTCCTACTCAGCACCTCATAAGTGCTATGCTGATTAATCCTCAGTAAGCCCATCGCATGTGGTCGGACGCCCCCTTTTTCAATGAGTAAACTGAGGCAAAAAGAGGTTAAACAAACTTCTGTGTCAAAGGTCACAATCCCAGTAAGTGACAGGGCTGAATAAGCCTTCTATAAACACATTTGCCTGTGTTGGAATTGATATAAAACCCAGAAAATTCCTTTAATTCCTAAAGTCCTAATCCCAACATATGGGCCATGAACTTTAGAATGCGGAGGCCAGCAGCAGTGTGAGAGAGAGGTAGAAAACAAAACAATTCACATTTCGTGACTTGCTGAATAGAAGACACTCTGCCCCATGTCATGAGGAATGAAAGAACTTAGCCCATGCCCTTAATGTCTTCACAAATCTCCCTGAAGAGCTCGTCCCCGGTTGACAAAGTGTGTTTTTCACACGCCTCCCCCGGTCCCTCTGTCTCTGAGGAACACACTGCCTGAATAAGGATGGATTGGCCAGAAAACTGTCCAGTCCAAGGTGGCTGTCATAGCAGGAGAATTCAGGGTGCTTTTTGCGGTTCCTGAGCCTACGTGCCTCACTTGTGAGAGAAAATGACTAAGGCCTTCAAAAGGGAAGAGATTTGCTTTGAGTCCAACCAGAATCAGTTAAGACTGACTGCTTTTTCTGAGGAAGAGGAGGCCTGAGGAGCAAACTCCAGCTTTGGAGTTTGGGAGAATGTGGTTCTATGGGCTTGCACGGGACAACCAGCAGAGTGAGCAAAAAGGGTGAGTGGCTATACACGGGAGGCTCCTGCAGCAGCCCACATTGAGGGGGCTGCCCAACTTGTCATGAGTCAGGGTACAGGGCTTTAGTTTGTGGCCTCTGTTCCTTAATTTGTGAGATAGCAATGGAGGGAAAATTAGCTCAGGGGGCTGTGTATTTATAAACTGAGAAGCACTAAGTAATTAAATATATAAAATGTATAAATAAAGAAGTAAAGGTGCTAACAGTCTCCATTACATTAATTATATGCACCATTGAGTACATTGCAATCAATTAACTAATAATAATAATAATATAGAGTTGAACCTTAACAATGTAGGGGTTAAGAGTACCACTCCCCACATTCCCCACAGAAAAATCCACATAGAACATTTGACTCCCAGAAAACTTAATTACAGTTGTCCCTCAATATCTGTGGGGGATGGGTTCCAGGACTCCCCTTGAATACACAAATCTGTGGATGTTCAATTATAAAATGGCATAGAGCAATGCATACAGTCTGCCTTCTGCATCCACTGACTCCCAAGCACAGATCAAAACAGAATTCAGAGATGTAAAACTCAGGGATACAGAGGCCTAGTGTACATTTATTGAAAAAATTCCCTATATACGTGGACCTGTGCATTTCTGAGCCCTGTTGTTCCAGAGTCCACTATACCGTGTTCTAGAATTATGGGACTAGCGCAGTAAGTACTTTAGAGGCCATCCAGCTTGATCTCCCTTATCTGATACTAGAATTCTCTGATCCATATCTGTACAAAGAATACCTGCATTATCCTGAGTAATAATGGGCAGGAATTCATCCAGGGACTGGAAGACAGGTTCTTGTGTCCACCACTGAGGTCTGTGAGCACAGGCAGATTCTTCATCTAGGTGGGTCACCACCTGAATAGGAAAACCAGCTCTTGGGGAGGACCTGGACTGGGAAACTTTCTGTGGTGTCTGCTGTCCTTTCACCCCAGCACTGTGGGAGGAAAGAAGGTTAGGCAGGCCTAGGGGGCACACCAATTTCCCTGGCCCGGGAGGAAACGAGCTCTACTCTCCCATCATCAGCTAAAAGGTCCTGAAGAGCTCCTGACATCACTCTAGAGGTTACTTAGCCTCTCTGGGTCTCTTGGGTGTGGTGGCGTGATGACAGCACTTCCTTTAACATAAGTAAAGAACTTAGAGCAGTGGCTGTCACATAGTAGGTGCCATATGTGTCAGCTGTTATTTTCAATGTGCTTGTTGTTATGATCAGTTTATTGCTATATATATTTTTTTTAAAGAGAACTTAGATTTTTGGAGGTGTGTGTTTATCTACTGGAACAAAGTCTAGACTGAAAATTAAGAGAGACCTGAATCTTACTCTTTGTTTTGTCTTCAAGTTCCTGGGTGTTCAGTCCCTCGAAGGGTGTAGCAGGACAGTCCTGTGGGACCCCAACTAAGTGGCCGAAATGGTTGGCTCTGAAGTGTGAAATCTTCATAAAGTTGTTATCCAGGGAGTGAGTTCAAATCTCACCCAAGAGAGTGTTACAGGCAAACTAAAGCTCAAAGGACACATCTGTCACTTGGAGAAGGAAAAAGAGGCAAGTCAGAGAAATGAGAGGGGGCAGGCACAGGGCTGAAGGAGCCTGGCCAGTAAGTCTGGCCTCCTAGAAGCCACCTTCACTGGTTTTGGCCCCACCATGCACTGTGGTGATGGCTAGGATAGTAGCATTAAAGACTTGGCATAGGCCACTGCCTTATTTTCTCATCAATCAAGTGAGGAGATTGGTTGAAATGATTAACAAGCTCTTTCCTAGCTACTCCCCTAAAAACAGGTATGGGAGACTGAACCATTGCAGGGCTGGGAGAGCATTCAGAGATGGAGAGACTCGCAGAGGATAATAGCCTGTGGTCTGCAGTAGTCTTGGGATAAAGTGTTTAGTCTCCTCTTTACTAGCAGGAGTAAAGAAGGAGCTGGTAATTATAATCCTGGTTAGGAACCATATTTCTTAAGCCTGTAGCCACCCAGCTCTGGGGAAGACTGCCATTAGAAATGCCTGCTCCTGTCTGCAACTAAATGAAGAGAGGCACTGACAAGTTTAGCATGTTTATAAACACACGCCAACACCCTTACAGTGCATGAGCTTCTGAACATTTTCAGGTAAGTCATATTGTCATAAATCAAACCCTATGTTCAAGGCACTTTGGTTGCTTACTGTTTAAAATAACCCTATTGCAAATCCTTTTTTGAAGCAAATATCTCTCCCCTGATAAATATCAATACTCATATTTAAGTGTTCAAAGTATGGGGGTCCCTGTCTTTTTAAGTGTGTGTGTGTGTGTGTGTGTGTGTGTGTGTGTGTGTGTGTGTGAGAGCATTTGCATTTATTCTGGCACATAAAAGGATCCATGAATAAATTGTTTTTCTTTCTCTCCTAGGCTTTGTTGTGATATGTTGCTGGAAAAAGGCACACTGTTCAAGCAAAGGGCAGGCCCTGAGCAGCTCAGAGCTGTATCTTCCTGGCATTGGACTCTGTTCCCCATGAACATAACTCCATGGGGGCCACCTCAGGGTGAGGCAGAGATTTAATAATCTGGGGAAAATGGAAAGTCTGCCTGCTGCCTGGAATAGGATGAGGGAGGGGAGGCAGATATGGAAGTGAAAATGGGAGTGACGGGGTTTCTCCTGGAATTAATTCACATATTGCATTCCTCAATCAGTTATTTATCAGAGGACATCCAGGGGACCACTGTTGCCTCCTTTCCGCTTGTCTGCAAGGTGAGGGTGGTAGCCTTGCCACTCACGTATTTTTGTGATCAGGAGAGTAGCTTGACTTCCCAATCAGTGGCATCTTCCTGGGCACCTCTGCTTGTCTGACCACCCCATGTCTCTAAACTCTGCATGAGGGAAGGTCCCCTTCACTCCTCAGCCTTCTGCAGGCTGGTGCAGGGCCAGCTGAGGAGCCTCCGGAAAGACTCCCTCATCATTTATTAATGCTCCTTGGCCTCTTCCCCGAAATAATTAGGGTCGAATATTTTCATATCATGCAATTAATTGCCATCTGCACTGCTTAACAAGTCCGGGCACTGGATAGTGGTATGGAGGCCCATTGAGGATGGCGGATGGGAGCTAGTCTTTGTGTTGGCTGCCGAAGCCTAGGGTGGGGAAGAGGGGAGAGGGAGCTAGCAGTGGAAGGTGCAGGGGTTCAAGTTTACAGGCAAGGTGTTAAGAAAGCCAGGTTCTCATCACAACACATACCCAAAGGTTGCCTTTGGGAAAGCCTCAAGAGCAAGCAGATTTGGGATCAGAAGCCCTGAGCTCTAGCTCTTCTGGTTCCCTAGAAGGAGAGTCTAAGGTGGGGACTTGTGTGTGTGTGTGATTTGTTTAGAGGGCACTCAGGAGAAACTGAATGAGAGAGAACAAGAGAAGGCAGGAGAGGAAGAATATAGGCCAAGATGCCACTTCAGGTAAAGTCTAACCTCAGCCTGATCCCATGGGGAGTTTTGGAGTGTGAATAACCCTGCAAAGTTTATTCCATCTTAAGTCAAAGGAGCTGGCTTCTACATACAGACACCAGTCTCATTAGCCAAGGTCCATTCCAGGGGAGGTATGTGATGGACCTCCTGGACATCTCCCAGGGAAGTGGCTCCTGTCCTGTTGGCTAAGGGCAACCCATTGGAGAAAGTGCAGTTATGAGCCATGAGCAGCTTGGGGTGGGTGCCGGCTGGTGAGGGAGATCTGAGTGGAATACCAGTGGTATCTCATACATCCTTCTAGGCTGAGAGACACTGGACATCTAGTCACTTGGGGGATCAGTTCTTTCCTATGTGAAAGAGGGTTAAATAGCCTTATATGTCTCTCTCTCTCTGCTAAGAAGGGTAACAAAGCAATGGAGGGTGTGGAAGGTTCTCTTAGCTGTGATGTGCTGTACAAAGACCCGCTGGTATCACGGCATAACCCCATGCTATTCAGTGAGGAAGTGCCGGGATTTAACTGTGTATATGGCTGCAGTGCACAGACTGGAGCATGGCCTCATTTATAAGGCTTCTCTCATCCCACCTCTCCCCTGGCCTGAGCTCCCTTTGTGAGACAAATGTTCTTTTGAGAAGGTATCCTTGGGAATAATGGACAGAGAAAAGTACAGAGGGGTTAATGTTTGGTTCTCAGTCACAAATGCTAGTGTGAACATCCTTCCCAAGCCATCTTAGACCAGAGCAGGGGAGAGGAATGGGGGCTGAGGGAAAGGGCTCAGGTTCCAGTGAGGGGACCGCAGGAAAGGACTCTTCTCCTCCTCGTCCATTTTGGGGCAGGCTAACTTGGAAGCTAGAAGTGGCTGAGCACTCAGGCTGGTGTCAGCAGCCTTCTGTCACCCATAGAGGACAATGATGCAAAGGAAGTACTCCCTCCCTGCCCCTGCTGGACCCTTCCTCCTCTATGCCTGCTCCAGTTCATAGGAGAAGGGAGAACCCCTATCAAAGGTGGCTTCCGTGGGATAAGTAATGTTGCCTCTGTCTAGGGCGCATCCCCAAAAGTGACATGACCACTGGGACTGGTGGGGGAGGAGGTGGGAGAAGAGCGCTGCATTATGACAGCCCCCGAGGAGACGGGGCACCCCTGGAAGCCCAGCCTAGTGGGTGGAGTGGGAGGTAGGGGAGTATCAGCAGAGCCCTCTGATGCCCAGGGAGCTGAGCATGGCCTGGGGACAATGAGTGTTAACAGTGCTGGGGTCAGAAAGACTCACTTACTGCCTGACAACCTTCAAAGGAGGGAAAATAATGACACTCGGGTGCTTCTTTCTACCTCCAGATAAGGCTGCAGTACATTAGCAAGGTCACTCTCCACTACCCCCTTGATGGGCCCTTATCCCTGGGGTTGTGTGATTTGGTGCCCCTTTGGATGTCATACAGCTTGCCCTTTTCTGGGGGATGAAGGTTTGCACCCTTATTCTGCCTGCCTCATCCCCATCTGGCCTCCTGGGTGTGCCCCACCTCCCAGGGGCAGGGAGCCATGTTGTCTGGCTCATTCCTCTGTTGGACTGAAAAACCTAGAAAATGTCTGGGCTTGGCGGAAATGCAATTTGGCTCTTTAGTGGGAACATGGGAATATGTCTGGGGAAACAACTAGGTTCTACCTTACAGGGAATAAGCATTGTGTGTGTGTGTGTGTGTGTGTGTGTGTGTGTGTGTGTGTCTTTCTTTCAGGGGACAGTTCACTTTGTCCCTCATTCAGGAACACAGATGCCTGCCTGAAGCAGAGGACAAGACCTAGCAAAGACAGGTCTGACTGGCTTCCCTGCTGGTCACCAACATGGAGTTGGACTCTGTGCACCGGTGGTGGTAAGAGAGGTGGGCTGGGCAGAGCTGGGCTTCAGGGTCCAGATGCTAGATTTACTCAGAAGAATTATGTTGGGGGTCAGGACTAGGGAACTGGAGAAGGGAGGCAGGGCAAAGCCCACCAAAATGGCCAGAGATGGCAGCACAGAGGAGATGGAGCTTGAAAGAAGTTCTGGCACCGGAATTGGGAGGGAAGAGGAAAGAAAGAGTGCATAAGGAGAGCAACTGTGGGAGCTCAGTGTGGGCGCAGGAAGGAGAGAGGGGGCCTGGCTGGGAGAAAATCTTGCTAGAATGATCATGACCATCATCAGAGCTAATACTAATCAAATACCCACAATGCCAGGCACTATTCTTAGAGCTCTACATATTAACTTATTTGATTCTAATAATGACCTTACGTGGTAGGTACTATTATTCCAATTTTAGAGAGGAAGAAACTGAGGCCCAGAGATGTCAAGTAGTAGGTACAGAGTCACTCAGCCAGTGAGTAGCAGGCTCAGGATTGAAGCCACGTGTCCTGTCTCTGGGTCTCTACTCCTAAGCAATCAGCCTTTCTATAAAGTTAGCACACATTGAGCGCTTATGTGCCAGGCACCATTCTGAGTCTTTTATTCATGGAGTCCTCATTGTTAACTCTGTTATACAGATGAGAACACTGGGACAGAAAGTTTCCCCTAAGATTACTCCAGGTCATGTAGAGAACAGTGGAGCCCATACTGGACCCCAGGTGGTCTGAGTCCTTAGTGACCCTTAGTGACTAGACTGCACATCCATGTGAAGTGGGTGGGGAGATGGTGTAGGTGAAGACCTTGGTCCTTGTACTTGATGGGTGGAATTGTCCCCAGGCACTGGGAGCTCTTGCGCAGTTTGATCACTGATGAGAAGAGTCTTGGGGAAGATGCACACAGCTGGGGCATGTGCCAAGGGGCACTCATTATACATAGGCAGAAGACACAGCTCAGAGACAGGCTTATTATGGGCACATGAAGCCCTTTCTGGAAACCCTACTCACCCAGGGGTTGGGATGAATTTTCTAGCTGGGGCAGAGGGGCTCTCTCTCCTCTGTCCCTAACTTGGGCTTTATTCCCTGGGAACTTCCCAGGCTGGGAGGATGGACCAGGGGGGAGGGGGCAGGCCTGGCTTTTTCCTGTGGCTCTCATGGCTGAGTTTCGAGGTGGCCTCCAGGTACCTGGGCCAGGCAGGTAGGTTATAAATATCCCCCAGTGACAGAAAGGCCTTCACTGTGACGCTGATTCGATTAAGCTGGATGTGCAGCCTCAAGGTCATTGGTGTGGCTGTAGTTTCAATTGCTCTAGGAGAGTTTAGCTGAAGGAGCTTCCAAGGAAGACACAGTAAGGAGGCAGGGCCCTGAGCCCCCAGGTCCAGCCCAGCTCAGACTTTTCTTCCCGTATGGTCCAAGTTTTTTACTCTTGATCTTACCTGCTCAGTTTCTCTCTAAACTTCCCCCACCCTCAGCTTCCTCTGTCCTCCCCAAGCCTGCCCTCAGCAGGATTCCTCAGCCCAGTCTGGGCCCAAGGGCCCCTAAACCACAGGCCTTGGTGCAAGGGATGAATTGTTAAGTGAGAGATGGGTTGTCAGGTGGGGGCTGGGTTGTCATTTAGAGGTGGGTTGTCACATAGGGGTGGGTTTTCAGGTGAGGGAATGGGTTGTTTAGGTAGGAAGATGGATTGTCAGGTGGGGTAAAGGGTAGTCAGGTTGGAAGATGGATTGTTAGATGGGGGATGGGCTGTCAGGTAGGGAGCTGGTGCTCAGGTGGAGGGATGGGTTGTTAGGTAAAAAAATTGTTTGTCATGTGGGGTGATGGGTAGTCAGGTGTGGGGCTATATTGTTAGGTGGAAGGTGGGTTGTTAGGGCAGTTCCTGGCCTGTCTACCTTCTGCTTCCAGTGAACCTCTCTCCCAGAGCTATAGTTCTCATACTCTTTATAAGTGAGTTGCCAGTGACTCTGGGTTGACCCAGCAAAGGTGTGCCCAGCTCCCTGGGGACTTTGCATCATATGTATTTATGTGAACCCATATCCACTCTGTGTGTGTGTGTGTGTGCAAAAAACACACACACATGAGAGTTAAAATGAATTCAAGGGGTGGGAGATGGCTGGACTTTTTCTGTAGGCACTTGGCAACTGTGCCCACCCCCTTCTATGTTCCTTCTGTATCACAAGAGCTAGAAAGGATAAAAATGGAATTTCCCAGAGTACCATGCTGCTGGGATTCTGGCTGCAGTATAAGTTTTGCCAACAAGAGGTATTACCATGAGCTCTAGAAGGTGGCAGGGAGCCAGAGGCCATTTCCTCTGCAGTGACATTGGCAGGTGAGTGGGCTCCAGTCAACATGAGGAGCTGCAGCAACTGGCATGTTCTGGTCTTGTCTGCAGTTCCCTGGGTGTGGCAGCATTAGTGGTCCTAGTAGTGGCAGCAACTGTTTCTGGATGTCAGGCTTGCAGCTGTGCAGGTGTGACCTGAAGTCACAAGTCTAACTGTGGTCCCTGACTTCCATTTGTCTAGCCTGCTGGTGATTTTCTAAGTCCTCGTTTCCCTTATTAAATCTTCCTTTCTTTCTCTCTCCCTCCCTCCCTCCCTCCCTCTCTCTATTTCATGCCTCAGGTGTTTTCTACTTCAAATGTTGATTGACACATGGAACACAGATGGGACAGGTGACTTCTGGGCTGAGTGGAGGAGAGCTGGAGTTGGGTCTGATTCAGAGGCCAAGGTGAACACCGAGCCTGGTGTCTGTGATGAAGGTGTAATATGAGGAGCAATGCAAACTATAGGTGTTTGGAGAGTCTGGGGCAGAGGCTGTCTGGGTGGACAGGGAAGGACTGACAGCTGGTCCTCTGTGACCCAGTGCTGTGGATACTGGAGGAAACATGGTGGTGGGGGGAGTAGCATTAGCCAACCTGAAAAGGGACTTTTGGGGATATTGATTATTTTAAACTGGTTATTTTTAAGAAACAAAAGAAAGATTCAGAAAGAAACTTTGACCCTCTCTCTTTATCTGCCTAAAGGAATTCAGGTAGAAATACCTGATTAAAGGGAGGGAGCTATCACCTTAGCATAATGTAACCTAAGTGTGGTAGACTGAGAGGAACCCGCAAAAATCTGTTCATTAGACTCCTCTCTGTGTCTCATTGTTTCTGGATAGCCCAGAAAGAATTTGTTTACCACATATTGTTTTTTCTCACCCACCTGTGAACTGCCTGCTTTCCCTTTGGAGTCCCAGACTCCTGCCTCCCGCTCTCCCGAGTCCAGAATGGCATACAAATGTCAACTACCCAATGTATCTTGGGTCCCCCACTCTTATGGAACCCCTATATGTGCATGTGTAATAATTGTGGTCATTTCCTCTTATTAATGTTTCATGTCAATTTCATTATTAGACAAGCAAGAGGAATTCAGGAGGGAAGGAGGAAAATTATGTTTCCTCCCTCAGGATGGAAATCCCAGTGTACCCTTTCAAGGGCAACTTAGCACTGCCCTGGTTCAGAGACCAAGTTCTTGTCCCTCCTGCAAAGAGTTGAAGGGAATGGGAAAGCAAATTCAGGCAGGGCCTACCCCAAGCCTGGAGGCCAAGCTGGGTCAGGACCAATGAGCAGCACCTTTCAAGAAGGTAGCTGGAAAAAATGCACTGACTGTCAAGAACTTACCCTCGGTAACTTGCACAAATTATCTTGGCCATGTGGAACTCATCTTCTTTCTCTCTGCCTCTGGGAAACCCAGATGCAAGTCACCCTGAAAGGAGGAGCTGCTGCAGTAGGTGGCTCAGAGGTGAGGGCCTGGTCCCTGGTCCTGGCATGGCTGCCTGCCTGAGGCCTGTACCCACAGGGAAGGAAAAGCTGAGGGACCTCCAAGAGGGGCCAAGTTCCTGCCAAACACACATCTGAGCACACATCCCTCCTACAGAAGAATACAGATAGAAAAGACTGTCAGAGGCCGAATGACTGAAAGTGCAGCTTGGCCTAAGGCATGCTGTCCCTGGCTCTCAGTTCCTGACACATCTGAATGGTCTAGATGACCTTGTCATTAGTCCTCCCACCACAGTGGACACATGAACTCCCCACACAGTCCACCTGGCCCCAATCCCATCCCCCAGTTCTGATTTGTTTATACCCCTCTGTATACACTTTCCATCTAGAAAGTAGGGTAACAGTAAAACCCATGCACAGGGTGTCATGAGCATTAAATCTCAAGGTTAAAGGTTAAGTGCTTAAGTAACACTGGCACATACATGAATGCTATTAGTACTACTATTATTAATTAAACCCATTCATCAGATGATTGCCCTAACTCTCCAGTGTCCATGACCAGTAAAATTATAGTATTTCAACTTTTTTATTTTTGTTCTCAAGACACCAAATCTTACATCTGAGATCAAAAATAAAGGCTCTCACTCTACACTGAGTGGCCATCCCTGGGCACAGATGACCCTGCCAGAATTTGGTGGTGGGCAGCCTTGTAGTAGGAGGAAATCAGAGATTTTATTTGCTGAATATTGCTTTCTGTTAAGTGACCTACAGGCACAGCCAGTTTCAGCCTTTAGAAGAGTTATCATCATTCCAATGTTACAGGTGAGAAAACTGAGGCTCAGGGAGATTGAAGAAGAAGCCAATGGTCATAGAGCTAGTTAATGGAAGAGCTGAGTTTTGAACCTAGACTATCCAGGTCAGAGCCATGGGTGTGATCACTGGATGTATTGCCAAATGGAGCAAGTGCCTCCTGGGTCACTCTTGGAGATCTGTGAGTTGGTGTCAGCAGCACCTCCAGCTTCTTCCTGCCTGCCCCCTCCTCTGCGAAGCTCCCTCCCCAGAGCAAGGCAGGGGAGGAGTCAATGAGGATGCACAGGGCTTCCATTCCTGGCTTGGTTTGAGTACCGGGTATTTTTTTCTTTTCATCTCTTTCTTTTTTCAGTTTAAGCTGGCTCCAATATTATCCACTGACATTTAAGTGCCAACTCTTTCTATATAAGGAAAGGACAGGATTGGCCTCAGCTTGTGCTGGGGGAGGAGGCCATAGAGATGACAGGCCTTCCCACAGCAGCAGTTTGAGGGGACACCATACCCATGGGGCCAGCTGTTGAGCTCCCTTTGAGAGGAGGAGGGAGACACCAGCTCTTTACACTAGTTTAGGAGCCTCAGAGCACCCTGGAAGTCAGAGGAGTGATGCGCTGCCACCTCATTCTCACTCAATCCTCAGCCTGTAATTCCACCGTTCCAACCAATCTTTGTTTCGGGGGTGGCAAGTTGGGGACACATAGCCAACACAGTGCCACAATTTTGAATTTAAGTGCTGTGTTCTCTAATTCTGGCCTGATCAATCTCTATTGTCTTCCTTACTATTGTGAACATTCATTTTCCCTGCTTGCCACCTGTGAATTGTGCCATCTCCAAATTTGTGTCTTGTCAATGCTGGTGACCATGGGAAAGGTAGAGCTATGGATTCCCATGAATCACACCTGGTGGGAACTGATTATTTTAAAGCCACCCACTAATGACTGTGGTTGACCAGGGCTCTGAGGGCTTGGGGGCAGGCTGGGGCATTTTGGAGCCCAGGGCACTTGGACTGGAGCAGGGAGGGCTTCAGAAAGTACAAGAGGGCCTGAGAAAGGTGGGAGGTTGTTTACCATCTTCATTGTTTTTTCCATGTGGGCCTCCATGGAGCTGTCCAAGCCACTGTCTTATAAGCACCCACCATAGCCCTGGATTGTGCTAGATGCTTCAGAGGCTTCATTTAAATCTGCTCTCTGAGGTAAGGGTGTTCTCCTTACATTACAGATGGGAAGAATGAAGCTCAGAGAGGAAGAGTCACTTGCCCAAGTTTTCACAGTAGATGAGAAACCATAGCAGTCTTACTGATTTTAGAGTGTGCACTTCTTCATGTCATCATAGTGACACATTATCTTCACATGGCAGCGTCTCTTTCACAGATTCATCAAAGTTGGGTTCATGGAATGTCCCTTCCCTGCAACAATCCAGGCTGGATACAGTCTGGGCTCCTGACAGCTCCCAGGCTGATGGGAGAGGAACAATCAGGAACCTTGTAACTCACAGAGGTGGGCACTGGAGTGATCCCCACCACCAGCAACTCTTCCTAGGGACTCACCATGCACCAGGCTGTCATAAGTATCCACAGGTATTAAGAATCTCAAAAGCCCGACCAAATAGGTGCTGTCACCATCTCCATTTTAGACAGGAGCCACCTGGGTCTCAGAGAGGTTAAGCAATTTGCCTAATGCCACATAGCTAACAAGAGCAGACCAGGGGTTCTTACCACATTATCTAACAGAGGTAGAAACAAAATGCCACAGAAGCACAAATTCAGCAACCACATGGAAGATCCCATTTGCCGCTTCCAACTGACCCACATGCCAAGCATGTTAACTGAAACCCAGAGCAGGTAAGTGACGTGCCTAGGTCCCTCAGCTAGTAGATAGTAGATAGTGGTTTCCAACTCAGGTGTTGCATCTTTGTTCATCCTTTCACCTGCACTGCCTGGGAAGGACTTGTTAGTGATGGGGAGGAAGTGATGAGAAATGCTACTGCAAAAAGGAGGCAGCTTAGAATTTCTCGGCTTTGAGGTGGAAAGCTTCCACAATTTAGTTTATGAAGTCCTGGGTCTGTTGGAGGGGGCATCCTTCACCGGAGGTCTCCATACCCCATTCAAAATATGCAGCCTGCCTCTGACTGGTGCCGCCTGTGCCTCTCAATCCCCAAGAGTGCTTCATCTCATGGATGAGAGCCTCCAACATCTGTACCTGTTGGTAGACAAATCCACACACACTCCCCCTGCCTGGTTAGAGATGTGTCAGGGCTGATTAGGCCCGTGAATCTGCCTGCTACACGTGGATCCCTTTAGCTACAAAGATACATGGAAATTGGGAGCAATTCATGCTGGGAAGTTGCCTGGTGATGCATTGTGAAGGGTCTAGGGTAGAGACATGGTGGGGAGGACATCACTCACCACCCACCACCTACCACCCACCAACCCTGTGACACTGAGGTAGAATGAATAACTGACTGTGGTTCAAGGCCAAGAGGTCCCAGTCCCCAAACTCCCAGTCCCTATCAGGTGCTTAAAATCCCAGCACAAACATCACCCACCTCTGGAGAGTGCAGCAGCAGGTGGGGGTGTTCTTGTTTTGCAAGGAGGGGACACAGGCAGCTGAAGAGCAGGAGAATCCCCAAAGAACAGGTTGGCACAGTCAGACTGCCCTGCTTTGTGCCTTCTGGTTTGGATTCCATGTCCTCCACACAGGTTCCTTTTAAACCATCGATCACACCTGGGAAAGGGGCACTTCTGCTACTTCCATCCATTAGTCCTTTTCCAGAACTGGACTACTGCAAGGCAGCAGGTGAACTGCAGGTGGAAGGCAGTTAGGGTATATCTTACATGCTTCCCAGTGAGGCTCTGCTGTAGTGGATTCAGCCCACCTCACCTTTACCAGCTCCCCCTGTTCTGCCTGATCACAGATGCCCCACTCCCCCATGCTTTCACATGCTTTCCATGGCAGCCACCAATGGTGGGACACCTCCACATCCATCTCCCAGGGCAGTACTTTGCTGAGTGTAGGAAGCATGTCTGACACACCTCTTTTGTTCTCCCTGCTCTAAGTGTTGGAATGAAAGTGGAGAGATTGATCCAGAGAGTGATTGCTTTGCTTACTTCTTGGCCAGTCCCTTCCCTCACTTGGCCACCCCTCAGCACCTCTGCAAGACATCAGTATGCTTTCTGGCCACCCATATTTCTTGAATACCCCTCCTCTGTTTGTGAGTTTCCCAGTCTGTGATGCCTGCCTCTTGGAGTGAGAAACCAGAGACTTTCTTCCTAGTCTCTCTCATAGCGGGGACACAGACACAGACATAGACTCTGCCAATGGAACCTGCCCACACCACTGTAGGAGACTTTGACTTGAGACAGGCATGGGGGACAGGGACCATGTAGTGTTTATGTCTGCCATGCAGAGGCATCTGGCTTGTGGACAGAGGAGGTAGAGGTACCAGGACCCAGAACCTTGCATCAGCCATGGGAGCTGATCCTTGAGAGCAGAGCAGAGGGAGGGTTGGGCATTATTCCTGATTGCATGGCCTCCTCCAAAGTCTGAGTCTGTCCTCCCTCCAAAGATTTCATATATTCCTTTTCTGCTAAACTAACCAGAGGCGATTTGCTATCCTGATGGACACAGACCTTCCTGGGGTCTGTGTCAATACAGGGTGTGCATGTGTGCGTGCACACAGAAATGAATACGATAGAATTCCTGACCTCAAGTTTACAAGATGCTAGGAAGTAGGAGTGATGATGATGACACTGAACAAACTGTGTTGATGAGAAGAAAAGACAATCAGGGCAAGAGGAGGTGGGTGACCATGACTTACCAGGACTCGGCAGGGCACTGGCAGGCAAACTGGAGGGCTGTCCATCTGGAAATGAAAAGGAGAGGAAGTAAGCATGGCAGACATACAGCAGCAAGGTGGGCCACCAGGCCCATTGGCTGCCTCTCTTGAACCAGATATGGTGCAACCAGTGAACTCTTTCTCCAGCTCCAAGGTCTGGACCCTATGGTGGACACAGATGCTCCTGCTGCCTGCAGAGCTGCTCTCCCAGGTGCTCCAGCCAGACCTGCCTCCTCTTCCTCAGGGCACTGAGCAGGGAGCCAATGGGCTGTGGGACAGAGGATCCAGGACCTTTACAGAACTTGGCTGACATTTTCTTCATGATGTTCAACTCAGTCAGGGCCACGGTGACTTGGAGGTGGCTGTTGCTGGACCAAGTCCCCTGATGGCCTCTCAGTGAAGCACCATAATTGCTGTGCCTCTCTGAAACTCCCTCTCCCCTTCCTCTGTCCCACCCCACCTGGACCTTCTTCCTGTTCTCTCTCTCTTCACCTCCCTCTCCCCTGCCTCCCCTGCGTTTATCCCACAGCAGCCTCCTTTTCCTCCCTCCCCTTTCTTCCCTTGATCCCTTACCTCTCCCCCACCTCTCCTGGCCACTGCTCTGCCATCTACTTTCCTCCACACCTTGACCTCCCAAACTCTCCTCCTCTTCTCAACTGGCCACTCTTTCCCAGGATCCCCTACCTGGCCACACTTCTCACCTCCCTCTCCTGTATTCTGGCTGCATGAACTCTGGAGCTGGACAGCACAGCCATGTCGCCCAGCAAGCCCCACTCACATCCTCCAGGGCCATATCTAATCTCCCCCATGTGCTGGGGACTGCACAATGCACTCTGGACAGTACAAGGAAGAGAGGGGAACAGTGGAGAGTGAGAGACTCTGCTTGAGGAGACACAGTTCCTCTCCTTCAAGATGGTGAGCAGGGAATTCCAGCACAGAGGCTGGGGAAGGAGGGCATGTCTGCCTCCCTCCTTCTCTTTCCATCTCTCTGTTTTCTTCCTCTCTCTCCGTCTCTGCATTTCTTTTCACTCCACCTCTTGGTCTCTTTGTATTTCTACCTCTGTGCATTGTAAAGGGTGAGTTAGACTAATTTCTCAGCATTAACCACCACTTCTGTGCAGGATAACGTTATCTTAATTGAGTCTCAACTTGTTCACAGCCACTCAGCTGCCATAAATAATGGATGCTCAAATGAACCGTAAACCAGAAGGCCTCACAGTGTTGTGATGCAGTTGCTACCAGGCTCCGCCTGTGCAAGGAGTCAGCCACCTCCTCAATAATGCATAGTCCAGGTTCGCCTAAACAAATGCCCAGAGATACCCAGGGAGGAGGCTGGTTATGCTGGAGACCAAAGTGGAGCTATGGGGAAGGAATTGGGAACTGGCCCACCCTTGGATCCCCTTATGATGAGGGCAGTGAATGCCCCCCAACCCTCAGAGAGGTGTTAGTGGCTCAAGTCTGGGCTGACACTGGTCTACACTCTCTTCTATTTGTACTGGCAGATGATCTTTGGGCCATGGCTTTAATCCTGGGGTATTAATCCTGTGGCTGTCTGTTCACCAGGTCCCTGATGACCGCACCGTTCTCTGTGTATACAGCAAGTTGCTGTTTAGAGAGTCTGAAACTGTTTAACACACTTGTGCTGTTTGCAGAACCTCCCTGTTTGCACAGCCTGCTGCATGTTGCAAAATGGGGATGTTTGAAGACTGAGGCTGTTGGCTGCCTCTGCCCCAGGGCTCACAGTCAGCACCTTTGCTCCCACTGGGAGGACCTCCCTTGCCCCCAAATTGCAGTTCCCACTGTGCCCCCTTCCCTCTGGCTGCTCTATCTGCCCCAGGGTCTTCAACTCTGACCATCCATGTCAACTGTATCTCCAATCACTATCCCCCTATGTCCTGGTTATTCTCAGAAATGCTCTCTAATAAAGGGTCCTGAAAATTAGCTTTAGACCTTGAGGTTTCTGGGGTGAGGACATGAGGGTGCTCTGAAAGGGACCCCCATGCTGCTCACCAGTGCCTGGTGGGTGATATTTTCAATGCCCAGGGCTTGTGTTAAAGCTCTGGGTAAACACAGATATTAATAAATCTCAGTGTCCACTTTATTCTCACACAGACTTGTTGGTTTTGCTTTGGATGCCTGTGGGGTGAATGATGGGAAGTAAGCTGTGGTTGTTTTGGTGTTTTTAACTTTAATAGCTTTGGTAATGTAGCTGAAGCCTGTTCAACTTCTGTTGTTACTGGTTCCCAAATGCTTTGGGCAAATCACTACCAGGCATCCTGGTTGTCAGGGGGTACCTCTCAGTGATTGCTTTTCTTCAGGGATGGCTACACTGTGCCTGTTGATGGGGTGGCCTTAGTTTCCCTCAGTGTCCATGGACTCATTTCATCATAGACAGGTTTTGAAATCGCTGCTATAGTGATTAATGATGCTACTAATAACAATTAGGACTCATACAAAACTGTACAGGTAGCAGCATTTTCACAAACATTACTGCATTAGGAGTTCATGAAACAGGCTTAAGATGTATGGTCAATTTGCCAAAGTCATCAGACCCCACATTCAATGCTCTCCCTCTGTACCAGGGGTTCTTAGCACCATTCCAAACAGGACTTCAGCTCCAGCAATGTCTGTGAGTGCCCTGAAGTTATTTGCAAAACACGGAGGGTGTGTGCACATCTATCCCTGGATCAAAGGGCCAGCATGTTCATGAGACCTTCACAGGGTGCAGAGATGTTAGGAAGCACGGGGCATACTTGCCTTGTCTCCACGGTCAACCCCACAAAACCAGGGCTCCTCTCATTCATTTCATACTGAATCAAGTGTTTGTCGAGCACCAGGAGGAGCAGGCACTATTTTAGTCCTGGGGAAAGAGGTGAGCAGGGTAGACAAGGTCCCTGCCCTCCTGTAGCTTTCATTCTTATTGAGGGGGAGACACGCAAGTTAAAAATAAAATAAACAAAAAGGAAAATGTTTGCTTGTGAGAAGTGATATGAGGAAAAAAATAGAATGATGGGATGCAGAGAGACCAGGGTGAGGGTGGGGAAGGTGACATGAAAGAGACTCTCCCTCCTCCACCGGACTAGGAGCTCTCTGAGGGCAGGCGCTGCGTCTCCCCCGTCAGACTTGGAGTATGGAAGGCGAAGTACCGTGAGTCCTCCAAATGGGTCTAGCGTATGATGTAGCAGGAAGGCATGCTTGGCAAGTCAGCGCTCTTAACGAGTATGGAATTTTCTTTAATTTGGACGTCCTTCATTTAATTTTTTTAAAGATTTTATTTATTTACTTTTAGAGTGAGGAGAAGGAAAAGAGAAAGAGAGGGAAAGAAATATCAATGTGTGGTTGCCTCTCACGCACCCCCTACTGGGAACTTGGCTTGAAACCCAGGAATATGCCCTGACTGGTAATCAAACCACCGACCTTTTGGTTCGCAGCCCACGCTCAATTCACTGAGCTACACCAGCCAGGGCTTCATCTAGTTAGTTAACAAAAGCCTTCTCACTACCTTTGAAGCTGACATCTTCAGCTTCAAAACCCTGAGACCCGTCCCCACCACATTTCAAAAACAGTTACATCCCTTTTCAGTTCTCATAATGTCTTTCCCGGCATTATATTCTAACAGTAAAGACATATGGCCATATGATCTCACCTTTAACAGGAATCTAATCAACAAAACAAACAAATAAGCAAAACATAACCAAAGACACAGGAATTGAGAACAGGCTGACAGGGAAAGGGGAAGGAATTTCAGGGGAAAGGGGAAGGGTTTGCAGGAACATGTATAAAGGACACATGGACAATAACAAGGGGGGTGTGGAAACAGGAGAGAGGGGGGAGTGTTGGGGGTAGACTGGGATGGGAGTAAAATACAGAAAATTGTTCTTGAACAATAATTAAAATAAAAATTTTTTTAAAAAGACATATGGGCTACCACCAGCCAGTCCTCCCTCCTCTGCCTCCCATGCTTCTTGCCTCCTGGCCCAGCACCCCACCTCCCTCCCATGCCTCTGCCCCCTGGCCCAGCACCCCACCTCCCTCCCATGCCTCTGCCCCCTGGCCCAGCACCCCTTCTCCCATGCACTGACTCCATGTTTCAGAAAGCTCCAGCAGCCTGGCCCATTTCCTTTCACAGCTGAGCATGTAACCAAAATTGGCTGTTGTAATGGCAACTAAATGATGCCCTAATACCCAGATCAATCTTCCTGTGAAATAACTCATTATTCAGGCTCCAATTGCAGGGGATGGAATTAAGACAAGAACAGTTAAAGGAGGAACTGTAGCCGCAGGTAGCATTTGGGAAGTGCAGGGTGGGTAGTGAGGGAGGAGGACAGGGAAGGAGGGAGCTGGGAGGACAAGGAGAGACTCAGGCTGGGCTACTGGGGGGAGGGATATTGGGTCAAGACATCCTCCCCTTTCCTTGAAAGGAGTGGAAGCTGGGATGGGGCACCACCTTTGTTGTAAAAACTGGAAGAACCAGCAACAAGTTACAAGGTTCCAATGGGAGTTACCTTGTTCCCATCTGCAGAGCCAAGGCCAGAACAGAGGACTCTGAGGAAACCACAGGGACAAGGGCCCAGGCCACAAGGGCCCTAGGATGAGGCTTCCTCTCAGGGAGTGGCCTCCAGACCTCTAAAGGTCACCCCATGGGAACAATGAAATTGGCCTCTACATGCACAGAAGCTAGTGGAGGTAGAGATCGAACAAGGTGTGGGGGCCGCAGTAAGACTGTGCCAATGTGAACAGTGGGGACAAGACCTCCTCTGGACACCTCGGCACAAAGGTCTGCCCTGCTCCCCGCTGCCCTTTGTCCTTATGTTGGTGGGCAGTCAGGAGGGGCTCCAGAGAAAGAGAAGCGTTGTTATTTGAGGACTCTCCCCTCCCAACACTGTTCATTCACCCATTCAAGGACATGCCATGGTCTCCCACTATGTTTGTACCCGTCTGCCTCAGGGAAGGCCACAGTGAAAAGAACACTGGGATGAGAGCGTCGAAGCCCAGGTTCTAATCCCACCTCTGGGACCAGCTGGCTGTGCAGCTGTGAGACAGTCTCCACTGTTTTCTGGACGTTGGTCACCTTATCTCAAAGTAAGGAGGTTGGAATAGAGCAGAGGGAGCAAGGGCCCCATCCAGCCCTGATATTTGAGGGTCCTCAGGGATCAGAGTGGGAGGCCTCCTCCCAGGACTGAGTCTGACAGTAGTTTGGAGCAGAACACAGTGTGCTTTGGGGGAGGCAGCCAGGGGAAAGGTGTGGGGATCAGTTTGAAGGCTGGAGGGGAAAGTGGTTGGGAGACAGAAAGAGAGAGACTATGTGTGTGAAATAGAAAGATGGAAGGAACAACAGAAAGAGAGAGAGACAGACAAATAGCCAGACAGAGACAAAGGGAGACAGAAAGAGATCCACAGAGAGAGACAGAGGGAAACAAGGAGGGAGAGAGAATGAGCCAGGACTCCCATCTGATGAGTGAGGAAATAATTCGGTCTACTCAGCTCTATTCCACAAGTTCTTACTGAGGTACCTACCACATGCCAAGTACTGTTCTTGGCACTGGGGATCAAAGGCCAATAAATAGGCACTGCCTGCCACCAAGAAACTAATTAATGATCACATGGCAATGAGAAAAGTGAGCAAAATGACAAATGTTGGCCATGTCAGAGTTTCTATGCAAGGGAATCTTAACCTGAAATCCATGAAAAATAGTAATAGCTAATACTTATTCTCCATTCTTACTAACTTAAACTTCACAATAACCCTATCAGATTGTTATAAATCATCATCTCTTTTATAGGGGGGGGGACTGAGGCAGGAGGAGCCATGCAGCCCTTAAATGGTGGGGGCAGAGTTTGAACCAGAGCAGCCGGTCCTTACAGCCTGTGCTTACCCATCGCCCTCCATGGGCCGACTGGGGAGCCAGGTGTGGAAAATGGAAACTGCTGCCTCCAGCCCCAGGCAGGGTGGAGGCAACTCGATGCCTAACAGGCAGCTTTGCCCCAAAGAGAATTGATTCTTTCCCCTACATCCTCCTGGTATGATAATAAGAAGTCCAGTGCTTTATCACTAAGTGCACTTCATGAGAAGAAGGAGCAGAGCTTTGCCAGGGCAAAGTTCTGATTCTTACAGTCAGAACCAGCCCATGACAAGATTAGAAAGCATGTCAGATTCCTCTGATGTTTTCCAAGATCTCTCTAAGTGGTAGTGGGAGAGTGGGTTGAGTCGTGACTGTGGACTAATGATTAATTCTCTCTGCAACTCAGCCTTCTTATTTGTTAAGTGATCAGATTGAATCATATCCACACACTTTTTTTTTCTATGTCCCAGACCCCCTTTTCCCTCCATGGTTTCCCTCCTATCCTTCATTCCTATCAGGTGTCACATCCATAAACATTCTGTCAGAAACTGATTAAGACAGCGGACTTGGCAGGCAAGCAGTTCCCATCAGGCAGATCAAGAAACAGGTAAATGGCTGTGTCTTCATCAATTAGGCATAAATTTCACTACTTATATCTAAAAGATACAAAATAGTAGTAGCTAAAACAAAATAGAAGGTTCTGGCTATTGTAAAAGAAATTTAGAGATGAGCCAACCACACAAAAAGGGTGGATCTTCAGTGTCAGAGACCTGGGATCCTTCTGTCTTATATCTCCCCTATGTTCAATATCGGTTTTCGCCTCATGGTGCAAAATGCCTGCTAGAACTCTAGCAAGTAAGACAAAAGAGATTAAGAAAGTTGTGCCTTCTCTATTTAGGAAGGCTTCACAGAAGTCCCACACAATACTTTCACTTAGATCTCAGTGACCAGAACCTAGTCATATGGACACACCTAGCTCCAAGGGAGCTTGGGAAATATTATTTTATATGTAAGCTGAGTTTTAAGCCCAGTGCTTAGTTAAGGATTTTCTTGCTATAAAAGAGGGGTAGAATGGATATTTTGCAGACACTTAGCAGTCTTTGCAATTTTTTCTTGACTTTAAATGTGCTGACATCCAGGACAATGGTAATTATCATCCATGTGGTCTATCACAGATGCTGGGACCTTGGCATAAGCATTCAGAGACAGGAGTCTAAGGTTCTAGAATTGTCTAGCCTAGAGGAAGTTAAAAATGTGGTCAATGGCATAAGGCAGAAACTCTAAGGTTGTTACATAACAGCTGGGTTACCCAACCAGGGCCCTCCGACTTCCCGCATCCTGGGCAGGAGCAGCCCCATCTAGAATGCCAGGCCTAAGACAGGCCCAAACCTGTAAGGGGCTAAGTTTCCCAGCTGTGGGGTTTGGGAGCCAGGGTACAAGGAGCCAGGCAGATCATTATACCAGGCAAATGGCCTGAGAGAAAGGGAAGATAGAGAATATCAAGTGTTTGGACCAAGGACAGAAAAATGTGGACTCCTTGTCAGGAGCTGAAGCTGACTCACAGCCCCAGGGTGGGTCCCCACAGAAGGCGTAGCTGGGCCATTCTAGGGGACTGGAGGACATGAGTCCTAGAAGCTGGCTAAGAGCAAGCCCCTTCTGCAATTGAAACAGTATTCCAACAGAAAAAGCTTGGGAGGCAAAACAAAGCTATTCCACTGAATAAATGTTCAGCATTAAAGCAGCCAGAATAGCGATGAATTAAACATCAGGTCTGAATGAAGGGAAAATGCCGTGATTTATAATTGCTTCAGGCAGGAGGCAGCCGAGGAGCGAGGCAGAGACTCCATCAGGGACCCAGTTTCCCCACAGAGCTGCAGAAGCTCCAAGAGGAGATGTGGGCCACCTCCAGGGTGGGGAGACTGGGATGGAGTCTTCTAGTAAAGGGGGCAGTCTGGGGAGATGAAAGGAACGTACTCAGGCAGCCAGGAGGCCCAGCTGTTCATTAGTCTTAGCTCTGCGTGACCTTGGACAAGTCACCAGGCTTCTCTGGAATTTGTCTGGGGAATAATAACACCTGTCTCATCTTACTTGGTCCTTGGGTGGGTAAAGAGAGATAATAGATGATGAAGGTTTTGCAAATGCAATGTGCTGCTGTTACCTCTCAGTCTCAGCATCACTATGAAACAACAATGATGCTGTTGCTGGGCTCTGGTGGCTTCTCTATGGTGAGCAGTTTTGGGGAAGATAGAAGTAGGGATGGAATACAACAAGATACATTGGCAAATGCTTAGAGATGCTGCTCCAGAGGTGTCTGCCAGAATAGCTCCCCACCAGAGGGGCTCATACTCCTGTGGGCCATGTGGGGTTGTGGTCAAGCTCCTGGAGGGACTGGCTTGGAGTCCCAGCTCACCTGCATGTTAGCACATGACCTCAGGCAAGTTAGGTAACTTATCTGCACCTCAGTTTCTTCCTTTGTAAAATCAACACAATAACAGTACTTCATCTCACAGCGTCTTTGTGAGGATTAAGTGAGTAAACGCAAGTGAAAAAGCAGTGTTGCCTGGCAATAGAAACTTCCCTGTAATTGCCAGCTCTTATCATGTTTCTAATACGGGGCACATCAGCTGAAAGTCTAGAAAAGAAGCCATAGGTTGGCTTTTCAGGCTCCAGAATACTGCTAAAGCCTTGCTACCTGTACATTGCCCTGTACAGGAATCCCTGGGGGTCCTATTAAACTCAGATTTTGAGTCAGCTGGTCTGGGATGGGACCTGAGATTATGCATTTCTAACCAGCTCCCCCGTGATGCTGGGACCACACGTTGCAAAGCAAGTGGCAAATAGAGGCTCCTGATTAAATCCCAAAGGCGTCTGCTTCCTCCAGCCCATGTTCGGCTATTTCAGGAGTCTGTTGGGTCAGCAGGTCTGCGCTGCTGTGCTCTGCTCCCCACCTCCTCCCGAAGGGAGCTGCTGCCCACTGCTGCCTCCCCGGGGAAGGAATCATCGACATACAGAGGAGTGAGCCTTGATTTTCAACTGACAGGACTTTATCAGCTGTCCTGCTGTGATGTTCCTGATCTATTGCAAATGACACAGAAATCCATTCCTAAAAATTTGCAGCAGCTGATGGTGGTGCCAAGGCAGCTGGGAGAAAAGCGGTGAGTGGGCGGGTGTGGCTATGGGCAGTCCTGCTGGACACCCCAGATCCTGTGGAGCTGACAAGCCTGTCTCTTGTGGCCGTGTGCCTGGGGCAACCTGCCCCCCCCAGCCTTGCTTCCTCAAAGATAAATGGGAATCACAAGAGACCCTGCTTTTATAGAGCAGTATGTACGGGTATGAAAAATTATTCAAGATTGGCTGTTAAGCGAAGAAAGCAAACTGCAGAAAAGCTTAATTCCATGTTTTAAAATGTACGATAATATATATTTGCAAGTTCATGGGGAAGTCTAGAGGAATATATATCAAACTGTTAAAAGTACTTATCTTGGGGTGGGGGAGGTATGATTATGAGGGATTTTTACTGTCAATATTGTGAATTTCTATAGTTTGATTTTAAAATAATGAGCATGACCTGCTTTTTTAATCAAAAAGAGTCATTCAAAATTTTGCATAAAAACAGCTAGGCTGGCCTTATAGGCCATTGTGGAGAGAGAGCATTTGGCACGGTCCCTTGCCTAGCCAGCACAGACTATAGGACCTGGGGTCAGAGGGCCTGGATGAGAGTCTCACCTTGTCACTCACTAGCTGTGTAACTTGAGTGGGTGTCTGTATTTCACTGAGCCCTGGGTCCACATCAGCAAAATGGGAATGATAATAATACCTGAACCAGGAGCAGCAGCAAGGACTGAGGGGCGGTGCCCTCCCCCAGACTTGGACACCCCACCCTCAGAAAGGAGAAGAGGAGGAGGGCAGCAGCAAGGGAGGACATGGGAACCCTGCTAGGCTTCTTAGGGTAACGGTTGAGGTTTCCTCTGATCAGCAAGGAGCAGAGCTTGTTGCTCAAAGTGTGACAGAACTCTAAGCCACCTACTTCCCAGTCTGAAAATGTGTATGCCTCTGAGCCTCTGCTCATGCTGTTCCTGCTCCCTAGGATGCCCTTCCCTCTTTCCTTGGACTACTTCCTGCTCACCCTTCAAGACTTGGCTCCTCCAGGACTCTTCCCTGAGGTCCCTGATGCAGTTGGAGGTCAGGGCCCCCTACTAGCTGTCCCTCAGCAGGCTACATTTCTCTAACTCCCTGGGTTTACCTCACCACATCGTAAGGATTTGTTTTCCTGTGCATTTCCCATTGAAGACTGAGAAATGGGCAGTTATGGCTCTTATTCAATTTATCTTTTGTACACCTTTTGATTTAAGCCCTTTATATTGCCTGGGATTTCCTAGCTGGTTCCTTTCTGCAAGGAAATCTGACTGCTCTATGAGGAGGGGAAAATAAGAACGGGCAGGATTATTGGGGTGGTGGTGAGGGCTTGGTGCCCTCTAGTGGCCAGGTGCAGGGGTGGCTGCAGGATTCTGGAGGGAGAAGCAGGGCAGAGGCTGAGTGGGACTGCGGTGGGTAGGAAGACCGATGAAAGTCCCCAGGAATAAGTATATGAATGGGAGACCACTATACATAGAAGCCATTTACCTGCAGTAGCTGGAGCAGTCGTCTTCCGTGGACCCACATGGGGACTGTGGCTCAGCTTAAAAGCATTAGAAAACCAGGAGGACCAGAGACCACCCCCTTGTGGAAACAAGGAGTTAGCCACGTGAAGCTACCTCAGGGCAATGCTTAGGGCAGGAGGATGGCCGCAGAAATCTAGAGATGAATGACCTGGCAGAGGACACGGGTGCATGTCTCCTTCTCAGACATTGATGTAGGCCTCGAAATAGATGGGCCCTTCAGCTAGGGGGACAGACCAGTTTTCTCTTGCAGGGAAATCATGTTTGGAAGCCTCTTGCTCTTTGCAGTATCCTTCCAGTCCTGACATCCTGGGATACACGAAACTTCCTTACTCCTCTGTGACCCTTCTGAAAAGCCTGTCCCAGGGCTATAGTTAGAACATGTCAGCTGCTGTACCCTACATGAGACGTTTTCTAGGGACATGGCCACACAAGAAATAACTGGAAGGAAAAGTGTAAAATATCAAATTCCTGAAACACTGCCCTTCCTCCAGGCTATGTGAGGAATTCCCAACCCACAGAAGTCATCTAGTCCCGCCCCCTGCTTCAGACCCGTACACCAGAGTAGGCAGACGCTGGTCAGTGTCCTCTCCTTTCTTGTTATGTGACACCCATGACATTATCAGATATCTCTTGCCTTTCAACACCTCTGGGACCTCACATTTTCCAGTTTCCCTTAATTCCTGGCCCTTTGTGGGCCTGGGGAGGGGCCCTCCAGGCCTCATGAAAAGAGGGACAGCTGAGGGAAATGCTGATTTCACCAGAAGCTGGGCTACCTCCTCTAATGCATCAGTCCCTTTCAATGAGGTTTCATTGCCTGGAGTCTAACCTCAATCCTTCCTGCTGCTGCATAAACCCCTGCCCTCTAGCTCTGTCCTCCTTCCTTCCTCTACCCCAAGAGGTTCTCATTAGCATCCACCTCTCTCCCTCAGCCCCATTTAACTCCCACCGCCCCTACAGTTTTCCGACAGGTTCTCTCCCCTCACCCCCAACTTTTCATTTCTTCTGTTGGCTCTGGCTCCTCTCTAGAACCTCCAAATCCTCCTGAAATGTGACAGTTAAAATAAGATGCCAGGAGGAGGCCACAGGCATGTGCCACATGGTATAGGGTGGCCCTTCACTGAGGATATCAGGCTCATGGTCCCTTACAATCCTCAGGCCCTTTGGGCTTTTTCCTCTTAGTGCAAGCAAATTTCAGTGTAGATTGTGTGACTCTCCAGAGCTGCATCATCTCTGCAGCGTTCCTGGCTGGTTCTGTGGTATAGCACCCTATCAACACTGGTCAGCTTCCAGGCTATTGTGCCAGGGGTAGAAGTTGAGAAACTCACTGCTTTTAAGTGCCAGGGACTAGAAAAGACCAATGTCATTACTACCTCCATGCCATTGGCTGTGACTGGTCATATGGCCCCAGCTGAGCTGCGAGTAGGCTGGGAGATACAACCTTGCCACGTGGTGAGACAGAAGAGACAGGCTGGTCTCCTACAATAACTCACATTGCTGAAGCCTAGAAAGAAAGGGTCAGTGAGTCACCATCACCACAGTCAACCTCTCTGTCTTCAGCTACCATCTCCAAAAGGAGTGGCTCTTAATCCTAAAGAAGAGGGCCAGGGCCAGAAGTCCTGATCAGTTCTACGGAGGGAACTCTCTGACAAGGTCCCAGCATTTGGGCAGTCAAACTAGCAGTGGCACCTTGGCTCAGTGGCCTCAGGGTCTCAGTAGAGGTTGGTTTGGGGATCCTATGGTACTGGTCTTGGGCCCATTGTCCTTAAATCCCTGCTCAGCTCTTCCCCTGCTCTGCACTCAGGGCACTGGTCCCTGCCAACCACCTTCCCCAGACTCCATGTCAGCCTATTCATGTCTCTGGTGAGGAGTTCAGGGTCAGGGAAGAAGCAGCTGGCTATTGACCCCTGTCTCCCTGCCTGGAGTCTGCCCTAGAGGGCGCCATGGTTCTAGCTGTCACAGGTAGCTCCAGCTCCCAGGCCCTGGCAACACCCCTTCTTGAATTTACTAATTTCTAAGTTACTTCACTGCCTTTTTGGGTGTTGGCTCCACCCACACCTGTGTGACCAGGTTCCGGAACTACACTCCTTCCATTGTGAACTTGAATTGATTTATGTTTTCCCATTTAGATCTGAACTGATACACCATCTACTTGGTGTGAAGTGGTGAGGGATGGGTGAGGGAGGCAGGGGAAGGGAGTGGGTGTTAAATGAGTGGAGAACATGAAAAATAGAAATCAGGTATAAATAATGGTCTGCTCCATAACCCCTCTTTGTAGTCTTCAATATATGCATTCACCCTTCCAAGGGCTGTGTCCTCCTAATTGGGCCTTGAAGGAGGGGGGCGGAGAGGGACCCACATGCTTTAGAACAAGCTCAGATGACCCCCAGGGCTGTCCTGAGGCTAAGGGAAAAACAGGCAGAGCTGAGACTTCCAAGTTAGAAACAGTTTTTCAGGAGCCTCCTCGGGCGAGGCCTGTGTTGCCCCATCCATCCCCAAGCCCTGCGCTGGGAAAGCTCATGGAGGGACGGTTGGGTGCAGACAGGGCCTTGCCACATCACATAAATCACCCACTCCTAGGAAAGCTACCAGCTTCTCAGCCAATGCGGTGGGTTAAACTCTGCCATCCATCCTAGCCCAGCTCAAAGCAGCTGTGGCTGCGCAGACAGCAGACAGCGCGTTCTCTGTATGCAGAAGAACGGCTCAGAGGCAGTGAGATAAATAAAATCAGAAACCATAAATAAACCTGATGGCCTGACACGGGGTGAACAAGCCGCCCCTGGGGAGCCAGGCTCTGCTTCCAAGGAGGTGATTAAATTCCAAACCAAGCCAGCTCCATCCTGGAAAGGCAGGGCCAGGACTCTGGGGCAGCGGGAGAGAGATCAAATCAAAACCATAAGACATTAGAAAATAGGGAATTCAGAGTGAGAATCAGAGCTTTAAAATGACAAGGGACCTTCCTGGTAGCTCTCAACCCAGGCTGCACATTGTGATGACCGGTGGTGCCTTTTTAAAAACTAGAAGGGACAGATGATTCCCTTCCCCAGCCCCTGCAGATGCTGGCTAAGTAAGGCTGGCTGGCGCTGAGCTCCTCTGATGGGTCTGAACCCGGAAGCTTCAGGCTCTGCTGATAAGGAACCCAGGCTTCTAAGGGAGTGACAAGGGGTTCCTCCACTAGGACCAAACCCAGCTGCTCTTCTCCCAGTGCACCGAAGAAACCAAGGGAGTGAACACCGTATTCTGTATTCAAACTTTTCCCTCCACATTGCTGCATGCCTTCCAGTAATCGCTAACAAACTGACACAAACCCAAAATTTCAGAAGCTATTGGTCATGTCGACTTTGATGACTATTTCTTTTTTTTTTTTTTTTTTTGGTAAGCCCATGTGTTGGAGTTTATGTTTTTGTACTGTTTCTAGTATAAATTTAATCACAGGTGGCATTTCTAGGCAACTTGAGCCTTGGATAACAAACTCAGCAGTTTCCTCAAATCTGTAGAACAATGCAGGTCAGGTGTAAATGAGACTCCATCTCTTGATGACCCTCAAGGAGTCCATAACTTAGGTGGCACAGCTCCCTGAGAGGCCAGGACCATGAATCTCAGAGCTGATCTGCCAGGAGTGACAGCCGGCCCCACTGCTAATTAGGTATGTGACCTTGAGTCAGGTAATTAACCTCCCCATGCCTTAGTTTCCTCATACAGGGAACAGGAATAATAAATAGTACCCACCTTGATGGATTTTCTAAGTACTAAATAAATCTGGATATTTAAAGCCCTTTCAGCAGCACCAGGTGCTCAGTAATGCCATTAGCTAAACACATTTGTGGACTCAGTGGGGGTGTGGGAGAGTGGAGTTGGGATCTTTAAAGAGGATGCTTTAGTTAAAGGAATAATACTTTTGGTATTTTTTAAAAAGACTTTTTAAGAGCACTTTAGGTTCACAGGTAAATTGAGAGGAAGGTTCAGAGATTTCCCACAAACCCCCTGCCCCCCAAAATGCGTAACTTCTCTCCCCGTTATCAACATCCCCAGCGGAGCGGAACACTGGTTACAACTGATGAGCCTGCACTGACGCATCATCACCACCGCCCCCCGAAGTTCACAGTTCACATTGGGGCTCAGTCCTGGTGTCCTACCTTCTGTGGGTTTGGACAAATATATAATGACATGTGTGCATCATTACAGTCGAGCACAGAGAATTTTCACTGCCCTAAACATCCTCCGCGCTCTGCCTAGTCATCCCTCCCTCCTCCACACCCTGGCAAGCACTATCTTGTTACTGTCTCCGTAGTTCTGCCTTTCCCAGAATGTCATATAATTGGGATAATACAGTAGGTAGACTTTGTACTGGCTTTGTTCACTTAGTAATGTGCATTTTAGGTTTCTCCACGTCTTTTCATTGCTTGAGGGCTCATTTATTTTTAGCACTGAATGATATTCCATTGCCTGTGTGTACCAGTTTACCCACTCACCTACTGAAGGACATCTTAGTGGTTTCCAAGTTTTGGCAATTATGAATAAAGCTACTATAAACATTCATGTGCAGATTTGTTATGGGGATAAGGTTTTCAACTCTTTTGAATAAATACTAAGGAGTATGATTGCTGGATTGTATAGTAAGAACATATTACGCTTTTTATAAGAACCCACCAAACTGTCTTTTAAAGTGGCTATAACCACTTTGCACTCCCACCAACAATGAACAAGAGTGCCTGCTGCTCCACATCCCCACTGGCATTTGCTGCTGTCAGCGTTCTGGCTTTTGGCCATTGTAATAGATGTGCAGTGGTGTCTCACTGTTGTTTTAACTTCGGTTTCCCTGATGGCCTAAGATGTGGAGCATCTTTTTTGTGTTTATTTGCCACCTACCCATCTTCTTTGGCGAGGTGTCTGTGAAAGTCTTTGGACCATTTTTTAATCAGGTTGTTTGTGTTCTTATTGTTGAGCTTTCAGGGTTTTTGTATATCTCGGATAACAGTTCTTTACCAGATGTGTCTTTTACAAGTATTTTCACACAGTCTAATACTTATCTTCTCACTCTCTTGACTTAATTTTTTAATCACACAATAATATACAAATCATTCTCCTTTTAAAAATCCAAACAATACAGCAGTGTGCAGAATTAAGAAGTAACAGTCCCTCTTTAACAGCCACCCCACCCCAATGGCATTTCTTCCCAGAAAGACAGATACCACTCTCTTGAGTCCTTTGAGTTCTGCTAAACCTTTTCCTGGAAATCCACAGGTCACTGAAACATGTGTCATATTCTTTAGGGACCGAGTGGGAGAGCAGGCGGACAAGGAAATAAAGCCGAGTAGAGTGGTGACTAGAAGCACCTAAGAGGAAGAAGCACATGCAGTTTTCAGCATTACCTGTGAGGAAGGTTGCAGAGATGATCTGGTTCCAGGTAAGGAGCTAGACCTGTGGTTCTCAAACTGTGGCCCTCAGGCTGGCTGCATTAGCACCAACCTTACATGGAAACTTGTTAGAAATGAAATTCTCAGGCCCCCGGACCTGTGAATCAGACCCTCTGGGGCAGCAATCTGAGTTTTAATAAATTCTCCAGGGGGTTCCGATGTACCCTGAGGGCTGAGAAGCACTGCCCCAGAAGAATAAATCCCTTGAAAGTCATCATGCTGTCCTGCCCATAAATCAAGAAGGGCTGTGCACAACATGGCCCCGGAGCTGCCCAGGGCAGATGATGCCGCAGACCATGAGCTCAGCAGCAGGATCGGTGAGTAGGCAGTGAAAGGCACAGAGCTGCCCATTGCAGGGGGATGGTGGGTAGGGGTGGGGTGGAGACAGGTGGTCCTGGCATCAGAACCTCTCTGCGTTTTGGCTGTTCCCACTGTAGGCCTGACCTTTTCCAGGGAGACATGCTTCAGCCCCTTCACTTTGCTTAAGGAAAGTGTCACTGCCAACTGCTCAGCTGATTCCTCTGGAGGACACAGCAAAGTGCAACACCATCCATAATGAATGAGCCCATTTCCTGTGTAAATCAGGTGGGAGTCGGGGCAGATCAGCCCTGGTAATGGAGTTAAAGTCAAGCTCATTTGTTTGCCAGATTATTGGGATCAGAGTCCCTTTGTGGGCTGTCTGTTGGGAGAGGAGCGGGGAAGGCAGCAGCAGGTTGCCTTGGTTGAGAGTGTGTGTTGCAGGCGCGTGTGCCCAGGCTCCTTCGTACCTGTGTACGTATATTTGTATGTAAACATTTTTAGCAGAAAAAGAGGAATCTGAATGCCTTGTTCCAGAGCCTGAGAACTTGACTTGGTCCAGTTGTGGCTGGGACCCTTCGAGTCCTTGCTTTCCACCCCTGCCCCACCCAGAACCCAGTTCTGGCCCTGACTGCCCCTAGCCTTGTAGGTATGGGGGAGCTCTGCTACTTTCTCAATATGAACTGTTTTATTCTTTCAAGGTTCACCTATTCCAGGATTCTTATATGTTAAGAAAATAAAAGAACCATCTTCTCTCACTCAACCAACTTACACCCTCCCAGGGAACCTGTCTGGGAGAGGGTGAATTACCAGGGGTGGGGCCAAAGCTCTCCCCCTGGCCCCCAGGGCCTCCCTCCCTTGGATTCTCCCTGCCGTTACTGGTGCCACCACTTGGCTGGCCATGAGAGCACCGTGACTCCCTAAAGGCTTTTCTCCAATCAGAACATGCTTTCTTTCATTCCTGCCTAGGCTGAGGTAGTTGAACAAGGCTTTACTAGAAGTTCAGGGATACAATAAGGAAAAAAACAACAGTACATACAGCTGGCCAATGTGGCTCACAGGGGCTCTCCTGCTCTGGGGCAGCCTGGACCCTTGCCCTCCCCACCCCCCACCAGCCCCCTGGCGTGGGGCATCATCTTGGTTCCCACTGCTGAGACCTCCTGCCTGGACAGCAGCCCCCACGTGGTGGAGATCCAGGAGGGTGAGGCAGAGAGAAAGAGAGAAAATGTTCCTTATGGCTATCTAGGAACTGCCTTGAGAGTCCTGGGTCTCTGACTGAGGACTTGTCTGGGTATGACTGAAAAGGATGGTAAGGAAGATCACTCTTTTTAGGAGAGATCCTTTCTCTTCCCCACAAAGGTGTGATCTCAATAGATGCCAATGCTAGGTTTAGGCCCTAATACAGGAAGCCTAAATTAATTCCAAAGATAAACAAACAGAAAGCCAAGAGCCATTACTCTGGGGATATACCCACACCCCTGCTTGGTCCCTGGATGGCCCAACCGCTGTGCCCTGTGACGCTGGCCTTTGCTTTGGACTGATGCCCAGAGATGCCCCAGAGATGCCCTCCCGCATCCTCCCCTCTACCCTTCCCTCAGGGTGGGCAGGTCTTGTCCCCATCCCAGGCTCCCAGGTTCTTTTCCCAAATGAGCGTAATCACCCTATACTTGAGCCATAACCAAAGAGGCTGCACTGAAAGTGTCCAGAAAAACTTGAAGGTGTGTAAGAATCTATAGCAAATGTGGGCTAAACCACATGGAACATGCTCCAGGGTCAGGTGGACTTTCGAGGCTCCAGTTACTGGTATCAGCCAGGGGCACCACATCCCAGGAGGCCAGGCCCCAAGGAGGACCCAAGGGCTCAGAGGCTGAAGAGGCTCAGCCTGAGCCCTGGCCAGGAAAGCCCCATGGAGCTCCGGAGACAGTGGATTCCCCAGGGACCCAACCCCTTCAAGGGCAGCTATGTTCTCCTAGCAAGTTCTACTTTCATCACCAGAATCCTTTTTTCTCCAAAAGTGCTAAAGCAGAAACTGTGGGAAGGAAACCTGTGGAAGCCCACTGGATGACTTTTTTATTGTTTCTAAGCCAGGCATCTCTAGAGGGGTCAGAACTCCCTCAGCCCACCTGCCAGATGGCTCCTTTGAAATAGAAAGTCCTAATTTTACAGGCAGAGGGAGGCTGCAAGGATGGAAACGTCCTGTTTCAGGGACTTTGCATCTTGTGGGATCAAGCTCCTGCCCAGACAGCAGGGTCTCAGAGCCCGGAACTGTGCAGTGTGGACAGGGGCGAGAGTGCTGGCTGTGCGGCATGGTGAGGGAGGGAGGCTGGCTCAGGGAGTACCGACAGCCCCCTCCTCCTTCAGATACATCTCTAGCCAGTGACGAACACACTGCTCAAAGGCCCATCATGAGCACTTCACTCTGGGGGTTTGAGTTTAGACTCTATAATGCTAATGTCCCTGAGAGGGATAATAACTTAAGCAATTATCAGTAGATACTTTAGGGAAAGTTACTTTAACAGATAATGAGAATTGTCTTAGACAGCTCTGGATATCTTAACAAAATACCACAGACTAAGTGACTTAAACAACAGAAATTTATTTCTCACAGCTCCAGAAGTTGGAAGTCAGAGATCAGCACACCAGCATGGTCAGGTCTTGGTGAGGACTCTCTTCCTGCCTCGCAAACTGCGCTTCTTGCTGTGTCCTTACTTGGCAGAGAGAGAGCTCTGGTGTCTCTTCCGGTTCTTATAAAGACTCTAATCCCATCACAGGGCTCTACCCTCATGACCTAATTACCTCCCAAAGGCCTCACCTACAATTACCATCGCTAGGGCTTCAAGAATGTATGAATTTTGGGAACACACAAATGCTCAGTCTATGAGCATTCCACCCCTGGTCCTCCAGAATCCATGTCCTTCTCACATGCAAACTAAATTCCTTCCATTCTAACAACCCAAAAGTCTTAATTTATTCCAGTGTCAACTCTAAAACTCAGGTCCAAAATCTCATCTAAGTATCTTCTAAATAAGATATGGGTGAGACTCCAGGTATGATTTATTCATCCTGAGGCAAAATTTCTCTCTAGCTGTGAACCTGTGAATCCAGACAAACTACCTGCTTCTAAAATGCAGTGATGGGACAGGCACAGGATAGACAACCTCTTTCCAAAAGGGAGAAACAAGGAAGGGGTGATCCTAGCAAGGCCATCTCCGTGAGATCTTATGGGTCAAGAATAACTACCTTTGGTTTAATGCTCTGTCTTCCGGACCCACTGGGATAGGGTTTCTACCTCTGTGGCTCTGCAAAGTGAGGGTCATGTCCCCAAGTCTTTCGGTGGCCCTGCCCACAAGGTTCTACAGGTTATCCTTGGCCCCACATCTCTGTAGGGTGTTGCTGGTTCTAAGGCTTCATCAGGGGCTAATCTGGCCTGTTGAAACCTGATGACCTTGGAATTGCCTTTGCGTCCATCTTCTTTTTTTTAAAGAATAGTTCATGTTTATAGTCTAATAGCTCTATGATCCAGTCCTATATGATCATCTAAGAAGTCCAACAGCTTCCCTTCATTTTATCTTACTTTTTTGTCCCCTTTAATTCAAACTGGCATTGTGGTATAATCTCATCTATGTTTCTGGCTTCTGTTGAAATAGCTGTTTAAGTCTATGAGTCATACCCATGATCTTTTTATCAAATGGTTGTTCAGCCACACTCTTTAGAACAAGATTTCTCACTTTTCATAAAACAAATAGGCTGAGGATTCCCCAAATCCTCAACTTTGCCTTCTTTTTATGTGAGAATTGCTTTTTAATTTCATCTCTCTTTTCTCATATTTTACTGTAAATATTCAGGAGAAACCAAACCACTCCTCCAATGCTTTGCTTAGAAACATCCCCAGCTAAGTATCCAATTTCATCCCTCACAGGTACTCCCTTCCACAAAATATTAGAAGCTTAGCTTTTTCTTCACTTTATAACAATGATCATGCCTTTCCTCCAGTTTTCAATGACATTTTCCTCATTTCTGTCTGAGACCTCACCAAAGTCACCCTTAATGTCTATACTTCTAGAATGCAACTCAAAAATTTTCTAGTCTCTGTATATTACCCAGTTCCAAAGTCACTTCCACATTTTTAGGTATTTGTTGCAGCAGCATCCCACTTCTTGTTACCAAAATATGTCTCAGCTTGAGCTGACATAATAAAATACCATAGACTGGGTGGCTTAAATAACAGAAAGTTATTTCTAACAGGAGGCTAGAAGTCCAAGATCAGTGTGCTACCATGTTTGGTTCCAGGTGAGGGCTGTTTTGGTGGCTTGCAGACAGCTGCATTCTTGCTATGCCTTCACATGGCGGAGGGAGCTCTGATGTCTCTTTGTCTTTTTATAAGGGCGCTAACCCCACCATGAAGGTCCCATCCTTAAGACCTCATCAAAACCTAATTATCTCCCAAAGTCTTTATCTCCAAATAGGGCTCCAAGATATTAATATTGGAAGACACAACTTAATCAATAGCAAGAATAGTGTCCTTCAAGAATGAAGGTGTTAACCCAAAGCTCCTGGCCAGAAAAATAAGGCAACTTCCTATATGTTTACATATCCTGCAAACAGTCATGTTATATATGATTGTTCAGGTTGTGCACTGTACAACCTGAGTGGTTACCAGTGACATTGGAGAACTTGTAGTTTTGAAAGCTAAATTTGATCATTTATGACAGGTGGCTGTGATGTATTTCGTTCTAAGAAACTCAGTGTGTTATGATAAATTTCCAATGGATGGAAAGTAAAATATCTTGAAGAAGAGTTCTTTTTCTTGTAATCCACACAAAAGGCACTGTATAAACCAGATCAATCCTCTGCAAAGTCTCCTTTGATGTATAACTCAAAATAACCGTATGAGCAGGCCTTTGTGGTCCATTAACTGGTGAGGAAATTGAAATGGGCAGGACCAAAGTCATCCAGTTGGTAAGTAAGGAATTAGCCAACCTGCAATGCAAGCCCAAGACTGAACCACTTTCTCACTGTACTCCAGCTACTGTACACATGGTCCTGTGCCTGGTTTCTTTGCCTTCTATGAAGATATTTCTACTAGTGTTCCTCCTTCAGGAGAAGCTGTGGAGGGACTAACATCTCCACATCTTGCTTCTGCCAAGTGTCTGGTCCTCAGGTCCCTCAGGGAGCTCCAGCTCCTCTTGGTCACACAAGGGCTACCTGGTTCAGCACAGTGGGCTAAGAGCTGGCATCCACAACCCCAACTCACATGATGTTCAAGCCTGGAAAGGGAAAAGGCCTTTTTGGAACTTAGTTTATTGGAATTTGGAAGTTGAAGCAAGAGAGATTGGAGAACCCCAGAATGGTCTCTGAAGTGAAGTCTTCCTAAAACACCTGCAGGGAGGTACACTGAAAAATGAATAGGGACTGCTATCTCGAACTTGGATGGGGAATCCTTGGGTTCTCTTTTGAAGTAATTATTAATTAATTAGATAACTAATTAAATGCAGACTCAAAGGGATTGGAACTTCAGTCAATGAAACCTGTGAATGACTAGTTTATCTTTAAAAATTGGTCTGTATGTATATATATACACACACATACAGATTTTAACTGTACAGCTTGATGAATTCTCATCTATGGATCCACCGGTGTAACCAATTTTTCAGCACCTCTCCCAAGAGCTTTTGGTGCCCCTTCCCAGTCTCTGTCCCACCCCAGAGTTAATTGTTATTCTGATCCCTCCAAGGTTAGCTTTGCCTATTCTTGAACTTCATTAAATGGACTCAGAGAGTATAGTTTTTCTTGTGTTTTCTTTTTTCATTCAAGAAGAAATCTGTGAGATTCATCCATATTGCTTCATGTAACAATAGTTTGTTCACTTTCAGTGCTGGGTAGTAGTCTATAAATTATTATGTGTAAATATTCTACAACTTAAATTATCTATCCATTCTACTGTTGCTAGACCTTGGTTTGTTCCTAGTTTGGGGCCATTATGACCACAGTTGCTGAAAACATTCTTATGCATGCTGTTTGGTGGACAGAAGCCCTCATTTCTCTAGGGTAAATATCTAGTAGTAGAACTGCTGGGGATTAGAGAAGCTTCCACAGTATGGTTAGATTATTTTAAGGGGTGGGTCAGAGAGACTTGTGTACCACTCAATGACCTTGGGTAACTCACTTTCCCTTTTTTGGGCCTCAGCATTCTTAATCTGTAAAATGGGGTAAAGAACACATCCCTCAGTTGCGAATGTAAGACCTAAAAGAGGGAATATTTATTAAGCAGCTTGTGTGGTGCCTAGCACACTTAAGAAAATAATAGCCCCTGTCTAATCCTCTGCCCAGCCTATTTCACTAACCTTATTCCAGCCTCCCCTAAGGAAGAGAGTGGCTTAAAATTCATGCCTGTGCTCATCATTACGCATAAGGTAGGTGAGGTGTGTAGATAAGGTCTGGCCACAAAGCTGTCCCCTGTGCTAAAATGATTCTGTCCTCTGTGGTAGACATGTATTTTTTTTTCCTGTCTGAAACACTGTCCTCATCTTCTGGAAATGCTTCTGTGAACCACGTGGTTCTGGTGGGAACTGTTAATCATGGACCTCATTCCTGCTCCACACCCCCAAATCCAGCCACAACTATTAATTTAGGATTGACCACATGACAGGTCTGACCAATCAGAAACCTTACCTAGGATTTTTCAAACAAGGTCTCAGATGATAGAGCCCTTTCCTTTCTAGCCACCTGATATCTGTAAGGTGGTATTCCTACCTTCCACCTACAATGTGAAGAAAATGAGATTAGAGTTTACACAAAGAAAAGCTGGGAAGCAGAGGAGAGAGAGGGTAGGAAACAGAGCTGCTGACAGTCAGGTCTTTGGTTTCAGGTACTCCTGAGGCTAGCCTCCTAAGTTATTTGTGTTATTTATTTGAGACAGTAAATCCCCCATCCTTTTTAACCTACATTGAGTTAGGTTGCTGTCACTTGATCTTGTGATAGTCCTGACAAATATACCCTAGATGAAGGCTTCAGACCAACGGCCCTTGTGGGTCTCCACCTAATCTCTATCAGTCTACCTCCACTGGCCCTTCTCTTTGCCCCAAAATGTCACATACATGCTTTCTGCTTACAAAGCTAAGGCCAGTGGTCACTTATTAGGCACATACCTCATGTCCCAGCCCTGGAGTGGGCTCTGGGTGCATAGAAAACAAGTGGATGGTCTGGTCCCCTGACCTTGAGCTTTGTAGCATCTTTGCACAATTTCTTATAATTGCTTTCTGATTTATGCTTCTTTCCTTGGCATGGTATTGACAAATGGAAGATTTGATAGGTTCTCTCTAGGTCATCTATTTAAGGTATCTTCTGTTAATACAGGAAATAATATTCAGTTTATAAGTGATTGAACTCCAGCCACATTTTATTTTCACCAATGCACCCAGAGACCCCAGTAGTTGCTCTGACCTGAATGGAGGAGTAGACTTGTTGGGCCCAGGAAGATTGGCTCTGCTTGACCACTGCCTTCTTAGGTAGTCTCTAGAAACTAAAATTGTGTTACCAGCAGTGTTCACCAGGGGCAGGTATGTAGGGAGAGAGTGAGAAAACTTGACTGTGAAGCCAAAGACCAAATAGGATTTTAAGCAAGGATTGAGGAGAGTTCTGTCCATTCCCATCCTGTGCCTGAGGGACACTCTGATGGCCTATTACACCAGCCGCCCGACATGTCTCCTGCAGAGGAATGCCTGGACACTGGCTATGACAGTTGGCATCATTTGGCTGCAACCTTTACCTCTCCCTGTGTTCATGCCTTCTGCCATGTCACTTTGTTGTGTGCTCTTACCTGGGTGAAGTGATATCTATCCCTTGACTCTGGTCTTGTCATGTGACCATCTATGTCCAATTAGATATTTGTAGGTGAGACAGAACTGAGGCTTTAAAAAGCACTCTTGAACCTCTGCCCTCCATGACATCCCCAGGCCACTCTGCTGGAGGATACAACACATGTAGAGCAGAACCAAATCGTTCAGTACTCCTAGCAAAGGCCAGCCTCTATCAGCCAACTCACTTTCAGACATGTGAGTAAATTCAGCTGAGGCCAAAAGAACCAATTACTGAGCCCGGTCTGAATTATGGACCCACTATTTAATGCTCATGGTTTAAAGTCACTGAGTTTGGGGGTGGTGTGTTGGGTGACATTCATTGGAGCAATACCTGATTAACACTCCAGCTATAATAAAGAGATTGTCACACATGTGCAGATGAAACAGGTGGATGAAAATGCTGAACCACTGAAAGATCTGAGTCAGTTAAGATATTTGAAGCAAAGAATTTTTGAGAATTGCTTCTTAGGGTCTAATTCTATAGTAACTGGCATAAATATTAATCAATTATTATTAGGTTGAGGGATGTACTTTCAAAAAAGGGTAAAATTTGACTTATTAATTAGCAGGGAGAGCTGCTAAATGTTATAGAAAAAATTTTTGTTAGCCACATGAAATCATCTTCTGGCAATGGGTCCAAACCCACACTTTTTCTTTTTTATAAAAATCTTTATCTTTAGTTTCCTTTTGTTCTTTAATCTCTTACTCCTCCATTTCTAGAGGCCCCTCTCCTTCTCAGGTACCCAGTGCCCTAACACTGTCTGGGGCACCTTTGATGAGAAAAGAAATAGGTAAACCAACTGTTTACCTATGTGGGCACTGGAATAGGCATGGGAACTTTAGTCAAACTTTTCTTCCAAAATAATTCCAATAAGAGAGGAAAAGTAGATCTACACCACCTGGAAAGGTCCAAAGGTGGCTGTGGTGGCATGTCCTTGAAGATTTATATTTAATCCAATAAATCCATGTGAAATGTGCCAGTGATTCTGGAGTGGTCTTGTCCCCAGGAGCTTTACAGAAGCAAATAGAAATCTTTTCTGTGGAACACACTGATCTCAAAGAATTCTTACAGATAAGATTGTGAACAACATGAGCTCTCAGTTTAAAAATCTCCAAAACACAAGGAAACAAGCAACCATGAGCAAGTGTTATCAGAAAAGACAAATTAAAGGATCAGATCAGTCAAAATAGGAACTATTACAATAATCAGATACCCAGTATAAAAATGGTATGTTTAATATTAAAAAATTAAAAGGGAATTGAAAGTATGGCAAAGCAATGAAAAGCTACCAAAATTGACCAATTTGCAAAATAACTAAATATAATTCCATGAATAAAAAATAATTGAACAAAAATTCAGTAGAAGAGGGAAATAGCAGGTTTTGGCATTGCTGAAGCAAGAATTGTGAACTAAAAAACAGACTGGATTCAACCCCAACGCCTAGTAAACTGGGTCCTTGGCCTGAAGAGACCAGATTATGGTTTCTGGGAAGACAGGTGGCAGCTGGACTCAGCTCTGTAGTGCCTTGGCCCCTGCAGTGAAGTAGGCAGGTGGGAAAGCACTGGCCGTTCTGCTTCTCTATGGAAGGCAGGGGTTGTGGGGACAGAGAAGCTGGGGGAGGTCTGGTCTGGCAGACAGAATCTGACAGGAACCTGACATTTGGGTAAGACTTGATGGGGACCGCTTGCCTCTGCTCTCCATTGCTCAACTGGGGCCAGAACATCAAAGTAGCCTACCTGGCTCATGAGTTCATGCTGACTGCCAGCTAGGAGCTTGCTGGGGCCTCAGCTGCTCCCACCTGGGACTTTCCATGGGTTATTTGGGCTTCCTCACAGTATGGCAGTTGAATCTTCAAAGAGAAGGCAGGAAGGAATGATACTTTGTTACCTAGATTCGGATGGTGTCACTTACTCTGTTGGTCAAGGCAATGGCAGAGATCTGCTTGGGTTCAAGCAGGAGGGGGAGGGGGAGATTCTAGAGGAGCATGTAGCATCAGGGATATTGTTGCACCATCTTTGGAAAATACAATCTGCCTCAGGTGATACCAATCCAGGTAATGGCAACCCAGGATCAGGTGATAGTTGGAGACCCAGTCAGGCAGCAAATCAAGCTGTCCTTGCTAGGCTAGGTTTTAGTGGCAGAATTCCAGCCCCTGAGGGGGGCAGTTTACAAAAGTGGGACCAAACCTTAGAGTTTATTAGCAGATGGTATAACACAAAAGTGGTTAAGAGCAGAGATTCTAGAGCCACATTCCCTGTATTTTAATGCTGGCTTCACCGAGTAGTAGTTTAGTAGTAGCAGTAGTAGTAGTTTGCCTTGGGCAAGGAACTTATTTGCCTTAGTTTTCTCATCTATTAAATGAGATAACAATAGTACAGTCATATCTCAGTACTCATCGACTTCAGAACTCATCAAACCTTGTACTTGTCACATTTTGACAACAAAAAAGTGTTTCAGCACTCGGCACTTGCTCAGAACTTGTCACACTTGCTAGAACTTGTATGAGTCATGATGCTGCCCCACATGAGAAAATGCTTCATTGTTCGGTACTCATTGGTTTCCACATTTGTCACGAGTCCTGGAACAAAATAACGATGAGTACCGAGGTCCACTGCACTTATTGCGTAGGTTTGTTGTGAGGATTCCGTGAGTTAATATAGGTAAAGAGCTTAGAACAGTGCCTGGCTCACGGTAAGTGCTATGTCAAGATAAGCTTATAGTGTTAATAGGCTGTTTCACAGAAAAGCACTAGGAACAAAACTGCCAAGTGGTGGGTATCAGGACACCAAGGTGAGGCAAACTTCTTAGAGTACTGAGAGGTTTCAGTAATGAGAAGGATGCTCCTGGTGGGGGGAGGGAGGGGTCACACAGGCCCCAGGGAGGTGGGGCCTGAGGCAGGTGGATCCTTGGTACAGGGAAGAAGGGTCTTTGGAGCAGAGAGAGGGGTCTCTGAGCCCTGGCCTGGAGGTCCTGCTGGGCTCAAGGCAATACCAAACTCAAACACCATAAAATTCTCTGCAGCATTGTTGGAGCTGTAAAAATAGCGAGGAGTCCTGAGGCTACTTAGAAATACAACAACTGTTTACTCCTTAATGAGCCACATACACAGCATTTAATTAAACTGCAGGAGCCTCCCAAGAACATGGCTGGCAGGAGTGGGGTGGGCTGTGGTGGCAGGCATTTGCTTGTCAGGGCGGGTGGGATGACCCTCAGAGGCTGGGCACAGCTGCAACCTGCCCCCCACCCAGCTCCTTTCCTTCAAGGCCACGTATCAGCCTCCAGGTTCCCCTCATCCACATCTTCACCTTCATCATTATGGTGAAGTGTCACACCCTGCCTACTCAAATATCTGTGGGCAGCATAGGACAGAGTTTCTTACCTCTCTGAGCCTCAGTTTCCCATCTGGCAAATGAAGACCATGAGTCCTCCTTCATAGGGTTGTTGTTAGAGCAAATGAGGTACACGCGGGAGGCACCCAATTATCGTGCCCTCACACCCCTGGGACACTCCCGGCCAGAATGATGAGACCAGTCCTGATACCTTGAGGGTTTCAGGCCCTGTCCTGTGAGGTGCTTGTTGAAACAGGGTTCCAAGGTCAAATAAGTTTGGGAAACCCTGTGTTCTCCATACACTCCTCTTTTGCAGGTGGCCCTGTACATGGGTGTTTTAAAGCAGGGGTCCCCAACCTGCAGACCACCGACTGGCACCGGTCTGGGCCTGTTAGGAACTGGGCCGCTCAGCAGGAGGTGAGCTTCAACGTAATGCACTTGAATCATCCTGACGTAATCACCCTCCCCCACCGCCCCATCTGTGGGAAAATTGTCTTCCACGAAACCAGTCCCTGGTGCCCAAAAGGTTGGGGACCGCTGTTTTAAAGGTTTTGAGAAGTTCTGGTATGAAGAATTTCTGCTAGTTTAACCCAGAGTTTTCTAAGGTTTCTCATTATGGAAACTATTTGTTTCACATGAATTTTTCTTTATTTTTAATTAAATTTTTAGTGGTGACATTGATTAATAAGATTATATAGATTGCAAATGTAGATTTCTATGATACATGATCAGCATGTTGCATTGTGTGCCCACCACCCAAAGTCAAATCATCTTCAAATTTTTTCTTCTATTTTTTTTGCCCACTGTTGTCATCATGGGGGACAGTCCTGGACAACACTGAGGTGCAGGAATCAAGTGCAATATTGCTTAACTCTCTAAACTCGTTTCTCATCTGAAAAATGAAGGTAAGGAACACACACCTTCCAGGTTGCTGTGGAGATTAGAGGTAGTGTACCCATAGACCTAGCCCAGGGCCTGGCACACACTGGGCAGGCAGGAAGTTGACGCTACTATGACTTAGGCAGACACCCCGAATCAGTGACTGACACCGAGGGATTCCGCACAGCCAGGCTGGGGATGTGACAACCTGTTTGCAACGTGTGCACCACAAGCTGCTCCTGCACATTCATCTTAGCTTTGGGAGAGGACAGCTGTGAGCTGGCTTGTGGCCAGCCCCAGATTCTGCAGAAAGGGGACTCCTCAGGCCCCCACTCTGCTATCCCCTGGGCAGTAGTTGCAGGACAGTTCCTGGTGGAAAAACTGCCAAGACCCTCTGTTTGGGGGTCTTCCCTGAGTGCCCACTGGAGAGGGCAAGCTGGCTCCCTCCTCTTGGAGGCCAGGATGCCCCACTGTTCCTCCTCATCAGGAGAATTTATTACCTCCCGGATTCATTCCAGCAGGGAAGAATTGCAGTATTTCTAATTTGCCTGACATTTTGCCCCCAAAAAACATGTGGACAGATGCTGCATGGTTATCTCCGAGGACTCCCAGTTAGGGAGGGTGGAGTGTCCTCAGTGAGGTTCTTTGCTTTTCTCTGGAAGGAAAAAATCCATTTCACATTGCTCTGTGATTCAGGGGAAGGGGAGGCCAGTCCCACTAGTGTCCCGACTTCCCTCTCCAAATAGGGCAAATAATACTCTCCTGGGAGTGTCATCTGGTCAACTCAGTAAGAGAATAAATACGTCCAATAACACCTGGCACCTCACCGGGGCTCAATAAATAGTAACTGCTTTTATGGCTAGTAAGGGTCAGGCATGTGTTTGTGTCTATGTTCTTGTTTATTCCATGGAACAAGGCTTTTTGGTACATTTCTCCTTTTTCTTATTTTTCACCCAAGAAATATCTGAAGATATTCTCATCATCACAGAGTCAAGCTCTTCTTCAATATTTGGATTAAATACAAATGTTTTTCCTTATGCCCCTCAAAATGCACCCCACCCCACCCCCACTGTCCCACATAACATATTCCACAGAGTTGAGTACCAGTAAAAGCTTGGTATTAATCTGTCCAGACTTTAAAATACAGACTTCTGTTTTACCAGTACAATCCCTGTAGCTGTGAACTTCAGTTCCATGTCAGAGAGCCATCAGGTGAAGGTCACACTTTCAATAAGCTGACTGGGGAGTGGGTAGACACTACTGTTCCTCTCAGGCAGCATCTAGTTCCAAATCAACACTTGATGCTCATTGTAATGAGCATTATTAAAATAGCCTCCAGAAAGTGGTTTGGCAACACTTTGCAAATGATTACTATTAAGGCCTGGAAAGTCATAGAGATGTATGTGTGTGATTCTCGAGCTCACTTGTCTACTAAATGCCTGTGGCCTCTGCCATAAGCTCCCATCAGGGTATGTGACTAAGATCCCAAGGGACACAACTCTTCAGGCCATTTTCTGCCAAAATATTAAAGCCTAAAATACTTACTGTCTGGTGCTTTACATAGAATATTTGCTGACCTCTGATATAAATACCTAGGGTTGATTTAAATGAATTAATAAATGTATAGTTCTTAGAATAGTGCCTGATCAATACAGGGTGGGGCAAAAGTACATTTATAGCTGTTGGTATAAAAAATACAATAATAAGTAAATAATAATACAAAAATAAACTCCGTGTTTCACATGCCCACAACTGTAAATCTACTTTTGCTCTACCCTGTACATGTAGGCACATAAAGATATAGGTTCATATCAGCAACATAAAATTATGAGCTATCTTTTAAAATATTTATTTAATCTAGAGGAGAGAAGAAGGGGGGAGAGAGAGAGAGGGATTTGTTGTTCCACCCATTTTATGCATTTATTGGTTGATTCTTGCATGTGCCCTGACCAGGGACTGAATCTGCAGTCTTGGAGTATTGAGACAATGCTTTAGCCAACTGAGCTACCTGGCCAGGGCAGCCAGTTATTGTTTAATATCAGCCTTCCCTCCACCAGCTTGTCCAACAGAACTTTCTGCAATGATGGCAACGTTCCATACTATGTGTGCACTATCTGATGCAGTAGCCACCACTCACATGTGGCTATGGAGCATCTATGTGGCCAGGATGACTAAGGAACTGAATTTTCCATTATAGTTAATTATAATTAATTTCAGTTTTAATTTAAAATACCACATGGGGCTAGTGGCTACCATATTGGAAAGCGTTGCTCTAAACGAATGTCCCATGAGAAAATGTGCATCTGGCATATGGTGAGCCCTCAATAAGCATCAGCTGTACTTGTGTTCTCCCTTCTCTTCTCCAGCCTCTCTTCTCTCCCCTCTAATGGTCTTGCACTTTTCCTTTGCTCTTTGACCTGCTTTCTCTCCTTAGGGCCCATCTTTTCTCTAGCCTCTTGTGTCCCCCATTCCTACCCTGCCCAGACTTTCATCAGACAGTGTCCACTGGCATCCAGGCCTCATCCTCAGCCAACTTAGCTGTTGCTATAAATCAGCCCTGATAATTCGCCATCTGGTCCAGGCCCTTAGCAGAGAGCAGAGGGAGCCAGGCCAGGCAGATCCTGGCTGGAGGCAGGGAGAGTAACCAGGCTCTTGGGGCAGCATCCAGGGATGCTCCATCATTTCCATGGCTGATGCCAGGAGGCTCCTCCAGGCCTGAATGAGGCTGCCGATCACAGAGGAAACAGGGGCGTGGAGGGTGGGGAGCAGCCATCAGCCTGACTGCAGGTGTCACAAGCTGGCCACAGATGGGTGGTATGGAGGCAGTAACAATGGGAGGGCTGCTGGGCAGCGTCCCACACTATGCTCCCTACTTAAGAGCCTGTTTGTTACCATCACTGCAGCTGTGGGGCCTTCATCCACTGCAGGAAGGGGCACCAGGGAAGTGTTGTTTGAGAGTGAAGTTCCCACTGGCGACAGCCTGTGCCAGGCCACCTTGCACCTGCCAGCCCTGCCCTTACACAGAGCCTGCAGCAACAGGGAACCACTGCCCCCTTCTGGGAGGCCGGAATAGCCCGAGAGGCCTGGGCTTCCTCAGGAGCACCAGGTTAGCCCTTAGGGAGGACATGCAAGGGCTAGAGCTCCAAGCTGACATTTACATAATTTTTGATTAATAAATGAATAAACACTGAACTCTTCCATTCTTTTATGGAATAAGCAAGTGTAACAACTCAGGAAACTGGACATCCAGGCCTGGCTTGGCCTTTCAGAACTAGCTATGACAAGTCACTTGCCTTCTTCTGGGAAATGATGGGTTTGTACTGAACTGATGGTAGCTTCCTTACCCCTCGATGGGTAACTTGGAACTACATTCCACCCAGTCTCCAGAAGGTCCCCTGCAGATGAGTCTCAGTTGGCCACCGTGGAAACTAGGATGGTATCTCAGCCCATAGACTTCCTCCCCTTCCCTGTCTCATTTTGCTAGCTCCCTTATCTTCACTCAAATGCTTGCCTCAGCGTCAGCTTTTAGGGAAGCCCAGACTAGGACAGCATGAGAGTTTCCTGCCAAGCTGTCTAGAGAGGCTGGGAGATGATGCCCTGTCCACTGGGATGGGTTTGATTCAGCCCCACCAGGAGGCTGGAGGAGACTGAATCATTGCTAGAGACTTGAAACTGAACCAAATCCCTGGGATGGATAGTTGTTGAGTTGGGGTGTGTAGACGGCAGGGACTCCACACTGTTCAGCATCCTGGTATCCCAAGCAGACACAGGGGCAGCCATGGGAGACTCATAGTTGCCCCTTTTCTCATCAGCCCCCTTCTTTGGGTCCATCCCTGGGTGAAATCACCCACCGGCCAGAAGAGGGGAACAAACTCACCAATATACGTTCTTCTCAGTATAGCCAGTGCTCACTGATGACATCAGATGATGCTCTCTGCACCTGCACCAGGGGCTCCTCCTTTTCTCAAAGGGACATAAAAGTAGAGGGGAAAATGTAGCAACTCATGGTTATTTTCTATCTCTCTTCATCCATTTGGTCTCAGTGAAAAAGCCCAATATTCAGCCTAAATTGTCCCAAAGATCAGGGCCACTTAGAGCCAGTCATGAGTTAGAAGTGTGTGGTGAGGGCAGGGGCAGAAGCCAGCTGCTCTGCAAAGAAAAAGAAAATGGGGCCGTGTATATGTGTCAGACAGAGCAGGTTGGCAGCCCCAGCCCTCATTTCACCCCCTTTCCTTCCACCCAGAGTTACTAAGTCACAACCCTGCTAGCCAATGAGTAGTAGTAGCAGATGTGTGCTGGAGGAATCCTGGGGCCAGCTTCTGTTGACCTGATAAAGGTACTGCCCCTTTCCCCTCTGCCATGCTTCTTCTACTGTCTTCCTGCTGGAAATGCAGATATGATGGCTGGAACTGCAGCTGCCATCCTGTGTTCACAGGGGAAAGACTAAGAGAATTTCTGACTTTGGTGCTAACATCCTTGAGCTTGGACCAGCAGCAACCTACCTCTGGATTTCTTATTATGGGAGAAAAATAAACCTATCTCTTTTTTGGACAATGAAGTGGGGTTTTCTGATTATTGCTCCCCAGACATTCCTAACTGATACAATGTCCCATGCTTTCGTGCCCTTTCTTGGCTTACTCATGTGTCAGATTTCTTGAGTGCTCAGCCTCTCAGCCCACTTTTTATTGTAGCATTGTTATGGGAGTCAGTTACTAACATGCCCTCTGACAGCACCTTTCCTGGGCTGTTCCACTTCTTCTCCTGCCTCCTCAGTGGCTGCCTGCAGGAACCTGCCCAGCCATGCACATGGGCATGACCTTGGAAATGCAAAGATGTCAACACCGCTATGGCATGAGGCAGCCATTGCTGCGTGGTGACCAGAAACTAGAGGATAAATAGTGCCTTGTTATCCCACCCCACTGCCCACTTTGAGTGGACATTTCTGAAGCACTCAGGGTTCATGGTGTGATGGTAATGCACACTTGCAAAGGCTTGCTCTTTCCTATTGCATGAATGCATTTCATTTCATAAAATATGCTACTCAATCGAAGAACCAGTGTCAGGTTTTGCTTTGGAAGCCAGGAGGGGAACCCAGGCTAAGACATTTCAGATCACTGGGTGAACAGCTTGCTCACCTTCTCTGTGCATCAATTCTCCCATCTGTACAGTGGATAGACATCGGACCCCATGCTCTCTGGGGCCCCTCCTTCTGTGCACCCCTGTGCCCCATCCTTGCCCCTCTATGTCACTATGTCTGCCCCAGCTGAAGGTCCCCCAGGCAGGGCCTACAGCTGCCTCTGACTGTCCATGGAGGTTGCAGTCCAGTATCTCACACACAGTCAGTGCAGGAGGGAAGAGGACAGCCAGAAGAAAGTGTTAATTACAAAGTGAAGCAATCAGAGAGGAAAAAAAAAAAAACAAAACAGACTGGAATCTAAATCATGTGAAGCGGGGGAGGATGGAGGTTGCCAGGCGGGGGCTGATCCCATTAAATGAGAATGAGCGGGAGTCCTGTGCACCAGCCAGGGGTAGGGGTCAAGCACACAGCCCGGTGCTAATTAGCTGCAGTGGCTTTTGTCACAGGTCACCAAGAGCAGAAAACACTCAGTCCTGCCAGGGAATTGCTGAGGGAGCTGGGAGTGAGGGGAGGGAGGAGAGGAGAGGGCTGAAGTGCTGGTGGACAGGCAGGAGGCACAAGGCTGGGATCCATGACTGACACTGAGCTATCCGATCCTTTGAAATCACCCCACTCTCTAGCTCTGCTCCTGTGGGCTGCTCAGAGGAGATTCCACAAGCCCTCCCTGAGCGCCCACCTGCACCAGGCTCCACAATAGAGAGGATGCAGTCCCTGACCTCATAGAGTTCACAATCCAATGTGAAAAGAATTTCCAGACTACGGAGCACTCACCCGTGGGTGAAACTTAAAGAATGGGTTCCAGGAAAAATGTCCTGAAATCTGGGAGATGTAACCCACACAGCAAAATAGGGGTGGCTAGGGATAGGAGAAAGCATACCTGGCAGAGGTGTGCAAAGGCCAGAAGGCAAGTGAGAAGATGGCAGGTTCAAGAGCCACAAGTCCCTCTGGAGAACTGTCCTTGGGCCAGCTGCAGCAAGCCACTGCTCTCTGGGGCATGTACCTCTAGAAGGTCCCACCTATGGTCCTGGCTTCTGCCTCCCCTTCACCTCTGGGCCTCTGCAATAGTAGAACCAAGTGGCGCAGGGTGTGGTCCAAGCTGTGTGCTTGGACCCTGGGCCTCCAGCTTAGGGTTTTATTCTACCCTCTCAATATGGGACCAAAAGGGTGGATGTTATATCCCCTCTTCAGAGGTCAAGTGAAAATGAAGGTGTGTCATTCACTTATTTATTCAACAAACACTGAATGCCTAATCTATAATAGCCTCCATGGTGGGTGAAAGAGCCGCAAAGATAGCTAAGTTTTTCCAGATCCCTGCTCTCCCTGAGTCCTCAGCAGTAAGGAGATATATACAAAAATAATTACAGAAAATCCCCCCAAACAGACACTTAAAAATGATACTTTATTTCGGCCTCACATTAATCAACTACAGAAGTATGCAGCCAAGGTCTGGTATGGTGTCTCCATACTTATGTAAGACCCACCCTCTTATCTTATTCCTTTACCCTTTTCAACACATAGTTTCATTGTGTGATCCAATATAGCTGCTGGAGCTCCAGCCATCTCATCCACATTCCAGCCAGCAGAGGAAATGAGAAAGAGAAGGGCATTTCTCACTTTAAGGACACTTTCAAAGAGTTGTCTACACTGCTTCACCTTATGTCCTATTTGTTAGAATAGAGTCAAATAGCCATACCTACTCACAAGATAGGATGGGAGTCTAGACTTTATTCCAGGAGGCTATGTGCCCAGCAAACAATTAAGGATCCTATCTCTAAGGAAGATGGAGGATAGAGATATTGAGGACATTTTCAGATTCTGCCACAAATCAAAATTCCTCTTGGCCAAGGACGGCAGAGTTCTGAGGTAGGAATTTTCACCACTTAATCTGTTTAGGGTCAAGGGGACTCTGATATGTAACCTCAATCACAGATTGCTGCTAGGAACTAGAAGACTGGATCTTGTAGGCTCTGGATTCCAAAGCAGACTCCACTGCCCAATCTGCTTTTTCTCTTTTTCCATCTCAAATACTACTTCCCAATAAACCGTTTGCATTCCTCTTTCTCAGCCTGTGCCTGTCACAGGGTCTGGCATTCAGGAAGTGCCACAAACACTGCATCATTTTAACCTGCTCAGTGCTGCCCCTCCCTCCTGCCCGCGCTCTGGGCCTCACACAGGCTTGGAGCAGCTTCTCACGGGTGCAGCCCTGTAGCTGTCACCTCTGCCTTCACCCTGTGTCTCTCACTGTCTGCCCATGGCTTCTCCAATGCCACAGACAGGGTCTCCCACAGGTATCTGCTTGCTCAGGTGCCTATGATCAGGAAGTGCAGGCCACCCTCTGCCAAGAGGTGGTGGTAGTCAGTGATAATTTGTCTCCCTTTCAGGCTCCTGAGACTTCCCCTTGGGATCATGCACCAGTTTCCTGCAGTGGTGGCCAATCCCACAATGCAAACTTGGGTGGGCTTTCCTTCTCAGTTCCATTTCCTCTTCTTTCTCCCTCCTGCTCAAGGACCACTTCCCAAGGAAACTGCTTGAATGCCAACCTTTGTCTCATATGGCTCTCAGGGCAATTCCACCAAGACACAGGAAGTGCAGAAAGGCCTTGCTCTCTCTCTGTCCCACCTCCCTTCGACCATCAGGAATGGCCCAAGGACTACTTGACCTGAATTCAGAAACCCAGATTCATATCCCAGTTCTGCTGCTTTTCAGCAGTGAGTCCTGGGCTCAGCCACTATGTGCTCTCATTGCCTTGTCTGTCAGTTGGCCTTGGGCACGTTTATACCCAGCCCATGTGCAGCACACCTACAGGGCGCCACCTTCATCGTGTCCTCTAACGACTGAGCCATGGAGTGCCCCAGCGTGTACCTGCTTACAGCACAGGATACAGTGAGAAGGTGGATACACGGAGCATGTGCTGGGCACATAGTAGGAGCCTACTGGGGTTTACTTTCTTTCCTTCTGCCATTAGTCTCAGTCTCCTCTGAGGTCCAGGGATCTGCATTCCTCATTCGACTGAGAACCTGATGAAGACGAGGACTATATCTCCCTTACCCAACAGAGAACACCCTGAGGCCAGAGCCATGTCTCTCCTCTGACTGGGGCCTCTGAGAGCAGGCGTTGGCAGCTTCCCTGTTCCTTCCTGCAGCCCACCCCCTGCACTCGTCTTCCTGTCAACGTTCTAGTCTTGTTTCTTCCCAGATAAGGGCTGTTTATTTCCAGACCTGCATGTTATCTTCCAGTCTCTGAAGACACTGCTCTGGCTAAATTCACTTCCGCTCATCCCTGCTCTCTCTACCGCCCTCTCCCCAACCCCAACCTGTGCATACGAGCATGAACATGTTGTATTATGCTAACTGCAAGCTTACTCTCTGGTGATTAAAAGGAACACAATACTGTAAATAGAGTAATCCTAGTTACCAGGTGGAAACTACTGTTTTTTGGCCTAGAGACAAACAGGGGCAGTATTCTCTTTTTTCTGCACAGCTGAGGTGTACAAAACTGGCACAGGTCCCTAGGGAGCTGGGTGGTAGGGCTCCCGTGAGAAGCCATCTGGTCCCCTCTGGTTCTCCCCCTCCCTTAGCAGACAGTTGCCTGGGGAAGAGAATGATCTTTGCAGGGAAGAAATGAAATCCCCCCACAGGCCAGGTTCATTAACAGGCATTATGACCCAGAACCATAACCAGTTTCCTGGAACAAAACAGAAGCTGCTTCAGGAATGTATCCTAGCCTGGGGACTGGAGCAGGGGAGAGGTTCACAGGGTCAATGTCAGGGCAGCAGCCAGCCACCCCTGATCACAGGCTCCTTCCCTCAGACCTGCTGCACCCCACCCCATCCCAGCCAAGGACCGTGCCTTTCCATTGCGATGAAAGCAGTAGCCTCTGGTACTGGATGTTTCTGAGTCACTTCTCCACTTTTTCATATTCATTTGATCCTTCCTTTTTTCTCACTCTCCCTCTCTCTTCCCTGTCTCTCTTCCATCAGTCTCTGAGCACCAACTTCATGACAGTGCTCAGGCCTGGAGATACACAGGGAACCAAGGAGAGAGGACCCACCCTCATGGAGCCTCTATTGTAATAGAAGAGACAGATGGTAAGCAAATGATTATAGAAAATATTAGTAAATATGATTGTGGTTGTGGTGGATGTTACCAGAGAAAAGCACAGGCTACCTTACCCAACCTGAGGCTAAGGCTCGAAGTTACTGTGTATCAGGAGTTGTCACAATTCATCCACTCATGTATTCGTTCATTCATCCACTTCTTCCTGAGCACCAACACTTTGCCAAGTTCTGTCACCTGGGTGGGAAGAAAGCTCATGCCCACATGGGAGACAGAGAGCGAACATGCAGATAGTACCTGGTTTCAGTAACACCAAAATTCAGGCAATGTGCCATATTTTAGATTCCTTATAGACTTTATTCCTTCTAACAATTCTGAGAGTCATTATTATTCTCAACCCACAGGTGAGGAAGGTATTATCTCCAAGAGGCCACAGAATGAGTCTTGAATCTTGGTGCTGCCCAGCATGCTTGAAATAAAGAAAATACGAATTCCAGCAGGTTAAGAGGAAGTCTGGGTGAACACGCTGGTTCACCGTCTGCCTTCCGAGGGACAGTGTGCCCTCAGGCAGTGCCTGACAAGTCACTGCTGAGTGGACAAGGAAGCCCAACCTGGCCTGCACAGCTGCCAAGCCCACACGCACTTCCACGCTTAGCAGAGACTCCCTTCTTTCCTTGATAGCCACAGTTTCCTGAGGCCTTTGGGAAAATTTATTTTAAATATAACTATTTCTTTTTACATATGTCTATTGACTTCTCTCCATTTTCCGTTGGCGTTTTCCAATACCAAGCCAAGAGAACAATCCAATTACACCAATTCCGAGCAAATAAGAATAAGCGTACTTATTACCAGCACTCTCTGCTCCCAGGGCAGGAAGGACATTCCAGGCTGTCAGGGCTCAAACTTGGGGGCAAGCATCACTTTGCAGGTGGGACATTCGTTCCCTTCCTTCTCCTGCCTGCATGCCTTGCCTTTCAGATTTCCCCAGCCAGGAGGGAAGGAGAAGCAATCTATGTTCAGAAAGCACCCAGCCATGAAATATGAAAAGCAGAGACATTTATTGAAAAAGATACAAGAGGCATTGTGTGTAGGACAATGACACCTCAGTCCCCTTCAAAGTAGGCAGCTTGGGACCTCACACAGTTCTCCCAGCATTTGTTCCACTGTTGAAAACACTCTGCAAAATCCTTTGTTGGAATTGCCATCAGCTGCCCTGTCGTATTTTCCTGAATCCCATCAATAGTCTGAAATCTCTTCCCTTTCAAAGGTGATTTTAGTTTTGGGAAAAGCCAGAAGTCTCAGGGCACCAAATCTGTGCTGTAGGGGGGCTGAGTCACCTCCGCCGTCATTCTTTGTTGATTGCAGCCCATACATGTTCAACATTCTCAGGTGTTCTGCTTGTTGCAGGCTTTCCAGAATGTGAATCACTTTCAACAGATTCTTGACAATCTTTGAAGCATTTATGTCACACTTTTATTTGTGCTGCACGCATTGCATCATCCCTCAAAGGCTTTTGAATCATCCCAATAGTTTCCACAGAGGAACGTTCAAGTGTAACACAAAATTTGATGCAGATTCGTTGCTCTACTTGCTCAGTCATTTTGAATGCAATGGCTGCACAGTACACATGCTCATTCAATGGCATCTACCACCCCCACTAATACAGTGAAGTCGTTATTGTTCACACATGCACATTCCAGTCCACTCTCATTGGCTGCCATGTTACATCAATGTTGCACAAACTGTACTGGTGATATTAAGAATGGCTGGATTTTCTGGACAGATCTCATACACATGACTCAATTCACAGGTGTCTGCTGTGCTGCTCAAGGCCAAGGGTGGGGGCAGGGACAGGACAGGTGAAGCTGTGGAGTCAGGTGGGGTCTTTGTCTCATCCTGGAACTTAAATTACCCATGGTCAGGCCTGACATTGTTCTGTATTAGGACATGGGGAAGCACAAGGAATGAGGCTGCAGCAGCTAATCTGTAAACTGGGGACAAGGGGAAGATGAGACATTGCTCTGTGTACTAGGTATTTGAGACCATAATTGTTCACCCTTCTGGGTCTGCCTGTTTGAGTTTCTGAGTGGGTGGTGAGAATCCTTGTCCTCTTCTGCCATGTAGAAAGTTGGGGTGGTCATACTGAACACTGTCAGCACCCCACTGTCATCCCTCGGGTGTACACCAGTCAACTTCCAAGCATCTGCAAGTGATGTTATTTATTTATTTAGGCTGAGGGCATTCCCTGGCCTTTAGAGCTTTTTCTCATGTTCCTGGTGGGCTAGAAGAACTGGGGAATAAATAGCTCAGGAGCAGCTCAACCTGTGACTGACTTGAGCAGGTATGGAAATGCTCCAGCTCCCCATGCCCAGATGCACGGAAGTCTAAGGTGCACAGAAGTCCAAGGTGCATGTCCTGCTCTGGCACTAGAGCTCCTGGAATGATTGAGCTCTAGCTGATGATCTGTTCTTTACTGCACAGTGCACTGGCTTCCTCTCCTTGCCTAACTGCTTCCCCTGTCCTCTTTCTGAGGTTCCCAGGTCAGCCCTAAGTAAGCTACTTGTGCTCAAGCCCTTGACTCAGACCTGCAGTGAGAACCCGACTGAATGGTCCCATCATTATGTGGATTTAATGCCCATTTCTACCACTTTGACCTTGGGGTAATGGCTTAAGCTCTCCGTCCCTCAGTTTCATCACCTATAAAATGGGCTTAATGATAGGCCCTAACTCACAGTTGTTCTGAAGATTAGGTGAGTGACTATAAGGAAAGCCTGACAATAGGACCTGGTATGTGGTAAACACCCAAATGTTATTAAACCATGAATCCCACAAGGTCGGGGGTTTCCAGCTTTGTACACCCTGTGTGTTATTGATTATTTGTGGATAGGGCAGAGTGTCAGGTGTTGTTTACTGAACTGAATTCTTGCCCTGACTCTGACCCAGGTGTTCCTGACCTTGGCCCTTCCTCTACATCCCACTACACACTGTTGTAAGTCTGGGCTCTTGTTCCCTGACTGGCCTGGCACCTGTTCCCACGAAGCCCTGCTGGGTTTGCTGAAATCAATGGCTGCAGCTAGGCAGGGGAATCTGAGACCCTTCCCAGGGAACCCCCACCCTCTCAAGGCACATGGACAGGCAAGGCTGGTCAGACCCAGGAGTAACATCTTCATGCTAAATGAGTCCTGTTCTCTGGTTTTCCACCCCTTCACCCTGGCAGGAGCACCAACAAAAGGCCTAGGGCAGCCTCTCCTAAGACTGCAATTTCTAATTATCCTCTGCTCTTTGAAAAGAGTAAAATATTACATAAATGCAAGCTGTTAATAAAAACAAGTAATCTTGTTGCGGTCGTGCTTGCGGTCTTTGGGGCCTCTCCTTCCCCTTTGTTGAAAGCAGAACACTAGAAAACAGTTTTAGAAGTGGACCAGGATTCTAGTCCCACCTGTTGCTAATTCACTTGGTGACCTTGGACAAAGCACGTCCTTTGGGGGACCCTCTGTATCTTCATGGATAAAATGAGGGTTTTTAAGTTTCTTCCCCTCTGATTCCAAGGCAGACCTCACCAAGCACTGCAGGAAGGGGGCAGACATTTAATACCCACTATGTGCCTGAGGATTTTCAATCATGGACTAATACTTACGCTGTGCAAGGACCCTATTATGTAAGGATTGCCTCCCTGTTTACGGATGAGAACACCAACCTTGGGGGAAGTTATGTAACTCATCTAGAGTCACGAGTTACCAGTGGAGCTGGTGTGTGTGCATCATGTGTGTATGTTTGTGCACACCCACAAGTGTTTGTGAATGTGTGTGCCTATTTACATGTATGTGCCTATTGGAGGATACATGTGTTTGTGTGTTGAGCTGCTGTGTATGGGCGCACACGTGTGGCATCCAATCAACATCCAGTTTCCTGTGACGTGCCCTGGATGGCCCACTATCTCTCCTTTTGCTGCCCACTCTCCTTTGTTTCCCTTCTTCTTGTGTCCCTAGGCAGAACCACCTGAATCAGTTTTCTTTTGAAACGCAAACAAAGCCCTGCTCATTCCTTACTCCAAGTGCTTTCACCTGCTGAAAAATCCATACCTGTTAACCGGATCTGCTGGAGGAAAGAAAAACTGGGACCTGCTGAGATGGCTCTACCCAAAGAGGTTGTTCTCTTCCCTGGTTAAAAATTCAGAAGGAGCGTTGGCATATGATATGAGGTGCAGTCTTTTACTAAAGAGATTTAATGGCCCACAATTCAATTTGAACTGAAAGATCCCCCCAATGACTCCTTATAAAGTCTTCCCAAGCACCAAGTCAATATCTATGGGGCTTGTGAGGAGCAACTATTGATTAGCTGTCTCTGCCAATGACCATTACAAGCCAAGGAGGTTGGAGGGGAGTTGTGCAGTCAGTTACATGGGTGGTACCTCATGAAATGGGCACGTATTGACTGGCTGCTGTGTCATCTAGGCCTGGATGGAGGAGGGCTAATGCAGGCCTGAGACCTAATCAAATTCCCTGGGAACCCACTGGGACAATGAATGCCAGTCCTCTCTCCCACCAGGCACACAGAACAGGGGCTGGGAGCCATGTTTCTTATCACTAGCCAGAAGATCCTCAGGTGCAAGGTAAGACCTGACATTACAACTCTTGAAGTTTCATTGTTCTAACCAGTTAGTTTATGAAAGAGAAGTGACTACGATACCACACTTACCCTTTGGCCACTGACTTGGCAGCCTCAGCCACACAAGAATATAACAGAGATTCCAGAGTAAGTAAAAGGGGCTTCTGGACATTTACAAAGTCCTCATGATAAAGTCTTTACATAAAAATGCAAGGAAGGCCCTCACCCAGAACTGATTACTCTTACTTCATACACAATTCTAATAAACTTGATTATTCTGGTCTCACATGACATTTTAGCACTAGGAAACAACAAGTAAGATTTAAGTGGGTAAGGGATGTCTCTGCTAAAGGCTGTAATCCTATCAGTGCAAGAAGAGCTAAGACAAAGAAACTCTAGGAACGGAGCAGGGTGGGCACTAAAATGTGCAACTACTCGAGGCCAGGGCAAACTTTCCTGAACTCTGTGTTAGTTTGTGCTTGGGTTGCCAGGACAAAAGACCACAGACTGACTGGGTGGCTTGCACAGACATTTATTTCTTCATAGCTCTGAAAGCTAGAGGTGAAGATCAGGGTGCCAGAAGGATTGATTTCCAGTGAGGTCTCTGCCTGCTTGCGGATGGCCACCTTCTCACTGTGTTCTCAAAAGACCTTTCCTCTGAGAGAGAGAGGAAGTTCTGGTGTCTCCCACTTTTGATAAGGAAACCAGTCCCACCAGGTCAGGGACCAATGCTTAAGAACTCATTAAACTATAATTATCTCCTTAAAAGTCCCTGTCTCCAAATACAATCACACTGGGTGGTTAGGGTTTCGCCATATAAATTTTAGGGGACATAATTTAGTCCATAACAATCCCCAAAGTCTGCAGTGCCCAGCACAGGACTGGGATTGATGTTCATAAAGAGTTATCAAGAGTAACTTTTTTTTAAAGTATATTTTATTGATTATGCTATTACAGGTGCCCCATTTTTTTTCCCTTTTATTCCCCTTCACCCTGCATGACCCCTCCCACCAGCATTCCCCCTCCCTTAGTTCATGTCCATGGGTCATACATATAAATTCTTTGGCTTCTCCATTTCCTATACTATTTTTAACCTCACCTTGCCTATTTTCTACCTACCATTTATGCTACTTATTCTCTGTACCTTTTCCCCCTTTCTCCCTTATTCTCAGGGAGTCTCCCACTCCCCTGTTGCTAACCTTCCATGTGATCTCCATTTCTGTGGTTCTGTTCCTGTTCTACTTGTTTGCTTAGTTTGTTTTTGTTTTAGTTTTAGGTGAGGTTGTTAATAAGTGTGAGTTTGCTGTCATTTTACTGTATATGTTTTTAATCTTCTTTTTCTTAGATAAGTCCCTTTAACATTTTATATAATAAGGACTTGGTGATGATGAACTCCTTTAACTTGACCTTACCTGAAAAGCACTTTATCTGCCCTTCCATTCTAAATGACAGCTTTGCCAGATAGAGTCATCTTGAATGTAGGTCCTTGCCTTTCATGACTACAAATACTTCTTTACAGCCCCTTCTTGTCTGTAAGGATTTTTTTTTTTTTTAAGAAATCAGCTGATAGTCTTATGGGGACTCCTTTGTAGGTAACTGTCTCCTTTTCTCTTGTTGCTTTTAAGATTCTCTCCTTATCTTTAATCTTGGGTAATGTAATTATGATATGCCTTGGTGTGTTCCTCCTTGGGTCCAACTTCTTTGGGACTCTCTGAGCTTCCTGGACTTCCTGGAAATCTATTTCCTTTGCCAAATTGGGCAAGTTCTTCTTCATTATTATTTCAAATAAGTTTTCAATTTCTTGCTCCTCCTCTTCTCCTTCTAGCACCCTTATGATTTAGATGTTGGAACATTTAAAGTTGTCCTGGAATTTCCTAAGCCTCTCCTCATTTTTTTGAATTCTTGTTTCTTCATTCTGTTCCAGTTTAATGTTTATATTTTCCTTCTATTCCAAATCATTGATTTGAATCTGGTTTCCTTCATGTCTCTATTGGTTCCCTATATAATTTTCTTTATTTTATTTTCCATAGCCTTCACTTTTTCCTCTGTTTTTCAATCATACTCAACTATTTCTCTGTGCATCCTGATTACCAGTAGTTTGAACTCTGCATTTGATAGATTGGCTATCTCTTTGTCACTTAGTTCTTTTTTTGGAGTTTTGATCTGTTCTTTCCTTCAGGCCATATTTCTTTGGCATGGTGCTCCTGTTATGTAGGTATTCACCAGGGCGGGGCAATTTACATAGCTGCATTGTGGTGCTGTATGTGAGGGAGGGGTCAGAGAGGGAACAATGCTGCTTGTTCTGTCTGCTCTTGGCAAGCTTTCAGTCACTTCCCCCACTTCCCACAAGCAAATTTGGCCCTTCTGGTCCTGATTCCCGGGTGGGCAGTTTTGTGTACAATTTAGAACCCTGTGGGTCTCTCCAACGAGAGACTCTCCTATGAGGCTAGGAGTTTCTCCCACCACTGCACCCCCTATGAGTTTTTACAGCCAGAGGTTTTGAGGATTTATTTCCCAGCACTGGAACCCTGAGTTGCACACTCTGTCTCACTCCCCTGTTATTCCTCCCAGTTTATCCACATGCGAATGTGGGACCATCAGCCACCATCTCACCTGCTGGGTCCTCCAGCCCCTGCCTTGCCACCTGTCCTCTCTTCCCTGGCTGCCTGTCTCCACCCATCCTACCAGTCTAGATGAATGTTTCTTCTTTAATGCTTTGGTTGTCAGACTTCCATACAGTTTGCTTTTCTGGAAGTTCTGGTTGCTTTTTGTTTTTAAATTTGTTGTCCTTCTTTTGGTTGTCTGAGGAGGCAAAATGTATCTACTTATGCCTCCATCTTGGCCAGAAGTTCTCAAGAGCAACTTTTAACTCATGCATAGTTAACTTCTCTTTAAGATAGCAAGGAAATAAGGGATGCATTTTACAATATAAAGATTGACTTTCAAAAGGAAAAGAATATTTGCCATACAAAAACAATATCACTCTTGTCAAATGTAGTATATTTTTAGGGTCCTGACAGCTATTAAGAAATGTCACCATCAAATTAGGATCATTTGCAAACAGGTTAATAAAGGGCTATTCACGAAGATGTGGGCAGAAAAACAAAAACACAAGGGCGAGCACTATAGCCCAGGCTGGTGAGGGTGGGGATATTCCTCCCCTAGACCTGAAGCCCAGATCTCTGAGACCCTGAGACAGAGAAGGCTGTGAATAGATAGCTATCCAACGAGAGTCTTAGCTGGAGGTCAGGAAGACCACAGCAGGGAGGAGGTTCCCCATGGGCTATATTCAATCAGAATTAGACATTAAGTTTGCCCATGGGCTGAGTGCATGGTTTTTGCCACCTGGGATGGATGACAGTAAAGAGAGGGCATACAGAAGAGTAAGCCAAAGATGTCCTGGTACCTTAACTTTTCCAAGGTGCTCCTGGCTCTACAACAGGTCATCTTGCCCATCCCACTGTTTATTGGGTGCTGTGGCTGGAGGGAGATAGCTCATCTCCTCACCACCCACCCACCCCTGAGCTTTGATCCTATTCCATTCTTTTGTCTTCCCCAGGACAAGGGAGGAAGATTAACTCACCTAAAGTGTCTCCCCAGCTCCAACCCACTGCATCCCACCATCAAACACACACACGTGTGTTCCCCTTTTCAATAAGAAGAGAAACTCACTTCACACCAGAAGGCATTTCAAAACGGAACTCCGCCATTTATGGAAGCCCCACCCAGCCTGAGGGTCCCAAGCTGCAGCCGACAACGCCACCACCACCGGGGCTGAAAAGAACAGAGGTGTCTTCCCCACACCTGTACTGACTGATTTGCACCAAACGGCTCTAATTAGCACATTCCGTGCTATGATGAGGCTTCCAGAGGAAGCATGCCAAATGCCATTAATTATGAATGCGATCTTAAATTATTCACTTGGAATGTTTTTTCCTTGATATGCCCCTTTCATCTCCCACTAACCTTTTGTCACATCCAAGAATAGATCCAATTAAATCTCTAACAGCCAAAGTTTGTTATGTTAAAGAAAAGGTAAACTGAAAATTAATCGCTATTTTTCTCCCCAAGAGTGGTGTTTAGGGTGATTCAGAAGCAGTCAAAGAGAAAAAGACGTGTGGTTTTCTTCCCTCCCTGTTCTTTCTGCAGATCATCCATTGGTCCACCCAGCTCCTCAGTGGTGCCTTGATTTTTCTTTTTTTTTTCTCTATTATTTTTTTATTTTTTAATTTATTTTTTTTCCAATTATGGTTTACATTCAATATTATTCTGCATTAGTGTCAGGTGTACAGCAAAGTGGTTAGACAATCCTTGTTCACCCTTATGGGAACCTGGATGGAGATATTTCAGGCAGGTTCCACAGAAGTAGATTTTGAGCTGAGGATCCATGTGCAAAGGTTGTATTTAGGAAACTGGAAAAGAGTCAGGGAAGCAGGACAATGAAGGGGAGGCAATGGGCAATTTGAGGCAATGTCCTGGCCTTAGCCTGATTCTGCAGGAATCTCTGTAGTATAAATGACACCTTTGTCCCCAAGGCATCTGAGCTTTCAGACTTCTATGTCAGTCAGTCACTGAGTAAAGGCTGCCAGGACCTGGGCTGGGCTAGGCTGGAGGGGGAGTAAACTCTCAGGCACTGGCCTGCTGACTGCAAGCAAGGACTAAGCAGTTTCCAAGGCAGTTCTTGGATGAGAATATCGTGCATGGGCCATTAAAAACAAAGTAGGAGCTGGAGACTGGCCACACAGAACGGCAGTCACCACCCAAGGGGGTTCAGCAGGACCACAGACAGAAGAATAGAAAATCAGATCGATCCTACTTCAGGTCCCAAAGGTCAGCGTGTCTGTGGTGTATTCCATCTGTGCAGATGCTCTGAGCACCATGTGGATCCAGCACTGCGCCCGGTGCTGTGGTGGAGACACAGGGAAATCCCGTGGAACTTGCACTTGCATCAAAAACTGGTCCCACATGAATGAAAAGGAATCTGAGGGTTTCTAAATTAAAACCAGGGATGTGTGGTCGAGACGTAGTTGCTAGAAGGGTTCACAAATGTGAATTGAGTAGGGCTCTATAGGAGACCATTCTGTGTGGTGTGGGCTCAGACAGGACCCACGCCTACAGATAGGTTCTCCCATGGGGAATCAGGCCTGCACTGTACCTAGGCTGCTATAAGACTTGCTTTTGCTAAAACTCCCTCACCCTGAATTGAGGCAGCAAACGTTTACTACATATCTTTAAATTAACTTCCTAAAATCTGTTCTAAAACTTCCAAGGATCAGTGTAACCAGTTCAACCACTTTTCCCTTTGCATTTGCAAATATCCTTCTTCTGTGATGTGATTAGCAGCATCCTCTCCTTTGTTTTCTGTAAAAGGTAACCACCTAAAGTGGACCTCTGCATAGTAGATGAGAACCATCATGTAATGTGCCCGGAAAAGCAATAAAAGTTTGTCAAAGCAAGTCTCCCCCCTTGAGAGAGAAGCTGCTCCATCCCTTTTCCTCCACAGGACTCGGTAGTCCATGTGAATTTGTGTCATGTCTCATCCACAATGTCTCGGACCCCACGAGCCAGGGTCCGCATCAGGGCTCAGGGGGATGGAGAAGAAAAATAATGATTTCTTCCATATAGTGCTTTATACTTTATGAAAAACACTCTCCTATCTGTCTTCTCACTGAAGCCTTGAAATAAGACCTGAGGTGGTATAACAGCCCATTTTACAAATGAGAAAACTGGAGGCTCAGAAGGTCATGGTCATGGGCCTGACTTGTCAAGTGCTGTGTGGCGAAGCCATAACTTGAGTTCATGGCTTTTGATTTTGATGCCTGTGTTCTTTCTACTGTGCCACACTGTTTCCCAGAGAATAGGGTCTTCAAGGCAGAGAAGAGAAGGAAGGGCATTCTGGATGGAGGAACAGTCTGAGCAAAGTCATGGAGGCTGAAATGGGTCTGTAAAGACTGACAAACGTATCTGGTTTGATCAATATCTGCATGGTGGTGACATTGGAGTCAAGTTGTTCTTTTCCCTTTGACTTGCTGCTACCATATGACAGTGGAATAGAAGTCTCTCTGTAGACAGATCCAGGCCTAGAATCCAAGTGGAAGTGCCTGCCCATCCAGTAAAGAGGGGCCATGCAGCAGGCCTGGAAGGCCAATAGCCAGGTGTGACAGAGGCAACACACAGGGGGCTAGGAGCCTGATATGGGCACAGGACAGGAAGGGCACTCCCTGGCCAGAGACCCCCCCCCAGCCAGAGTAGCCTGCTCCATGTGTCCCAGGGAGGCCAGAGCCCAAGAGTGGCATTGCATAGCCTCAAATGCCTAAGGACAGTGCTGCCCCAGGAGAATGGCTGCTATCTTCTGTCCCATTATAGCTTAGAGCGACATTAGGGAAAGACAGGCTGTCAGCCTAATTCATAAACGTTTCCTATGTACCAGACACTGGTACCCATTCTCCCATACACTATCTTTGGGGTCCTTTAAATTTGCCAACAACTTTCAGCCAAGATGGAGGCATAGGTAGACACACTGTGCCTCCTCGCACAACCAAAATAAGGACAACAAAAATTTAGAAACAAACAAACAAACAAAAAACAATAGTACTGATGGAAAATTGAACTGTATGGGAATTCGACAACCAAGGAATTAAAGAAGAAACATTCATCCGGACTGGTAGGAGGGATGGCCAGGTGGAGAGGACTCACAGCAAAACAGTGGCTGGCGGGCCCTGGGTGCACAAGGCAGCAGCAGGCGGACCCAGGGAGGCAGTGGATTGTGGAGGGGCTTGGCGTACAAGGCAGCTGGGGGACTAGGCGGTCCCACATTCATGCACAGATAAACCGGGGAAAACTGGGGAGCGAGACAGGCTGCACAATCCAGGGTTCCAGCCCATGGAAATAAACCCTCAAAACACCAATTGAAAACACCTGTGGGGGTTGAGGTTCCTGGAGAGACTCCCAACTTCACAGGAGAGTTTGTTAGAGAGGCCCACAGGGTTCTAGAATGTACACAAGCCACCCACCCTGGAATCAGCACCAGAAGGGCCCAGTTTGCTTGTGGGAAGCAGGGGAGGTGACTGAATTCTGGCAGAGAGCAGAGCAAGCACCATCGTTCCCTCTCAGACACCTCCCCCACATACTGCATCACAACCCGGCCACGTGGGTTGCCCCACCCTGGTGAACACCTAGTGCTCCGCCCCTCACAATGTAACAGGCACATCAAGACAAAAAAAAATGGCCCAAATGCAAAAAAACAGATCAAAGCTCCAGAACAAATACAACTAAGTGACAAAGAGATAGCCAACCTATCAGATGCACAGTTCAAAGCACTGCTGATCAGGAAGCTCACAGAACTGGTTGAATTTGGTCACAAATTAGATGAAAAAATGAAGTCTACACTAAGTGAAATAAAGGAAAATGTACAGGGAACCAATAGTGGTAGGAAGGAAACTGGGACTCAAATCAATGGAATGGACCAGAAGGAAGAAAGAAACAAACAAACGTAAAAGAAAGAAGAAACAAGAATTCAAAAAAATGAGGAGAGGCTTAGGAACCTCCAGGACATCTTTAAACATTCCAACATCTGAATTATAGGGGCACCAGAAGGGGAAGAGGAAGAGTAACAAGTGGAAAAGGTATTTGAACAAATAATAAAGGAGAACTTCCCCAATCTGGCAAAGGAAATAGACTTCCAGGAAGTCCAGGAAGCTCAGAGGGTCCCAAAGAAGTTGGACCCAAGGAGGAACATACCAAGGCACATCATAATTACATTAGCCAAGATTAAAATGAAGGAGAGAATCCTAGAAGCAGCAGCAAGAGATAAGGAGACAGTCACCTACAAAGGAGTTCCCATCAGACTGTCAGCTGATTTCTCAAAAGAGGCCTTCCAGGCAAGAAGGGGCTGAAAAGAAGTATTCCAAGTCATGAAAGGCAAGGACCTACATCCAAGATTGCTCTATCCAGCAAAGCTTTCATTTAGAATAGAAGGGCAGATAAAGTGCTTTTCAGATAAGATCAAGTTAAAGGAGTTCATCATCACCAAGCCCTTATTATATAAAATGTTAAAGGGACTTATCTAAGAAAAAGAAGAAAAAAAAAAGAACATGTACAGTAAAATGACAGCAAATTCACACTTATTAACAACTTTACCTAAAACTAAAACAAAAACAAACTAAGCAAACAAGTAGAACAGACAGAACCACAGAAATGGAGATCACATGGAGGGTTAGCAACAGGGGAGTGGGAGAGGGAGAGAGGGGGAAAAGGTACAGAGAATAAGTAGCATAGATGGTGGGTAGAAAATAGGCAGGGGGAGGGTAAGAACAGTATGGGAAATGTGGAAGCTAAGAAACTTATAAGTGTGACACATGGACATGAGCTAAAGGGGGGGATGTGGGTGGGAGGGGGTGTGCAGGGTAGAGGGGAGTGAAGGGGGGAAATGGGACAACTGTAATGGTGTAATCAATAAACTATATTTAAAAAAGATTTAAAAATTTGCCAACAAAATCATCAGCCCTTCTCCCTTCAAAAGGTAGAGCCAAATTCCCTTGTATGTGGGCTGGGCTCAATGGTTTATTTCTAGTCAATAGAATGTGGTAGGAGTGATGCATGTGACTTGCAAAGCTAGGTCATAAGAGACGTGGCCACCTTATCCATCTGTCTCTGTCTCTCACTCTGGGGACAGCTAGCACTTCGTGAGGCACTCCTGCCACCCTGAAAGAGGCTGCTGTGTGGAGGATCCAGCATCAACTTGGCAGTGTGTGAGGAGCTGTGTTGGAAGCCACTGCCCCAGTTCTGACTGAGAAACCATGAAAGAGAATACGTATTGTTGTCATCAGCCCTGAGTTTTAATTTGCTACGCAGCAATAACAAATACAATGACAGTGCAGAGTATCAGGACCCCATTGGAAATGGGCCTTCTTGATTCCATCTAAGGCACATATCAGCACAGCATTACAATAAAAAATACAGCAAAATCTGAATATGAAAGCTTTGGAAAAGAATGGGCAGTTTTGCTAAAGATTCTGTAGAAGGGGAAGGAAGAGGTACAAATACATTTCAAGCAAAGACACAAACTCTTTAAAGTCTTTGTTGTTTTTCTCTTCCTTTGGAACTGCTCCCCACATTCTGCTCATCTGTGTCATGCCTCCCTGTGCTTCCACCGGCAGTACCATCCCTGTGTTCACCTACCTGTCACCCACATCCAGAACAACAGAGGCATCATCAAGCAGGACAAACACACCTGGAAGTGAGGACAGCTGTGATCCCTCAATAAGCTGACCTTAGTCATGGCAGGGAGAGCAGAAGTGCACAAACACGCAAATTCAGTGAGTCCAGAGGACAGCGTGCCTGCCCACTGGGGAAGATTTACCAAGGGATGAGTGAAGACAGGCGTGGGAGAGGTGCCAGGAGGAGGAGAGGGCATTGCTGGGTGAGACTTCAGCTGTGCAAAGGCACGAACGCACCACAATGTACAGGAGGGCAGTGTGTTTGGGAATGGTGCCCCATGGCTCCTGCACCTGACAGGAGAGCTCTAGGGTTCAGGGGGCTCCGGCCAATCTGACAGGGAGATTTGGGATTTCTGCAGCAGCTTGGGCTTGCCCTAGCCTTGGAAAGCAGTTCCTGTTTGGGGTTCAGTTTGTGAGGGCTGAATAGTGGTGAGGGCTTTGCCCAGCAAGTTCACCTCTCTGGGCCTCAGTGTACTCCTCTGTAATAGAGAAGGCTCTGCAGCATCATGACTCGCAAACTGTGTTAGTGTGGAATCACCTGGAGAGCTGGCTCAATGCTGATTCCTGGCCTTGCCCCCAGAAGTCCTGAGTGCTCAGAGCCAAGGCAGGGCCTGAGAACCTGAATTTTAACAAGGGTCCCAGGTGCATGTACTACAGGTAACCCTCCCATTTCAGTAGCTTTCTAAACTGTCTTGAAGCTAAGAATTCCCTTGGAAGTTGTGAAAAACCCTGCTTCCAGATCCGTCCCCTGGGATTGCCGGTCCAGGCAACCAGCCTAGGACAGTGATGCACAAAGTATGGCCCCAGGAGCAGCAGGCACATCTGAAGATTTGCTGTACATGCACTTTTTCAGGCTCCACACTAGAGCTCCTGAATCAGAAACTCTGGGGGTAGGGCCCCCTATTTTTTTTAACAAGCTATCCAGGTGAGTCTGACCTCCACTAAAGTAAGACATCCACCAGGCTAGAGTTTGTCTTGCTCAACAACTCTGGCAGCTGATTCTTAGCATTGGAAAAGATTGGGGAGCCTTATAATCAAGGACACTTCCAGCTCTTGGTGTTCAAGATTCCTGGAAAGCCTGGATTCTCTCCAGCTGGCCTCTGAGCTTCTCCGGGAAAAGCTGTCTTATTTCCGCTTTGTAAGCAAGTAATATTCAGAGGAAGCAAAGACCAGGTGTTAGAACCCCTACCTCACAATGTGCATACAGCCACTCCTTCACACCTGGCTTCCCGCTGCTACCTGAGAAGAAGAAGCCACATAGGAACTTCCCAAGTCCAAGATTTACCAAGAACAAGGCTGGATCAGCAGGTCCACTGTCTTTTATTAATGCATTCCCTCCAGCTGACATCTCATTTGCTGGAAGGTGACTTTGGGGCCTGGCTCCCTACCCCATCCCCACCAGCTGCCCCTCTCCTTCCTCCCTACCAGGCAAGAGGTCCTTCTAAGAATAACAAGGAGGTTAAAGCAGGCACTGGGCCCACCAGTCATCAGAAAAAATGAAATGTTCCCTTGCTTCCCTTTCAAAGTATTGTTTAATTCTGGGCAGACCCATTATCTCAAGACCGTGACAGGAAGGGAGAGTCCTGGCCTCTTGCTCCAGGGCTCCCAGGACTGTAGCTCCAAGAACCCCCTTTCCTTCTCCTGCCTCATAGGGTGCCTGAAATTCCTCCATCAGTGTGGCATTTCACCCACCCTCTCACCTACACACACATTTGGCTTACTCATGCATTCATCCATCTATTCATTCACTCAACATTTGTTCACTGAGCGCATTCTATGCTGGGTCATGTGCCAGAAATTGAGGATACTTGCAATTGAATAGGATCTGAAAAAATGTTTCAAGCCACATCAGACAAAACTTGACCCTAGTAGCTTTGTTAGAGCTTCCCAATGGCTGATGAGGAGATCCTGTAGGTAGAAGGGGTGGGACTTTGGGGGAGAGAGTGAGAGAAAGCCTTATGGGGGAAAAAACTTTTCTAACTTTGACTTAGAAACATGTATGTTTATTGAGCAGTTAATGTGTTCCAAGAGCTTCACTAGGGGCTCAAGAGAAGCAATTTATGTGTGACCTACGTACTCTAGGGGTGGATCGGCCAGTAGAATTCTTACCTTTTCTGGGAAGAATCAAGGTACTGAGAGGGCAGAGCCCTGGCTTAGTAGTCAGAAGGGCTGAAACCAGCCTGGCAGGTATTCCATCTAGCTGTGATCTTGGAGAAATCATTTATCTCTAAGCCTCCTATCTTCCATGGTGGGGGAAGGAATTCTCCGTAAAATGGGAGTCTTTAAAAAATGCCTGTGTTCAGAACAGATGATGAGGTAACGAGTGTGGCTGCAGCCTGCCGACTATGGGTAGCTGTCGACACTTACTCATTCTACAAATATATATTAGGCACCTACTGTCTGCCAGACATGATTTAATTAGGGATCTGTGAACACAACAGACAGAAATTCCTGTCTTCATGGAGCTTCCAGTGGGGGAAGATGGATGATGACTAAACAAATAGTGTGTCGAGCGCTCTGAAGAACAGCAATGTGGAGTCAGGGGGTTAAGAAGTCCTGAGGGAAGGGCGTGCTGCTATTTTATATGGAATGGCCAAAGAAGGTTTCTCATACACGACAAAGTGATGCTTGAGCAGGAGCCAAAGGAAGTGGGAAGAAATCGGAGTTATTTGGGGGAAAGAGCAATCTAGGCAGAGGGAACTGCCAGTGCAAAGGCCCTGAGGTTGGTGTGTGCTACAAAGAGCATCAGGGTTACTAATGAAAGGACAGCCAGTTGCTAGTTTCAGGAATTTTGACAGCTACTTTTAAACACAACCATTATTTAAACTTATATAAACATGATCAAATAAAATTATATCAAAGAAAGGCCGTAAATATTCAAAACCCATCACTTCCTAATTATTTAGGTACATTTTACTATGATCCAAGTTCTTCTGGTAATTTACATCTGCTGTAGGCATAGAATGGAAACACTATATAATGGAGCACCCCCCCCCATGCCTGAAGCCCTAGAGGGATAATGACAATGACAATAATTATATTCATTGCCTTTTAAAATTCTCCTAAGGATCCTATTAGGAAGGCAAGGTTATCATCCTTGTCTCACGGAAGGATAGTCTGCAGCACAGAGTTTACAAAGTTGCACAGCTAGTAAGTAACAGTCTGAGGCTGAGCCCAGGCAACTGGCTCCAGAGCCTGCACTGTTAACCACAAGTGACTGTGAGAGGTGGTGCTGGGCTAGGGACATCAAACATGTCTGGGCCTTCAAGGGTGGATGGAATTTTACCAGAAAGAGACAGAGGTCAGAGGAGGGTGTTCCAGGTAGACGAAGCAGCAAGTAGGAAGGTCCAGAGGGTGGGAGAGAAGAGGATGTGTTCAGGGAACAGCCAATGGTCCCTTTTGGCTGTCTTCTTCCACATCCTTACTAACCATGGAGAAGCCTGCCTTGGGGTGCTTGAAAATAACAACTTCCCCAAAATAATTTATCTTCAGCTTTGACTGTGTCAAAAACTTCTTTGCTCAGTGATTCCTATTTTACTCAAGGTGGTAGTAAATTGGATTATTTCTCTGAACACAGAGATTGGAGAAATTGGGTGTGTGTTTGTTGAGGGAGGTGGCAGGGAGGAGACCTGGCGGAGGGAACCTGGCCTGGGATGAAGCATTTTCTTCAGGCCCATTCAATTATCTGCTTTGAGAAGGGCCTGGTGGGAGGGTAGGGGAGGGGGAATGGTGTGCATGGATGTCCCTGTCACTTTCTCTGGTAGCTCAGAATCTGCTGTCCTGGTCACTCCTGTGGGGTTAATGAGACAGTGAACATCTCTAGGTCAACTGTTATGTTAGCCAGCAACCTCTGTAAGAGCATCTGTGCGATAAATCCCTCCTGTGACCATAAATTGCTCTTTCTGAACTCCAAGCATAGAACACCCTCTTTTTTTTTATTGTTGTTCAAGTACAGTTGTCTCCACTTTCCTCCCACCACTCCCCACCCCAGCCATCCCCACTTTCCACCCTTGATCCTACCCCCTTTGGTTTTGTCCATGTGTCCTTTGCAGATGTTCCTAAAAACCCTTCCCCCTCCCCCCCGTTACCCCTCCCACCTCCCCTCTGGTTACTGTCATAAGCCAGGTGGTGAAAGACAAATACCATATTATCTCACCTATAAGTGGAACCTAATCAGCAAAACAAATAAACAAGCAAAATAGAACCAGAGACATTGAAATTAAGAACAAACTGACAGTAGACCACCCTCTTTGAAGGAGAAATTTCATCTCTCTAGATGAGTGTGTTGGCCTCTTTATTGCTAGTATGAACTATATAGCCTAACCATTGGCCTTTAAGAGATCACACATCCTATGAGTTTAATCCTGCTCTGAGTAATGGGTTACAGAAAACAAAGTCCCAGTGGAAATTTCCGTTGAAGTTTGATATGTACATTCATCCTGGAAAGTTGCTCTTAGACAAGATAATAGAAATCCTTTTGTTTGCCTGGAATGTTAAAGAGAAGAGCTCTAGGGGGAGAAGTGCAGAGACTCCTGTTTCTATAATAGGTTCTGGAGGTTCAAAAGATCTGAAGGCACTGACTGCTCTGGCAAGAAGCACACAATCTCTAGGACTGAGGATTCGTGTTTGAGAGATGAATGAACTCAGGCTGTTTGGGAATAGCAGAGAAAACGATAGGAATAAGCACATTGCATCAGAGGTGGCCTGATGGTGGAAAGATGGGGTGTCTGGAGGTTGAATATGCAGGGACTCCCTGCCTGAGGGTCAGAGGTGACCCTGTTGCATATGTAGTTATTGGGGATTGCTGGTCCTGGATCTCAGAGACCAGCCAACCTCCACAAATCAGAAGTCTTAGCTATAACATACTTTCCTTTTTGTATGGGCTACCAGGACATTCGGAGGTAAAAATTAGTGTTCAGATAGTGACTAGACATGCCAAACTCCTAACATGTCTATTTCTTAGTGGCTCTGCTTTTGATGCTTGTTACAATTGTGCAACAACAAAAAAGATTGTAGGCAATATATAATGCTTTTCAAAAATCAATTCTCACCTTCAAAGAGTGACTCTTGGACTTCCGGCCAAGATGGAGGCATAGGTGGACACATTGTGCCTCCTCGCACAACCAAAATTAAGGACAACAAAGATTTAGAAACAAGAAAACAAACAGAGCTAACAGAAAATTGAACTGTACGGAAGTCTGACAACCATTCATCCAGACCGGTAAGCGGGGCAGAGTCGTGGCAGGAAAAGTGGAGGTTGACGGACCCAGGCATGTAGGAGCCCCAGGTGTGCAGGCAGCAGCTAGAAGACCCCAGGAGCACAGGCAGCAGCTAGCGGACCTCAGGTACAGGGTGGCAATGGGCAGACCCAGTGAGGCCACACAAGGCGGCTGGCTGACCAGGCAGTCCCACATTTGTGTGCAGATAATCCAGGCAAAAATGGGGAGTGAGACAGACCTCGCAACCCAGGGCCCCATCGCTAGAAAATAAAACCTAAAAACACCAATTGAAAACACTTGTGGGGGTTGAGGTGCCGGGAGAGACTCCCAGCCTCACAGGAGAGTTCGTTGAGGAGACCCACAGGGTCCTAGAATGTACACAAGCCCACCCACATGGAAATCAGCACCAGAAGGGCCCAATTTGCTTGTGGAAAGTGGCAGAAGGGACTGAAATATGAGAGAGAGTGGAGCAAGTGCCATTGTTCCCTCTCAGACCCCGCCCCCACATACAGCATCACTACCCAGTGACTGGGCTGCCCCGCCGTACAGAACACCTAAGGCTCTGCCCCTCACTACATAACAGCTGCAACCAGGCCAAAAACAAATCCAAAAATGGCTCAAATGGGAGAACAGATCAAAGCCAAAAGAGCCAATTCATCTAAGCAACCAAGAGATAGCCAACCTATCAGATGCACAGTTCAAAGCACTGGTGATCAGGATGCCCACAGAATTGGTTGATTTGGGTTGTAAATTAGATGAACAAATGAAGACTACACTAAGTGAAATGAAGGAAAATGCACAGGGAACCAATAGTGATGGGAAGAAAACTGGGACTCAAATCAATGGAATGGACCAGAAGGAAGAAAGAAACAAACAAACATAAAAGAAGGAAGAAACAGGAATTCAAAAAAAATAAGGAGAGGATTAGAAACCTCCAGGACATCTTTAAACATTCCAGCATCTGGATTATAGGGGTACCAGAAGGGGAAGAACAAGAACAACAAGTGGAAAATTTATTTGAACAAACAATAACAGAGAACTTCCCCAATCTGGCAAAAAAAAAAAAAAAAAAAAAAAGACTTCCAGGAAGTCTGGGAAGCTCAGAGAGTCCCAAAGAAGTTGGACCCAAGGAGGAACACACCAAGGCACATCATAATTACATTAGCCAAGATTAAAATGAAGGAGAGAATTCTAGAAGCAGCAAGGGATAAGGGGACAATCACCTACAAAGGAATTCCTATCAGACTGTTGGCTGATTTCTCAAAAGAGACCTTCCAGGCAAGAAGGGGATGGAAAGGAGTATTCCAAGTCATGAAAGGCAAGGACCTACATCCAAGATTGCTCTATCC